>KZ061593.1:206999-369803 GCA_002091835.1 Anopheles maculatus | reverse complement strand
GGATTCGGAGTGGATTCGTGAATCCACTCCGGAGTTCCCATCAATACAAGAAACCATCAAAGTTTTATACTAACAATCATTAAAATTTTTTAATTTTTAATTTTTTTAAATTAATCCAGATACCATCTTGTAACATACAATTCAAGTAAGCACATCACGAATGCTTTCCTCCAAGAATCGTCAAAAAAAGAATAACAAGAATCGTAGAATAAGTACAGTAAAGTACAATGAAATACACATCATGACCAAATTTTCTGGTAAAAATAAAAAAAACATATTTCAGATATTAAACAAATAAACTCAAACAATCAAATTGAATTTGAAGTACATGAAAAATGCGTTGAAACTAGCAGCCTAAAATTAAGATATATTTTCCCTCTAACTGTACACATCACAAATCTTAAAAGGTCGGAAGAAATAATTTCGCATAAAAAGTATTTATTTGTTCATAAATCTCATTAATCAACCCTCTCTTCTGTCTCATGAAAAACTTAAAAATGACAGCTAAGCAAACTGCAAATTAAATTATCTGCCACCCCTTTCTAGCGCTAATTTATGCCAACTAAAGTGAACTCCGGTTCGGGTACGATTGATTTCATCATAAATCTCCACCGTCAACCGCGCTTCTACGCTTTCTGTTCTGCTCCAAATCGTTCCATCCTAGTCGTTGCTGGATGATTCAATTCCGGCGTAGAAAAACGAGCCAAGACAAACAGACACCACGCTCCGTTTGCAGCAAACAGCCCAGCCCAGTCATCTTTGCATTTGCTTTTAATTGCTTGCGCTGGGGCTGATTGGGAAATCGAATGGTGCCGCGCACATAAATATTCAGCCGTTTTTATGCACTGCTGTTGCTGCTGTTGCTGTTGCTGCCTCCCCCCTAGAATCAACCAACAGTAATGAACGTGGCCGCGGCACATTACCAAACCAGCCTTACCTTTCCCATAGTTCTCTTGCTGCTATAGGGTAAATATTTATACAATTTTTCCTGTTTGGTTTGCGCTTCATTTTCGCGCTGCGTTTTCACCTTCTTTCCCATGGCGCACGGCTGCATTCTCCCAGCGGTTGATTATTTCTTTCACTGTTCAACTTTTTCCTCCGCTTCCCCAACACACCCTCTCTCTCTCTCTCCTCGCTTCCCCAACCGGAAGGTACTCAACAAAAGTAATGTTTTAACAACTTAATTTTATTATTCAAATTAACAGCGATAAATAACGAGCTTGATTTATCTCCTTCCCGCCATGCTGTTTTAACACCTGATGCCTTTCCGCCGCCCCTCCCCACCCCCCGAGGGACCGTCCCTACCCGGTTCAGATTGCAAAAGCGGAATATTCTTTAACCACATTCTTCTCACCTCGATGCTCGAATCCGACCGGTTGACAAATGTTTGCTTTTGCTGTGTTTGTGTATGTGCGTTGCCGGACCGTGCCAACTGAACCAAGCAACAACAAAAAAAAAGCTGCACCTCTTCCGACAACAATAATAATAACAGAAATGATCCCGAAAGCGCACACGAAGCACGAGCAAAGCACGGACGGAACGGAAATGCTGCGGCAAACTATTTTCACCCCTCGAAGACTTACGGAAGGAGCAACATTCCGATGGTGGCTTAGCAGCATGCAGCGGAGCGGATGAGGTGGAGCGGCAGCAATCGAGCGTTTGATAGATGGCCAGTTGAAGCTGGAGCACTCGAAGCTTGAGGACCCGCCTGGTCAAGCCATGATTAAGTGATCGAGGATTTGCCGGTCGGTGTTGACCACGAAACAAAGTAAGCTCCAGTGTCAGCGTGCAAATTATAGACGTATTGAGCGTCCGGAGCAGTAACAAATGGCCACTAATGCCATCGACGTTCGTCTGGGGTCAGCTATTCATGTCCCAATTGCAGGCAAAAAGTGCTATAAAGCAGGTCTTAGAATTCACCCAGCAAACGTCATTTTGCTCCATCTTAAACGTCAACTTTGGTGCGGTAAGTAACCGCCAGTTGTTGGAACTTGCCCCAGACACTACTAATTGAATCATTTAAATGAATTTATCAAATTTCCATTTGACTTGCTTCACACCCGATATCAATCAGCTTCGCTCCACGACGAATGTTTCGAGCGAGCGAGAGTCGAATTTCTCGCTTCCAGGAACATGGACGCATGGACAGGACGTCCTGCTGCTACCGAAAAAGCAAGTCCCGAGCCGGTACCCCAGTTCACTCACCCACGGCTAGGATAGGATTAACATTAGCACGGCCCGCCCGGTTGATCATCGTCGATCGATGGCCGTGTTACTTTGTTGCAGCTTAGGATTTGGTTGAAGAAAAAACCCCGCCGAGGGTTGGATTGACGGTGGCATTTCTGCATATTACCACCACCGTAAGGATCAAATTACGTGCATATCACACAAACCCGCATCACCGCACCGCTGCATTTCCATGTTTTGGTTTTCTTCCCAAAGTTTCCCCGGGTTCGTCGCTTGCTACGCCGTTGAAGTCTAACCGTTTGTTTTGTGCCGGTGCGAGCCTACCGAGCTCGAAATAAATACAAAAATTCAATCATACAAATTAAGCCGTCCGATCTGACAACCATCGGCAAATTGACTGTGAAACACAGCGCCACAGTGCGGCCCGTCGTTTAGCGATGACTCGTGTTTGGTTTTGCGGGGCGGGAGCCCGCATGCAGCTGCATCGGATTGCAATCGTGAATTCGCAGCGTAGAGGCAGCCAATCGTAACCGCAAGCGCAAAATCCCAATGACGAATTCGATCGACAGCAGCAGCAGTAGTAACAGGAAAAAAAAAACCAACAGCTCCACCAGAAAGCCGATCAATTCATTCACGTTGCAGTTGTGTCGTTTTTTTCCCCCTGTTTGGTCTGTCTCCAGACAACAGCCACGTTTTTGCGCTGCTAAGAAAACCATTTTTATTTCCAACTTCACCCGGGGAGAGACCGGCGACCTAAACCACCACCGACAATCGGCACAAGTAATTACGGTTTGCGGTTCGGCCGTTTTGATGTGCTGTCAACTGTGCCCCAAAACGTCTGGTCGATTTGTTTCGCCGCTTTTCGGAGAGTCGGAGAGAGATTTTCCACCTTTTTGAAGGGTAGATTGGATCGGATACGGTACCAGGGGGGGAGGTTTTGCATCGATCGGGATCGGGTGCTTTATTCGATTGGTAAAATGAAATCGCTTCATGTGGCGTCACACGATGCAATCATAATCAACGAACCAGCACGCTTTAGCGATGGTGCGCTTTCCTTAGCTTGTGGTTTTGTATTGAAAACGGATTAAAAGACCGGGTATCAAGGAGTTTTTGAGACTGATTCAAGGTTTAACTTGCCGAATAGCTCTTTACTTATACTTATTAGGTCTATTTAGTTTGTCTTAATGGGAACAGTACAGAACAACACCAGAGAGACACGACCACGACCATCTTCCTCGAATAGGAACATCAATTAAAACATTTATTGCTAATGTAAAACGACTTAAAATAGCTGTAGGAACTTTATTCAAAATAAGCTAAGTAATAGAGGGGCGGCCTGGTGGAAGATGCGACAGCGGCTCTGGTCTTCACACGGTAGGACCGGGGTGCAAATCTCATCTGGTCCGTTCCCCCATAGTGAGGACTGACTATCCGGTAACAATAAGTCTAGTAAGCCAAAACAAAAATGGCAGGCATGACCTAAGAGGTCGTTAGGCCAAGAAAGAAGAAGAAGAAAATCCCTGGAACTAAGTGTAAGCAAAGTGGTCGCATCATGACCATTAGAGACAATTGGTTGCCGAGATTAGACGAGCAACAAGCTGAATCTAGCGTCAAATTTCTTACTTAAATTTCCAACATGCCAGTGAGGGAAATTCCTTCCGAATATCCAAAGTCGTCTAGAAGACTTGATCAGCGAATGAGCATCGAGAGTACTTCTTCCCAAGGCAAGGCCTCAATAAATCCAACGTTCCAGTAAGGAAGATTTTTATTTCAAATCTAGTCAGTCGACGACAGATATTTGGTTCGCTCAGCCTATCAGCGTGATTCCGTGTCCAGGATCGTCATTTTTTCTCAACACTTTTCCTTTTATCACACGACAATATCAGGATATCAATCTGAATATCGATTTTGATCAACTATATTGCCATCCGACGAAAATATAACTAAAAAAAAAGACAACAAGATAAGACTTTTCCTCAAAAATAAACTTTTCAGGAGGGCTCCACAATCTGCTGAGAACCAGATGACTCCAACAACGCACAAAATGCGCCATATATCGCACACTGATAACGCCGATAGTCTACCTCTACCTCAGACATCCTGACGGTTGCCAAAACCGGAAGAATACGCTGGTTGGGGCACGTGATGACGATGTCGGACTCATGCCCTGCCAGGAAGGTGCTCGTCAGCGACCCGTTCAGCACGAGGCGCCGAGGAGCACAGTGAGCTCGTTGGCTGGATCAAGTGGAGTCAGACTTGAGGGAGATCGGATGCAGCTGGTGGTGGAGGAGTCGCCATTTCAATGATTATTATTTCTAATGTCTGCTCTTTCTGTTTTCTGCTCGATATTAAAGTATATAGCTCTCTATTTGGATGACCTTATTGCTTTGCACGTCTCTGTATAGTTTAATTGAAAGTGATAATTATACATCTTATATCTCTAGTATATATTAAGTCTATTCTTAAATCTAACATTACATATTTCTAAGACTTATATGCTATTTAGACTAATAGACATTTGCTTCTCCCACCGTTAAAGTGCACCTTATCCCTGGTGGACTTGGTAGAGTTGGATGGGTACGATGGCTACGGTCCTCCTGGTGGATTGGCGCTCGTTCCCATCTCTTTGGCGAAGTCGAACAGAATCCGCGCGTAATTCGTAGGCCTTCGCACCCAAGATGTCGCATATCGGCACTCCAGGGGATCTTCCTGATGCCCGAACGGCTGACAGTAGTCAGGGTCTTGCCACATCGACCTCCACGCATGACCAGAGGATGTGATCCAAGTCGTAGAATCCGTTGCTACAACTACATACCTTGGAGTCAGCTCTGCCTATACGTTGAAGATGTAGCAGTCATCGCATACTGGTTCGACATGAGTCTATGGCGCATCAATGGTGAGAAGGAAAAGTGATAATGATTATTGAACAAAAATCACGTGGCGAAGAACTTAGCAATTAGAATGTTCTACCCATGTGTTTTTCACTTTGCCAACTACCTGCTACGTTATTTTAATCAATTGCTCCGTATAATTGTTTAATGGTGAGAAGGAAAAGTGATAATTATTATTGAACAAAAATCACGTGGCATAGAACTTAGCAATTAGAATGTTCTACAGTAATGCACACATGTGTTTTTCACTTTGCCAACTACCTGCTACGTTATTTTAATCAATTGCTCCGTATAATTGTTTCACTGTTAAACAATTGCGTTTCAGAAACATAAAAAAAATCAATGGACTGATTTTAAGCATCTAGAAACGAGCATCAGACGTCTGAACTCCGACCTTTACGCTTCAATATGATTCACGCGATCACATTCCCTAGCCCTTGACAACTCCATTAAACAGAGTAAATATCGATCCTAGCTCCGGAAACAAATTGCTGCTTCGAAGCATTTCCCAACCCCCCATAAAACCAAACCTACCATTGCAACAATGTAACCCAATCTATCCCTCATTCATGCAATCGGTGAGGCCTCCGCTAGCTTCGCCTTATTTACGTCATAATTACCTCCAGCATGCAACAACCAAACCCTTGGCTCGAGACCTTTTTCGAAATGTTACCAAGTGCACCGAAAGCTCGAACTTTCTTTCGCCACCAGAAGAAACGAACCCATCGGCCGCAGGGTTTCGGTCACGGATAGATCAACCCGCTTCAACATAGACGGCCGCGAGTTTTGTCCGTTTTGTCAAGCGGCCCGTAATACATCATCAAATAAATATTTATTGCCCCCGTTAAAGCCCAGCTAAGCGTAACATTATTAATGCCTGGTCCGGCGGTTCCCTAACACACGCCGGTGTACATCCTAACATGCAAACAGGAGGGAAAACAAAACTTAAAAACCAGCCAGTTTACCGGTTGTTGGTGCCCGGCCTGGTTGCAGCAGCCCTCACAAACGAATTTGCTCAATATTTGATGAAATTTAAATAATAACATACAATTTACCATTTATTTCGAAATGATATAATTGATGTTTCTCGGGGTGGAATAGGGACTCGTTCGGCTCTTCGCCTGCTCACGCGTTCCGTGGACGCGTTTTTCTTTTCATGCCTTCCACTGCTGCTCCCTCTTCTTTTTCGCACCCCGTGCACGGCCGGCACGGTTCGGGACAATCGGAAGCAGAAGGTGTAGATAGTAATTGGCTCTCTAACGATTCTCGGGCCTTTCGTTTTGTTTATACCAAATTGATGTTTTCATTTCTAGTTCTGTTTTCTGTGTGCGGCGGACAGACCATTGCGGCAACTCCATGTTCTTCCACACCTTCTTAACCCTACTACCCCTCCCAGTAGAAACAACACGCCCTTTTGCGATCTGTTTCGGACCGATCTCCATGATCGCCGACACATCCAGATCGCTGTTTCTCGATTCTCGAAGCGCCTGCTCTGTTCATGCCTAGACTCCCGGGGGAGGAAATCTTACAGGCGAGAAAGAAGGGCGGGAATCTTGAGAAAAAAAGGGTAGAAATAAAGGTGGATCATTGCTGATTAGAAGCGTACGTGCGTTGTCTGGCTGGACCTGAGACACTCGAGAGAGAGCGAGAGAGACACCGAGCGAAGGGAGAATGAACCGTTTTTCTCTACGCAGCCCAACGTTTACTTGCCCATCATCGATCGCTGCCCACCGTTCACGAATGGTTAGGTACGCACACACAAACACACAAATCATACGTGCGAGTTTTTGGAAGCCTACTCGCCTACTTTGCCGCTCGGGTGTCCCGCGACTTCATGCCGTGGTGTGCACGATAATGAATGGGTTTAGTGATCGTTAATTTGTTAATAGCAGGTGATTAGTTTCGGTTTAAGTGACAGAAGTTGTCGGGTGGAACAAACCTCCGTCCGCTAACGGGGGGGTTGGGTTGAACCGATGACACTCCAGCATTACGACCGATAATCATGCACTAATGTTGCGCGTCCTAGCGAGAAACGCGATTGCAAATTGAATCGGGTTCGTCGCTTGCGCGAGTCTTTTGTTTGCTTTGCCGTCCAAATTAATTCAACCAACAAATTGCTAACCTTGCGTTCTAAGTGGCGTGCGTAAAAGGGGCATGCTAAAAGCGGCTGCTTACACGCTTAATAGCCACCTTAATTAGATCCTTATGAGCTCGTTTTCGATTAAATAAACAATTTGCTCTGCTTCGCATGCACCGCAAAACGATGCGCTGGCTTGGCAAGGATAAAAACCCATCACGATGGGTCATAAAATCATCCGGTACTCAACTTCAACCTCGGCGCTTTTTTGTTGTTCTCGATTCGCCCAGCCGCGTGCCATTACGCCGGTCTCGTTTTTGTTCCCCCTGTTTTTTTGTTGTTGTATGCAGCAGCCTGACGCATTCGTTAGCGTTTCGTGTGTGGCGTGTAACTTCATACAGCAGCCAGAACCAACCGAATGCGCACCACACGCAGAAAAGGCGGATGATAATCTTTCATTTGAAAATTAAATAATAATTTAACCGGAAAATGATTTCTTCTTACGCGCGTTACACCAAAGGGCCGGGTCCGATTTTGCGTTACGATCCCCTGCTGCACCTTTCCCGGTGGGCTCATCTTCCCATCCTGCTACCTGGCAATCGACAATCATCGGCATCATCACCATTATCAGTGCACCGTTGGATCGGGCCCAGTGCGCTCGCACCAACATGTTCGTCTCGGAAACGACGACGTTGAACGATTGCGGTAATGCTGGCCCGCCAATGATGAGGTCCAGGTGGATGGAGTCGATGGTCAGCTTCTACCAGACACAGAGCTGCATCACACACCGCGGTGTGTGCATCTCACACACAGAGAGGGTTGCAGAATGGGTGCGATAATTGCACACGGCAGGCCCGGTAACCACACACATTTGGCTTCCGTGCGGTGCCGGGTTTGACCGGGCGCGCCAATTTCTCTAATGGAGCGAGATTAATTTCAATTAGGATATCTTCCAAACGTTTGATTGTGCTTCGCTAAACGTGTGATGCGTTGGTGCGGCACACTGATGTAATCGCTTCATTTATTTGCGATGGTTGCAATTTTAGCCGACTCGTTAGGAGGCAATTTCTAACGTGCTGAAGCAAATTTGATCCAGTTGGTATCATTAGAGCAAACAGCAACATGATTTTATAGCACATCTTAGCTCAATGTTTGTTATTATCGGTTGCTTTGCAGTTTATCCTGTAAAAAATTAAAAGTTTCCTGTTGCTATAATCATGCAGTTATTTCTGGTTCACTTCTTTCGTTCTATTTGAAGAGTTATTAAATTTGATTAAGTTCGTCGCTTGTACCAGCATCATTCATGAGAGTCTTTTGTTTGTTTCCTTGCTAAAGATGCTGTTTTCGGTGCTTCAAGATAATTTGAAACAAATTTTAGTGCATGTTTCGTTGCCTGGTATATTCTATTCCCCAAATGAAAATCCTGCTCATGTTCCTGACCGCGCTAGACGCTAAATATTGACCTAAATTAATAGAAATTTCAACAGAAGACACTAAAGAGAGGTAAAATTATATTTACTTATTTACTAACCAAACTTTGGCTTGTAATGTATTGGCGGTAGATAGGCTCCAAAACGAAATTTAAATTGAAGTCCTCCAGGATGATTTTTGCATCATTCTAATGACACCACTCAATGATACTAATGAGGCTGTTGTAGAATATATTCTATAATCTAATATTTAAAAAAATACTATACACGTGGAGAATTCCTCGGGGGTGTATTGTGTTAGTATATCAGTAAATTCGAGCCTTGTTTTATTATTTCTGCCGTATTTTTTGAGCTGCTTGGTCAAGTCTCATCATATACTGTAAGTATTAAGCTGAGCTAGCTATTGCATGAAATTGAAGTTCATGCTACACGATCCAAAATTGATTCCCACCAAGTCCCACCAAGAAAGTGGCGTTTTTCGAAGGAAGATTTCAGATATCATATCTTGAGAACCTTTTCAGATCTTGTCATACTGGGAAAACTGCACAATATTAACAATATTATTTAAGCATTTCTAGTCTAGACAACTGTTCACTTATTCTTGTATGTTGATGAAATAAGGCTTATTGAAAGCGATTTGTTAACAACATGTTTATCCTTTCATGAAATTTAAATTTTGAAAACAAATATAACTAAAATATGTCCGCTCTATGGCTTTGTAACTCTATATTTGTAATCCTAACAATATTCTAAAAGTCTTTGTCTCTTAGCAACATTCGCTCGAGTCGCATTCAACGCTTCAATCCATCGGCCACACCTTAAAATATATTCTTATACACAAAAACGAATAAAACCAGTCCAAACCATCCAGATGAGACATTTTCGATTTGCTTTCGGTTTCTATTCCGTACCTAACCAGAATGCGCTTCGCACCGTCCTTTCATCTGACATCCAACGTCTTTCGTTCACGGTGCATTCGACTTTAAAGCACCCAACCCAACATTCATCCCAGGCGGTTTCGGTTCAGGGCCGCCTATTGAGGGTTCGTCACTGATTCTCCAGACTTAGACGACACTGATGCGGTAGTGAGTTTCATAAATTTCCAGATTTGGTCTCGATAAACGTGGAGAGGCTTTAAGGAACAGCACGAAGAAACTGTGATGGTCTTTAGACACGCTAGCTAGGTGGAATTAGAATACATCCCAATAGCGCAACTGTTGATTTAGATCTAAAAATAAAAAAAAACGCTACATAGTTCAAGAGTGAGCTGTATAAAGAGGGAACAAGCAAGCGTACGCAAGCTAAAGAGAAGATCGTCATAAAAACTGTATTCCTCAAGGTTCAAAGCTCCACGCAATAGAGTATCGCCAAGAACACGAAGAGGGTGAACCAGTTTTCTCAGTTTTTCATAACCGTGTCACCAGCTCGTACCTCGCTATTTACGGAAAGGGTCGATCACCAGAACTCCACTTCCCCGTTTTCCCTCCTTCAACCATGCTCTCAAGACTCAACGCCACAATGACTCAAGCCCCAAATTTATGAACGTGAGGAAGCTTTTAGATAATGTCGACTGTATTTCTTCACCCTGTTTTTGGCCGAGCGAACAGCAACCGAAAAGCAAACCGGCGCGCGATACCAGTGCTCCCGATCTGCGTCGCTGCGTTGCGCTGAGATGTGCTTTAGCTTGAGCATCCGAATTTGCTTTTAATCCTCGCCAACTGTTTTAATCATACCACCCAATCATACCGGCATTAAAACGACCACGAGCTCCATAACGTTCGTGTTGGTGACGCGGGTTAATTCACCCGTATGGTGCTGGTCTTCGCTTATCAAACCGGGTCTTCCTGGTGGTTCCTTCCTACGAGGCACCCATTACCCTTCGTTTGATTTATTCTCGACCGTGCCAAATGCGCACGTATGCTTAAAAGTAAATATAAGATAAATAATGTCAACTGAGTGCGCTTGCGTGCGCGCTCGAAAGCTGTGTCGAGGGCTCGGTTTCGATGAGTATTATTTATTGCGAAAAATACAGAGCAAATACGCTCCTTTTGACGTTTGTCGAGCTCGAGATTTTGAAACAATTTGAGTTCTTTAGACAAAGTTGAGCTCCGATTGTTAGAAATGTTGGAATAAGAGAAGTATTTCACGGAATATTACAACACTTAATTGCACTCACCTTCTTCACTTACTGGCCCATCACTTCTGACAACGTCAATTAATCTTCAAAAACCCCTTACGATTAGTCGATTGTGATTGATTCTCCGCGCATATTGATGACTCGTCAATCATACGATCGTTTGAAGCGTCCAAATGGGGTTTTGTTTGTCTGCACGCCTTCTTCGGAGCTCCAGAGAGTGCAATATTGCATTCCGGCTTGCAAATGGCTAACTTGGATGCCCTTGGCTCAAGGAGAATTGCAGTTAAGATTTTTACCCAGAAAAAAACAGAACAATATTCTCATCAGCACGATCGACGGGTGAAATGTGGTCTCATATGCAGGCAAAAATATGCAATTTTGAGCTGATGATTCGGCCTTTAAGATTGACAAGCCGAAAGATCGAACCAAAACTTGCATCAAGAATGCAAATAAGTTACCGCACCGATTCACTCCGACATGTGTTTCTGCGCCGTTATCCTTGATTGATCTCAACCTGAACCCTTCCCACTGCTTCCGCAACACAATCCACCGTGGTCGTGGTGCATTATAGGGAAGATTTTGTGCAGCTTTAATAACAATAATTCATCGTCCGTTTCGAGCAGATAAACTAAATATCGTCCGCTTTTTTTTCTCTCGAGGTGATCTTTACAGGGATCAACGCAAAGAGAGAAAAAACACCCGGGGGAAGCTTATAGAACATGACGCACCACAAGAAAAACATCCAACGACGACTACAACTTGCCTCTGATGCATTCAAACTCTTCTTAGGTTCGCTTTCCAACAGTGTTCCGGAGGGCAGCGTTTTCGAGAAACCCGAAGCGTAATGAATATGCATTTATTCGTCGATTTTTTCGGGTCAAGTGCCTGTCGATGCTAAAGTCGAGCGAGAGCGAGAGAGAGAGAGAAAGAGACTTCCTTTTCGCTCGGCCAATCTGTCAAGTGATCGCGAGCAGAAGGCACGGCAGACGGTGAGCACCGGTTGAGCGTTGATGGGAGTGATAAATAAATGCAAAAATTTTTGACTGATTGTTGTAATCTGAAGAATGAAATCGGCCGGCCACAGGAGGATCAAGCCGGTGCGTACACAGGGGTTTCGCTTGTTCTGCCCGGAGCGGAACACCAACTGCTGACCGTAGCACCCTACGAGAACGAGCCTCGCAGCGTTCAACCCCTAATGGACCGCGAATGCATTACGAAAAAAAGAAACTGCAACGCAACAACGTCTTCGAACTCCGGGAGGACTCTATGCCGGCCATGTCCAAACATCGCTTCCCGCGTCTATCGAAGAAACGAAGGAGCAAAAACTCCGCTCCAAAAAAATGGCTAGAAAGAATCGGAAAGCTTTAGGGGAAAAATGCATCTCACCTCTCGAAGTCCTTTCATACCTTTCGTTTCACCCAGGGATTTTTTAATAATATGCAAAAATTATGACTTATTCATATTTTTTTACTTTTAACTTCGAAACTCCTCTACTTGCTTCCCGATCCTTTCACATCCCAACAACAACATGACAGATTGACTTTGGACGGCCAAAATTTGCACTCGCAGTCTTCCACCCTTTCCACGGCAATGAAAAGACTTATCCACCCGATCTCCAGGACGCGGCTTGACGTCGATTGATACTTGGAGGAGAAGCATTCTTTGGTTTCGTTTTCTTCGCCGTCCTTTAAAACTGCTTTAAAACGCTCGTGTGCAATGCAAGATTTATTGCACCACGTATGTACGGGTTGATTGTTTTCCTGCCGGCCGGGATGTTTGGTTCTCGTGATCCTTTCGATTGACAGTCGGAAGGATATTGACGAGGATCATATTTTAAGGTGCCAAGGGGGAAAGAAATATAGAAAAGCGATTTAAAGAAAACATTCATTTCAGTGTGTACTTGTTGAAGAAATCTTTCCAACCAACAAATTCTTCAGGAAACACCTCAAATAAATCAATGCTTCAGAACTCTACATCCAATTTTCAGATAATCTGTCTCAATTCTTATTTCCTTTCCCCCAACTCTCCACACGGAACCCTGCCACGGCAGATGTTGAGAGCGCGTTGATAAAGCACGATCTCATGCCCACCGCCCATCATCAACATCATCCGCACTCAAGCTCAACGCTCCAACAAAAACCGGACCTCGCGCAGTGAAGCAGCGGACAGCAAAAAAAGCGGGGAAGAAAAGTCGCATGTATGCTTGCGTTATAAATTGCGTGTATTTAAGATGAGATAATAATACATTTATATTACCTCGGCGTATCGGTTGTGGTCGGATGGGCACTTTTTTTCCTTCTTCAAGATTTCTGCCCGCCCTGCTAAAAGCTTCCCAATTTGCCAATTATGTGAATCCGGGGAAGAAAAGGAATTATTTTGACACGAGGCAGGGGTAAAGGAGGATGCTCGGGAAGGCTATATTACCACCATCCGCTGTACCAAGTTAACACGTCAACGAATTTACCCACATTAGCCAATTGATTAACGCCCTAATGTGAGAATGTGTCCATAATTGAAATGATTTCACAAAATTGCGTGTAGTTCAGGTACAGCAGGGTATATAAATTTAACTTCAAATTTTTAAAAACTCATTTTGGAGCTAGATCTTAATGTAAATCAAAGCAAAACCAAAAAAAACTCACGACCCCCAAAACTCTGCCTTATCCTTCAGTGCAAGTCTCTGATAGACGCGATAAAAGATTTCAACGACAGCACAAGTGACATTAAATCCTAACAGCACTCCCAACCACCGACTGATGCTCGCCCCGGCAGCAAACGCTGCCACATAAAAGACTCCTGTCTGCCACCCTCTTCTCTTCTCTCCCTATCCCCCATTCCTCCTCCTCTTCGCCCGCACAATTGTGTCTAATTTTTTGACGTGTCTCGCGAATCGGTCTGCCCGAGATCAACTCATTCGCGGAACGACTCATTTCGCGTTTGACAACGAGATGGCACGATCCCGGGTGTGCCGGTGTGATCCGACTGATGAGAAAAGCGTCTCACCCGCACACACGCACACACACGCACATCGGGTCAACTTGCAACGTGTGCGCATGGGTGGAAGAAAATCACAAATTCGTTCCGTTGCTCCGTTTACATTTCGTTTGATTTATATTCCTCTCAGGTCTTTATTCTTCGGCAAAACGCGACTACGTGGCTTTTTAGCGTAGCATTTATTTAAGTACACTCCGCATCCTTCCGTTTCCCCTTCGTTACCACAGTCCCGTCGGCGAGCTGTGCGGATAGCCGACTTGACGGTTCTCACCTGGTTCGAGGAACGCCCGGGAAGAAGTCACAGAGCGCCTCACACCGCCCAAAAGTTCTCGTGCTTCGTCTCTTCACTGAGCGAGAGCGAGCCGGCTTTTGCGACCGCGCGAGCGCAATCGTTCTTATCCTGCAGCTCATTTAAGTTCCACCCAAGCCGGAATGAATTTATTCTTTACGACCAACCCGACACCCTGAAACGGTCCGGGCTCGGCGACCCGACTGCTTTCCACCTATCCGTGTGTGTGTCTGTTTGTGTGTGTCACCAGTCATGGACTTATTGGCTTTCCGCTTAAATACGCTGCTCATGTCACCGCAAAATGCGTTTTTGCGTTACCGCGCTTCCATCCCTTGTTCCCCTTGTACCACCGCCTCATTTCCTGGCATGCGTTTTTGCGATTGTTGCGCTCGTGTTGCGCGTTTTTGTTGTGCGCCAAATAAAAGAAACCCGTCCCGAAAACACGATGGGGGCAGGAAGGTAGAACAGGAAGGGAGTGCGTCTACATAGGAAAGAAGGAGAGAGAGAGAGCGAGCGAGAGAGCTAAAAAAAAGGTCCCATTTCTTTACGCATACAGATGCCATGTTTCTGGCCGCTCGACACCCGGTTTTCCAACGCCAGAATGGAACGTATGGGGCAGCATAATGCGCGGTTTCGCATTCGATGGGACACCAATTTGGTGGATGTGTCTTCTGCTCTCTCTCTCGCACACACACTCACACTGTCTCTCCCTCTCGGTCGCTAAATGGGGAGCTACACAATTTGAATGCAAACATCAATCATTTGAACACACTGCATCAAATCGATAACAATATGGGAAATTTATTTGATGGCCAGAAATCCGCCCGGCCAGTCGTACAGGGAGTGAAGGACTTCAAAGGTGGAGCAGCTTTCAAAGTAGAGTGGTAAAAAGTATGCAATAGTGCGGAATCGGGCTTCAATAATTAAGTTGTTTGTTCAATGTCAGGAAGTCTAATTTAGTTGTGTTTTATGATAAGACAGAAAAAGATGCAAGACTCCTTACGAATATAAAATGATATCATAAAAGTGTAAACGTAGATATCACGTAGGTCTTTGGAGTGATCCAAGTCAACGTGGGCTTAGCCTGACGTCAGACGTCTTCTAAGCAGCTCACGTTCAATACTGATGCTAGTATTGATATCTCAGCCTTATGCTAATGTTATAGTTGACTACTGAAGGGTGCTTATATGAGCTTTAATTTCTAGCCTCGTCTTGTTTCATAGACGCATCAACGCTTAATTCTACAAGAATTCTTTAAAAGCGGAGGTTTTGCATTTATTTGCACCATTTTGCATGATATGACCAGCTCTCACCAGTGCTCTGCAAATCTTATTCGCTATATGATGGTTGTGAGCTTGGGGCGGCCAGTTGGTAGATGCGACAGCGGCGCCGGTCTTCACACGGCAGTATCGCATACACCACCGGGCCGCCTCAATTTACCTTCTACATATACATACGTAGTCAAAAATCCTTCAGAATATCGTTTTCTCCAAAGATAAGCTTAATACTGAGTCCATACCTGAGAGGCATATAGTAGTTCTGTACAGTCAGGCTTGTCGCGATTATGCAAGCGCTGATTGTTAGGAAATGGGACCAGGAATAACAACCAGACGACTGGAAACTGAGTGTTATTCATCCAGTGTACAAAAAGGGCGACAGACTGGACTGTGCTAACTTTCGAACCATCACAGTCCTGAATGTTGCCTACAAGATCCTGTCCCGAATACTCTTCTGCAGACTCGCGCCCCTTGCTACAGATTTCGTCGGGAGCTACCAAGCTGGATTTGTTGGAGGGAAATCCACTACCGACCAAATCTTCACTCTACGGCAGATCCTCCAGAAGTGCCGGAAGCACCAGATCCCCACGCAGCACCTGTACATCGACTTCAAGGCAGCCTGAGACACCATAGATCGTACCAAGCTATGCAACATCATGCGGCAGTACGGCTCCCCTGCGAAGCTGGTACGGCTGTTGAGGGCTACAATGGACGGTGTGCAGTGCAAGCTGAGAGTGTCGAACATGCTGTCGGAATCGTTCGAATCTCACAGGGGACTGAGGCAAGGGGACGGACTCTCCTGTTTGCTATTCAACATCACTCTGGAAGATGTCATGCGAAGCGCGGGCTTCGACGATTTTCACTCGGTCTGCGGCGGTGTGCGAGGCGTACACCCGACAGAAACGCTAGGCCGATAGGATTGGATTGAGGATCAATGCGACGAAGACAAAGTACCTGCTTGCCAGAGGCTCTGACCGTGATAGAGCACGACTCGGAAGCAGAGTATTAGTTGACGGCGACGATCTCGAGGTAGTAGAGGAGTTCTGCTACCTTGGCACGATCGTAACTCCGGATAACAACGTAAGCAGCGAAATCCGAAGGCGCATTGTTCAGGGGAACCGTGCTTACTATGGGCTCCACAAACTCCTGAGATCCAGAAGACTCCAACAACGCATGAAATGCGCCATATATCGCACACTGATACGGCCGGTAGTCCTCTACGGGCACGAGTCCTGGACTATGCTGGCAGAGGACGCCAATGCACTCGCCATTTTCGAGCGGCGGGTACTACGGACTATCTTTGGCGGTCCGGCGATGAACCACGAGCTAGCTGAGCTGTTGGACGATGCAGACATTCTGACGGTTGCCAAAGCCGGAAGGATACGCTGGTTGGGGCACGTGATGAGGATACCGGACTCATGCCCTGTCAGGAAGGTGCTCGCCGGTGCAGTGACCTGTTCGGCACGAGGCGTAGAGGAGCACAGCGAGCTCGGTGGCTGGATCAAGTGGAGTCAGACCTGAGGAAGATCTGATGCAGCCGGGGGTGTAGGTGTGCAGCCATGGACCTAGTTTCCTGGAAACGAATTGGACACCAGGCCATGTCTATAAGACGTGCTCCATAGTGACAGGCCAATAGAGAAGAAGAAGACAGTTAAGCCGGTGTTCGAAGAATGTATTAGGTCTTGTCTTACGTGTTAATAAATATTTTAAGGATCCATACAATTGCAACAAACTTAAACATTCAGTTCGACCGACTTTAAAAGTCGTTAGCAGAATTGGCAGACTAACATCGATCCAGAAAATGAACCACATGTTTGAAAAACGTGAAATTGTTCATCTTTTTCTCGAAGTTTATGGTGAAATTTGTGCTTCATAGGTCATATGCTTGTTGTACACATAGAGATCGTGCGACTCTCATCGGAACAGCACGTCAAATTGCCAATATTATACACAAAACAACCAAAGCAGAAGTACGTTTACAAATTTGAAGCCTTAAGTCCTACGCATTCTAAGCCTTCTCAATGGCACTGTACGCAGCAGCGCATTTGTTACCGAAGCCACCGGCCCGCATGTTATCCGATTGCCGATCTTTGGCTTCATAAAGTAATTTGCAAATGAAAGACACCCTCGGCGGAGGAAACGAACCTGTGTACCTGCAACAAATCACTTCTGCATCCAACTGCACCACAAATCCGTTCCCATTCCGTGTTTGGCACTCACCCCGGAATGCCAGCAGCAGGGGGTTTTTGAGGGACCTCGGGGAGAGCACCGGAAGGAGAAGCCGACGACGGGTGAAGAGGAGACGATAAATCGATGTTTTGCCGAAATCGACGCCGTACGCCGATTGGATGTCCATCAAAAAGTTCAACCCGAAATCCAACTGTGGGGGTGGGGATCGGAGAGGGCTGTGAGGGAGGCGAAAAGCAAAACGAGGGGGACAACATCAACAACCTAAGAGCACAAAGAACGCAAAAAAAAATCGGCACACACATATCCACAGTTTGAGAACGATGCATCATTCTGAGCCCCGGATCCCAAAAGCGACTCAAGTCATCTGTCAATCATTCGGCCACCCCAGATACCTGCTTTTTGGTACTCCCTCCCCGATCTCCATGTCCTCCAGCACCACCTCATCCTCCTCCAGATCCAGGGGTTCGTCGTCTTTTGGCTACCCTTTCTCCATCCGGGGCCCAATTTCAATGGTGCGGTGCGTAAAAATGGTCGTTCAAAGGCTCGTCAAAAATCGCCCACCGTCCGATCAGAAAGTGCAGCTTATTGGCAATAACACTGCAACACAGCGCAGTGGAGGAGATATGAGGAGAGGGGGGGAGATGCCAGCGAGGGGAATGGAAATCATCGCGTATAAAGAAAAGGCTTCCATCGCCAAACAACAAAAAAAACAAGGGGCGAAGGCACGCAAATCCCGATGATGATGCGATCAAACTGCAACAGCCGAAGCCGATGCAGTTATAATGCAACCATCAACCACTTCAACCCCTTCAAGATGGCAAGGCAATGAGTACGAGCAGAGGGGGCGGCGAAGACGGGATGACAGGGAGAGACGGTTTTTGGGGTCCACGGCAGTCGATCAGTATTTTGTGTCAGCAGTCTCCCCGGAGACTTAAATTGCGTTTTTATATTTCCAGAGATTATTTTACCTCGTATTTTCTGATTTCGTTTATTAGTCTCCGTCGCCAGGGGTTTCGGGTTCGCGTATGAGTGAAGGGCGTACGAAGTGCATCCAACATGAAGGGGTGGATCAACTCAAAAAAGGATCATTCCCGTATGGACGGGACCATCATCAGTTGAACTTTCGCTTCGATATTCGACACTTTTTATCTGCATGAACGTGAAAACACGGGGTGGTATCCGGGGGTGTGGGTTGGGGTACGGAGGCATGTGCGGAGAATGACGAGAACCATCAAGTCCTCTCACCTGCCAACCGTTCCTGTTGATCTGCATCCCAAATCTTTGGCAAATCTTTTCGCGTTCCTTTTCTTTTTCGGCATCTGTTGTAAATTCTTAAAATCTGGAAGGTACGCAACCCGCTTATGCGCCTCGTCGCAGTTCCTTGATTTGGTTGTAGTTGGGGCAGGTAATATTGTACCATCGGACGCACGCGGGGATCTCGCACCGGTCAAGATCATAGATGCTGATTCACGGGCTGCTTTCACACGATTGCCGGTGCATAATTTATGGCCTGAAAGATTTTTATTAAACATTACCTTCGACGAGTGGGCCACGTTCAACGCCACAAACGCTTGCAGATGAGGCAGTTTTTTTTAACGACCAATATTGATTTCTTTTGAGAATTTGTTTTCGGAGTGTTTGATTGAGAGTGATAATTGCGTTTTCTGCATCAGAGTACAATAAATAAGCATTCAAAAACTGTTTAAAAGCCTGGTTCGACAAATGGCTTACAAGATGAGATCAATATCTTGAACTTCAAAAGGGGTAGACTTAGAATTTAGAATAAAAAGCACTGCATCCGACAAGGTTAAGCCAGCAAGAGCGTTCCTCAAAACCATCCCGATATCCTTTGCAATAGAACGTATCGAACAAAAACCCAAAACATCCAACCACATCCACAATCGCAATCACAAATCGCCGAAAAGTCCAGAAAATCACCGAAAAATGAACGCCAAAAAAAAACTGCTCCCGCCGTACGAGCAGCAAACCATCGCGGAACGCACCAAATCCACCACCACCATCACCACCAACGGCCACGGTGGTGTCGTCTGCCACTCAGCCTACCGTCAGGCACGGCCCACGGCCCGAATGCTTTCCCAACGATGATGACACGACGATGACAAAATGCACGAAAATGATGACAACCGAAATGCCGATCGGTTTGCCGCGATCAGACACAGAGCGTGCGCGGCTTTCCATTGGGCGCGATCGATCAGGCCGGGCCGGCTTTGAGGAAGAATACGGGAGGGAGACGCACCGGGCGGATGCTTTGGCTTGCCGTTCTGCATTCGAAATCAGCCTTTTCATCCATCGGAAACGCAAATACCATTCGAAGGCGCGGATGCCATTCGCGGTGGAATGTTTGCCGAACGAAAAGCCGTCCGGGAAGGATTCTCAAAACCGCGCATCGCTTTCGGAAGCCTTCGGACGGTGCTGATGTGCGGCGAGGGGGGATGGGTGAGAAACAAGCGGGGGATGCATTTACCACGCCGGTATGCAGCCGATTTGATGGACTCGTTCTTGGAAGCCGGCTCAAACGCAACACGCGGGTCGGTGCTGGTGAAGGCTAAAGGCGCTCGGCGGATGGGAAACAGTGTCGTACAAGCTCGGGACAAGCAGAGTTATGAAAGCGTCATACAAACGCATTTGACAGAAACATGTTTCAAAACCCTTAGGCCTAAAGGGATATTGCAAGAGCTTTGATATTTGTTCTAGCAGAGAATCATTGGAACCATTTATTCAAATAGTCATCCCAAGATGATTAGTATAGCAAATTAGGGTCTTACTATACCTTCTTATTGCCTAATTTGGGAAGTTTATTCCAATAAAACACATAGCATACACAACAAGCGTTTTACCAAGGTTCACCTTACATAGCAGAATAATCGTCTTGAGACGATCGAAGAATTCGTTACTTTTATTTTACACTTGGTAACAGACTTCTTTTCCTGATTATTTTAAACATACCAGCATTCAAACCCTTCCTGACAACGTCTGCTAGTTGACCCACAGTAGGAATTGTTTCATTTATTAAACTTCCAGGAACAACTTCTCTAAAAGTGCCTTATATTGGGTCTTTAAGACCTCTCATACCTTGATGATAAATTGAGGAAGTATATCTTAATATGACACTTATCGATACCTGGAAGCAAATTATAGAGACTTAATCCTCAAAGAATATAACTCTTCTTTTAAATCTGGTTTGAGAAAATTGATCCATAGGATACCAGCAGGCTTAAAGGGTTATTGCAAGAGCCTCCCAAGATAACTGACGCTGGTCCTATTTGAGGTAACGCACATCACAATTCGGTGCTTCGTCATATGATTAGTATAGCAAAATAAGGTCTTCCTATATCTTCTTGTTGCTTGTTGGGTACTTTTTTCCAATAATAGACAAACTGTTCAAGATAAGCGATTTACCAAAGCTAAATCTTAATAGCAGAACACTCGTTTTTAATTCCTGGCCACTTTGATTTTAATCTTGGTATCAGACTTCTTTTCCATGATTATTTCAAACAAGCCTGCATTTAAAACCTTCCTGACGACGTCTGCTAGTTGACCCACAGTATGAAGTGTTTCAGTTATTCCAGGTTTAGTACAGTAAAAATTGTTTTTAGTTATTCAGACTTCCAGGAACAACCTCTCTAAAAGTGCTTTTCACTCCTCTTATACCTTGATGAAAAGTTGAGGAAGTACATCTTAATATGACACAAATCGATACCTGAAAGCCAATTATTTAGACTTAATCCTCAAAGAATATAACTCTCTATCTCTTAAATCTATTTTGAGAAAATCGATCCATAGGATACCAGGCCTATAAAAAACTGTACTGGTTAACTTAAACCTGTCGGTAGCAAATATCTTCCACTGTTAGAACTTATATAAATTTATATCTACTATATATTAGCCAACTTGTCGAAGGTTGCGGTTTCGTCTGCACTTGGGTTTGGAATTTTCGTATTAAAATGTTACACAGATTTTTGTGTCTAAGATAATTTGCATTTTATCCAACGATCCATCAGAGGATTGAAATGGTTTATCCCAATTTGCCATTTACAGGGAGCGACAATAAAATAGGGCCACACAATATTTAATGAATTATAATTGAGGTTATGATATCAGACTAGTAAATCTTTTCCAGCAATCAAGATCGTTCATCAAATTTAAAATTTGAACAATTTAATTAACGTTTTTGGCATCTCCTTCATACGCGAATTTCTGAGCCCTCAAACCTAAGATTAAGTATTATTAAAAGTACTTTTCAAAAAGTCAAAATTAAGATTAGCAATGCAATGATGGAAATTGGAATCTTGCTTATGTTTTGCCACAATTTTGAGAGGGTTATACCTACTATAACTAACGAAAAGTGTACTTTCAATAGATATTAGGATGGTCTTATTGTTTCATCCATCACTGTGCATGTTACAATAAAGATTCTCCTAGAATTGTACATCCTTTGATTTATCGAGATTGCTGCCGCAATGTTCCACCTACAAACACATATCTTCCCACCGCAATATGAGTATCAATTATTTCGTACTATAGCACATAAAACACACAACAATGTTGCAAGTGCAATGATTTCCAGCCGAGAGATTAAGCAATCCTTTTTTTTTAACCATAACTATCGCCCCCAGCCAAGTTCAAAGTGTGCAAAAGAATTAGAATAATTCTTCAGCGTACGTTAGATAAATAACATTCTGCAGCGGAAATTATTACAATCGCCACCGACACCTTGCAGCAGCCACAATAATCAACGAGCTTTCTTGGTAACTAGTTTCCAGAGTCTAGTTGCAAGTGCTGCACTGAGATGGTTCTCGCATGCAAAGGAACAACTCGTGACCCTTCGTCATTTCACCACCACCATCACCATCATCGTCCTTCCCTCGGCGAGCCCACGTACCAATAACTTAACGGCAAAGTGCAATAATACCGGAATGCTTCGCGCTGGGTAGTTTGGTTGGAAATTTATGATCCGTTTTGGCAGAAATACGAGAATTCGCTCACTTAAAACCGTGCCACCCTCTGCCTCTGCTTCTTCCATTCTCGGTACGGGTTTTTTGCAGAGCAGGAATGATGAGCTCCGGTCTGGGAAGCGTTTAGAGCGTACGCAATCTCTCGACATAGGGTGCCTCGATTTCGGTACGATACTTCGTTTGTCACTTTTCAACCTTCAGCAGGCGTTGCTGCAAGTGCAAGTGTGAAGCAAATTGTTTGGACTTCTCTACTCGTTCGCCAGCGGTTCGTGACCGTCCTAGAAGGGTGCTGTGCGCCGACCTTCCCGTGCCGATGGCTTTTGCAGAGACTTGCGCTTTTGCATTCCCGCCTGCGCGCCGGAAGCCAGCTGAGAGGCATGGGTATAAATTATCGCAGATAATGTTTACCATAGAATGCTACTGCACTCTCGCACGCTCGCACAGTTGGTGGAAATCTTCCCTCCCCACTCAAACCCTCCTCCGCCCCTCAAGAGGGAAGAGCGCCTGAAGCGCTCGGCGTCCGGATAACGATACCGGAAGGTACCGTGGTCCGTGGTGGTATCGAATCGAGTTTATCGATTCCAGCCAGACGGCCAGCCAGGAAAGCTGACGGGAGGGCGTAGTTGAAGCTCGGCTGCTGCGTGCTTTGATACAGAAGTTATTAATTAGTTTGTACCCACCCACGGATGGTATTAAGGTGTAATAATTTGTGGTTCCCTCCCAGGCGACCCGAATCCCCAAAAACGGGGAACCAAAATATTAACAAACAAAAAAAAGCGTTCACTGCTACGCACCACCGAGCGAAGCGAAGCAGCACGAAATAAAGGCAGACGCAAATTCTCTTCCCTCTAGGATGGGCGACGTTCCAGCAGACCAGAAGGAGGACACATGGGAAAAGTTTCGTAGAAGCGAAACGATTTGAAAACCCGACCAGTCGTCGTCGTCCAAGCGCGATATCGCGGACTATCGTTAGAGCTTGAACCGGGGAACGCTTGAACGACAGAACGGAATGGTAAAGAAGAGCTCCAATGTTGAGCAACAGCGCAAGCACGATCCCGTGAAGCGAATGGACGAAAATGGATCGCGCCCGGCTTTGGAGATCGCAATCGTTCGCAAACGATCGAAGAGGGCACCGAAACGCATACAGAGAAGCGATGACTCTTCGACAGCCCGTGGTAAGCGAGCCCGAGCGGGTAAGGGACACAGAGCGCGCGCGCGCGACGACGAAACCGGGGCTCTAATGAAAAAAGGCGGTGAAAAGCGATAATTACCCCTTAATAAATGAACATAATCACTGTAATCAACGGCTGACTGCCTAGGCGAAGAGAGTGCTTGAGAACTTTTTCCCGGGCGACGATGAAGAGGTGCGGAAAACGAGATGGGAGGAGGAGGTTGCTTTTTTTTTTTGGAGGCGCGACCGGAAGGTTGAAGCCCAAAAGCGGCTCGTGGCTTGTGGCGCTACGCGTTGACAGAGAGATCAAGCTTGAAAGTCATACCCGCTGGCTGGGCGATACTAATGGGAGGGTCCGGCGACCAACGAACGATCGATCGGTTAGCGATAGTTAGCGCAATGGAATCTACTGTCATGCGGATGGTGGTGGTGAGGATGATGATGATGATGAGAGTGTAGATAATCGTACGAGGTCGAATGATTTAAGCGATCAATGAGCAAGTGGGTTCGTCGCTTGGAATTTCGAGCAGTGAGTCTTTTGTTTCTAACCGTATTAAACGAGTGGATGTTATATTGGAGGGAAGAAATGTAATTAAATATTGCTCCTGGATTATTAAAAAACGACTTATAGAATATAGATCAATGAATGTAAGAGGAGTTCGTCGCTTGATATTACGAGAAGTTAGAGTCTTTTGTTTCTTGCTTAAATACACAAACGAATATAAAAGGAATTTCTATTGCTTGGCCAGCTACGAATATCCTAATTCAAGAAATGACAAAATGAGACCTCTCAACATCAGCCCAACGCCAAGCCAAAGAAATAAACATCCACAGGATCAATTGTACAGAATTTCTCAGGGGGGTTCGTCGCTTGTAATTTAGAAAAGTGAGTCTTTTGTTTTTAGAAGGAAATACCAAAAGGAATACTTAATGATAAGCTTAATTAGGTTCTTTTTTAATGTTATATCTTTCAGAGATACTTTGGCGCATTATATGCTGAAGAAAATCTAGCGGATCTATTATAAAAAAATCTCCAAAAAGGTTCGTCGCTTATTATTTGAGTAGAGAGTCTTTTGTTTCGATCTAACTTATTGAGTATTTTATTGACAGATAACCACATTTCCAATATTGCTGCCTGGATAAAAGAAACAAAAAATACTTTAAACCTTATAAAGGAAGAAGATCCTCCTTATTTTCCCTCACCATACACAAACTCTTACTTTTTACATCCCCGGCCTAAACGACGCTGCTCAAAACGACGAACGTTGCGCACGTTTATTGACGTGATAAATAGATTCGTTTTGGAATCACCCGGTAACAGGTAACAGAAAATATTGCCAGCCTCGACGATGACGAGGTGGAATTTTCAGATCACGGCAGCACAAGCAAATGACGCCCGTGGACGTTGCCGAGCGTGGAACGATGATGATGATGATGATGTTACCTACGCGTGGTGGTGCGCAATACGGAAGCATGAACCATGAAGCAGTGAGTAACGCCAAAAAATAAGCTTACCCGGCCTACCCTACCCCCCGGAACGCCCCTCCCGTTTGAAACGATTTCCAACAAACCGTAGAAAGTAATTTGATTTACGAACCAAGCGATCTAACCCCATCCTTAACGCCTTCGTATCTTGTGGCCTTCGGTGGTAGCGAAGAATGATGTCCGCTGAAGCTTTAATGTGCCTCTGGGAATGGATGAGTCCACACACACATACACGTGTGGTTGGTCACGTTGGTATGTGTGATAATGATGCGATGAATGCGAGAAAAATTTCATTCATTAGACTACGGTTTCATTGAATAGATTTTGGAGGATGACCGTGCGCGTGCGTACACGCAGAGCGGGCTGAAAGCAATGACTCCCGTACATAGCACGCGAGTCTGTGCGCAAGTAAGAGATAGAGTCGTACTAGAACTTAATCTCCCCTTACCCTGGGAGATTACCGCACATTAATGAATGGTTGGAATGTTGGGATTCACATTCCAGGGCGAAGCAAATGAGCAGCGGTCATGGGAAGAAAGATTCGCATCACTCATGTTACATCACGCTAGTTTGCTACACTTTGCAGATACTTTATTCAATTACGGAAAGTCACTAAAATAATATTACCTTGTAACAAAACACAATATCATCACGAACGAGTGTCAATATCCTAGGCACTCCGCTGCCTGACGTCAATTAGTCGATGATTTAGCTGTATTAGCTAAGTAAACAACTCAATTATCCGGCAGCGTATTCTGCTGTCAAAGTTCCCGCACGCTCGAGCCGTGTCTGAACCGACGCATTGTGCCAGCAACACTTTCTCACGATCCATACACACTGGACGTTCTTTATCCTTCTCTATCTGTGCACACACACCACAAAAAAAGAGCGACACAACAAGACATGGACAGCGTTGTCAATCGGTGGCGGATCAGTTGATAAGGTCAACCGGTAGCGGGTACGGGCAGGAGGACAGCAGCAGTAACAGTGTTCACATGAAACGAACCAGAAAAAAACGGAACCCACCAAACGTTGAACGTCGAATATCCACCCATCGCTACAAAACAATCAACTGCTTACTGTCAGCCGGCTGACATCGAGATGTTTGATTGACACAGAAGTCGTGCATAATTTGATAAATGGGTCCCGAATAAAAGGAGAAACACACACACACGATCGCCCGCTCCTCCAGGGGAGGATAATTGATAGAAGTGTGAGAAAGAGCTAGGCAACGGCAACAAGGAAAAACAAACAACTTCATGTCCCGCACGCTCGAGCCGTGTCTGAACCGACGCATTGTGCCAGCAACACTTTCTCACGATCCATACACACTGGACGTTCTTTATCCTTCTCTATCTGTGCACACACACCACAAAAAAAGAGCGACACAACAAGACATGGACAGCGTTGTCAATCGGTGGCGGATCAGTTGATAAGGTCAACCGGTAGCGGGTACGGGCAGGAGGACAGCAGCAGTAACAGTGTTCACATGAAACGAACCAGAAAAAAACGGAACCCACCAAACGTTGAACGTCGAATATCCACCCATCGCTACAAAACAATCAACTGCTTACTGTCAGCCGGCTGACATCGAGATGTTTGATTGACACAGAAGTCGTGCATAATTTGATAAATGGGTCCCGAATAAAAGGAGAAACACACACACACGATCGCCCGCTCCTCCAGGGGAGGATAATTGATAGAAGTGTGAGAAAGAGCTAGGCAACGGCAACAAGGAAAAACAAACAACTTCATGGCAAAGCAATCAAACAGAGTGGTATACTCGGTGCCGGAATGTCGAGATGTCGTTCGTTCCACGCTCCAGAATTGATCGCGCCCCATTTGTGTCGAATATCAATGTCAAAAAAGTCGAAAAATCTGGCGATCCTTCTTGCGGACGGTAGATTCCGAGCGCGGGAACACCAACCGCAACCAGCCGCGGCTAATCAGCTCCCCTCGATCGCAAACACCACAAAACTACCGGCAAGCAGTTGGTCCAACATTTTCTAACAAATCACCAAGAAGTTGGCCGGTCTGCAGAAGCACACGCAGCGTAACTTGCGGTAGCCCGTAACAAAACCCGCAACTCGCGCGTCCGCAACACCCACCCGGTGGTTGCTCCCCCGAAAAAGAGATTAAGATGGCAAAAAAGAGCCCGACACGGTCACCACCGGCTGGGAGCGAGCGAGAGTCATGGAACCGATGGCCTATCGGTGGGTATATCAATCTGCAAAATCTGGAGTAACAGGTTTCGCTTAATTTATTTCCTTATCTTGCTGACTCATCTCGTACGCCGGTACGTCCACGCCGGCATCAGCTCGCTGGACGCGATAGATCTGTCCTACTCAGCTCCTGGCTTCTCTCCTGTGTCGCCCCGTGTGTCTTGACTCTCTGAATCTATCGTCCGGCTTCTGGAGTCCGGGCCAGGTTCAAGATCATGATGCACATATCCTTATTAAGCCATTTCACCCGGCCAGCCAACTTCAACTCGCCCGGCAACACAAACAACCTAGCCGGCTAGTTGGTCGGGACAAAATTAATAGACTTATTCAAATACGCTCTCCAAGTGGGCCTCCAGCCGTTGCATGAAGCTGTGGACGTACTTCGCTCGCGCAGCAACGCACCGTAAGCGATGATGCGCTGACGGTCCTGACATACGGCGACCGCGTTTGTGTGCTTTATAAGGAATGGAACGATTAAATTTCTCAACCACAGCGTCTCAGCTCAGGCCGAACGGAAAGCGGAAGATTTCGCAGATATCCCAATGCATCTCCACCCCTCCCCCAAACGACCGCGCAGTGTTGGCCAGGCGGGGGCTGTAATAAAGCATAAATTATCGCAACACGCTAGAATCAATTTGTTGGCGAGAACTTTGCGCAAGGATTTACAAGTACACAAACGAACTGGCAGCGCTTCATCACTTCATCCATCAACAGCTCAAGCTGGCCGGACCGGGCATGCTTTATAAGAACCGAGATTTAGTAATAAAAGAAACTGAAAACCCCTTACAAGACGTTTGATCTATCACGGACCGAACAAGTGCATCGTGTATGACAAACAGTCACTTTCAGGTCCCGATTTTCCTTACCCAGGGCAGGTGTTTCTATCGCACAAATGTCACCTGGTAGCTGCGAGCGGTACTCACTCATACATACGCCCGTGCAGCACTCAATCCGATCGCGTGGTGCTGATCGTGTAAATTCGTATCGCAAATGTCAAGTGGTTCCAATATCTTGCACTGGTTTTGGCGATAAACCTTTCCCTTTTTTGCAGCCGCGGTCGTGTTCGTGCATTTAAATTCAAATTAAATTATTTCATAATTTTCAAATTCGCGATCGCGAAACAACAATGGCCCGGTCGGGTGATCGTGTGTCGAGGTGCTGCTGCCGTTGCTCGTATATCAGGGATTATGGTGCATAAATTCGCTTTGCTTCAACACCCTGTTTTGGGTTGGATGGTGTGCCTAGAATTGCTATCTAGAATTGCATGAGAGAAAGAGACACTGGCGCAGCTCAACGAACGCGAAATTGGACCGTGTAACAGCTCACTGCTACTGCTGCTGCTGCCGGTTCGCTCAGTTCGTTCCGGACGCACGCCTTGCATTACCGATGCTTCACAGTTCTTCACACCATCGGCACTACCGGCACCGGGCTGTACAAGCTGCCCTTCATAGACCATATGGCATTCATCAGACGGGCGTGTGATTTACGTGACGCCAGACATTCACGATTCATGGCTCGGTGCTCCACAAGGACACGCGGCCAGCGCACCACAGCGAACCGAAGAGAAGCAATCTTGTTAGTGACACGGTTTAGGGCTCCGGGTCTCCGTGGATTCGTCACGGAGCGCCAGTTGTTTTAGCTGATCGATTAGATTTATGAACGTCGCGGTTTTTTGCAACGGATTCTTGGAGGGTGCTAATGAAGCCACGAAACGTGAGAACTACCGCAACAAAACAGAAGCACAGATTGTGTGCAATGGCTTGAAAGTTGATTTTATCGAACGGACGGCTGATCGGTATTGAGTGTCCGAAAGCGGTTATTAATATGCAAAAGTCTCTGTGAGTGACTTCTAGAAGTTGTACTAGTGCTCTGTTGGCTTTTGTGAGTTGTGGACAGATGTCATTTCTTATAGGCGTACTCCAAGAGGTCCTAGAATTCTGGAGAACTATCAAGATTACACGTCGATTTCTGATCAACGTATCAGTTGCGTTCTTTGTGATAAGGTAGACGAAGTTTTTGACGACTTCTTCTTCTCTGGCTTTATAACTTCAGTAGGTCTTGGCCTGCTTTTCTAGCTTTCTATAACTTGGTTTTACCAGTCGTTGGAAAGTCAGTCCTGCGTACGGGGAGTTAGTTCAGACGGGATTTGAATCCCGGTCCTACCGAGTGGAGACCGGCGCCACTGTCGTATTCACCACCGGGACGACCCTAGGCCTAATATAGGTTATATGAGGTAGGTCATATAGGTTAATCTTCATTAATCTTTAATCTGAGGATTCCTTTTGCTTGCTCAATAATTTGGTTAGACTCATCTTCTCATCAACGAGGGTCCAAATCTGTATTAATCTAAGAGGACGGTCCTTGAAGATTGAATCCCTGAATATCTGATGGTCTTTACTCGATATATCTTGAGGAATAATAGACAGACAATCTTGATAAAGTTCAAAGGTCCACAAAATTTCATGTTTAACTTCATTTGAGCATTGTCAAAACTGCGATAAAGCTACTGAGTTTATGCTAACTTTAAAGAACAATTATAATTACAAACGACAAATCAGTCAGTCCTGCGTACGGGGAGCTGGTCCGGATGGGATTTGAAACCCGGTCCTGCCGAGTGAAGGCCGGCGCCCCTATCGTATAGACCACTGGGACGCCTCTAGGGCTCTTGGTCATCTAGGTTAATCTTCGTTAATCTTCAATCTGAGGATTCCTTTTGCTTGCTCAATAATTTAGACTCCTCTTCTCATCAGCGAGGGTCCGAATCTGTATTAATCTAATAGGACGATCCTTGAAGATTGAAACCCTGAATATCTGATGGTCTATATTCGATATATCTTGAGGAATAATAGACAGACAATTCCAAGACTTGATTAAGTCCAAAAGACTTGAAAGTTTCACTTATAACTTCATTTGAGCATTGTCAAAATGTGCGATAAAGCTACTAAAATTGTACTTACTTTAAAGAAAGTTTGTAGCAAACGACAAATCGATAGCTGTGCTTCACTCTACCCAAAAGAAACATTTGAAATTCCAACTCTATGCTTGAATTCTTCTCCATCTTTGATGAGCGCCGTAGCTATGAATTGACCTTGACGCTCCAAACATTCTCTGTCCAACCCACGCTAATGCCCGCGACGCGCCCGCTTCTTGCTGCTGCTTCCCAACCAAAGCACACAACTATGACGTTCCCGTAAAGAATTCGCTTCTCTTCCCCAAATCCAACACACACACAGTCGGTGTGGGCACATAAAACATACCTCCGAAAAGCTTCAACGACGATCTGATCAAACAGTTTGCACTGATCCACACGCACAATTCGCCGCAGGAAAACTTCTACGAATCGTATCAACCTGCCACGGCAGCCGTATCCAAAGAACCAAGACGCACCACAAAACAGGATCCTTCCCCATCTTCACAAATGATACCGGCAAATAAGAATGTACAAATCTGTTTGCTACAACCACCACCAGCTTGCCCGCTTCCGATAGCCTTACCGAATCGATCGTCACGAATCGCGCGCGTTTGGGTACGGCGTTGGACGAAACAAAAATGACATAATTTGAAAATTAACAACGTGCAAAAACGACCAAATTACTAATCATTTTGTCAATCATATAAGCGTTTAATTTTGACTTTTGAGTGAATTTGTTCCCCGGTCGGGTACGGAATCGAGCGCACCGAGGAACGCGAAACGGGCACAAAGCACAGCCAAAACGCGACGCGAAAAAGCAGACCACGCGGCTGAAGTCGATGGTGTGGAGATGGACGAAACAAAAAGCTTCCCTTACGTCGCCGCCGCCGCCGCGAATAACGCAAAATCGCACGACCTGTGGCGGCTTGTGGCACTGGCGGAGAATGCGAATACGGGAATGCGTCTGCACTGCTCGGTTCGCCATCGTCCGAGCCGGCGGATGGTGGAATAATAGCGATCATAAAAAAAATCGCATCCTCCGAACCGGACTCTCGGTGTTTCGAGGAACCGTAGAGAGAGCGGTTAGAGGGTAGGTGGGGAGGTACGTAAACGCAACCTAACACACCGGCCCGAAACTGAGCGTCCCGGTTGACGTACTGTAGTCCTCCAAATACACCAAATGCAGCGCAAACGCATCGCCGAGTCGTGGACCGTGGACCGAGTCAGTGAATTTTTCCGTCATAGTTGCAGCTGATGGTGGGAGCGGACACAAGTGACGGCAACGAGTGCGCGAAGAGCGTTTTACTTGGCGTTGATTACGCGTTGCAGCAACATCAGCGAGCAGCCTCCGTACCATTGACTCGGTGACGGTAAACGCGGGTTCGTCGCTTGCATCCTACCACGCGCCAACTCACCGTCAACCGTGCCAGCAGGTCTCGTACGAGAGGAAGGAAAATGAGCCACAAAAACACACATACAGACACACACACATAGTCGAACTCGCTACAACAAAAAATCCTCCAAACCATCGTCGCAAGCATCCTCCAAAAAACGACTTCGTTACGGTACTGGTAGAAGTGGTTGAAGAAACCAGAGAAAGAGAGAGAAGCGTGGACAAAGAGCGAGAGAAAAGAACACACAAAAAATATATCATCAATCGACATTCGATCCTCGACGTGAACCGCCACCGAACCGTTTTATCAACGCGAAACCAACGCGGCCAGCTTCAACCTCACCTAAACTTGTGTGTAGTAGAATTTAGTTGGTCCTTGTGGGTGGGTGGGTGGAGAGGGGGAAAGGGGATGGGAGGCCAAACACGGGACGAGAGGTATCGGAGCGATCGTGTACGTATGCCGTATAAGAACTTTAACATATGTACATACATCGCTATTTATCTCCAGCCTGCGATCATTCACTTCTTGCGCCACTGCCAACGATCAAACCCACCTTCTCTCTCGCTCGCTCGCTCTCTTTCTCTCCGTTCCCTGTTCCCGCCCCCCAAATGTCACTCTTCACAAACCATCCACATACCACCGATCGATCGTGATCGCGCACGTTGCCTAGCCTGATCTGAAGACTGCCGATCCCGATGCGATCACCAACGCGACCGATCGCCGATCTGCAACGGCGCGGTTGAGAAGTTTGGGAAGGCTGTGGAATTCGCAAACAACAGCATTTGATTGCATGAGCGCCCGGAACACGTCCCCGAAGCCCCGTTGCTGAAGGTGGCCTTCCGAAGTCGCTTGTCCATGTCCAGCTCGTTTGAGTTATGACCTTTGGCCCTGCCGGTCGTCCAGAAACCGAAACTCTCGGCTGAGAAACTTCAACCCAACCGGCACTTGGCTAGTCAACAAACAGCCGGTACAGCTTCCGCGGTGGCCACTCGGGTGGATTGGACTTTCGCTCGGCGCAAACCGCGGCAACCGATACGGATCGAAAAGGCATAATTCTTCACCGTCCGTTACAATTATGATAGAGCAAATATTTGATTATGATAAAGGCATCGCGTTGCGAGCGGGTGCGAGTACCCGGGACCTCGGGTTCGTACGGACCACAACCTTCCGGGGTGTTACGTGGCCATAGTGTGCAGTAACAATTTATTGCTATCTGTGGGGCGTTAATATAAAAAGTGAAAGCTGGCGCTAGACCCCGTTGTCGAAGAAGTTACGACGTGCTTCGGGGGACGATATGCGAATGCCAAAGCGAATAAATCAAATCTTGTGTGGGGGAGTTAGACGAGTTTGGAAAAAAAATGTTATGTTGAAATTTCATGCAAATAGTTTGAAGAGGAATGTTGATGTCTTTTTGAATGATGAAGCAATATCAACAGCTGACGACTTTAGAAACCTTGGAGAATGATACAGCTTACGATTAAACTGGAGCACGCATACAAACTAGCTGATACCAGAACACTTTAAAATCTCAGGATTCTTATATTGTTACCCTAAATAATTCTTCCGGATTTTTTATATCCAATCAATTAATATTATTTGCAACATTGCATTGATTGTTCTCCAGATTCGTCAATAGTTATTCGTAGCGTGTAATATTTTGGCAACAACTTCACAACATATTGTTTTAATTGAATATTTCATGTTAATTTCTGCTTTTGCGAGAGACTGCAGTATCGTTGTCTTAGACTCCCATTAGCGAGATGTCCATTGAAGCGATGACCTGGGGTATTCCGCTTAGAAGTTCACCAGTATTACACCATTGTGGAATTAATTTCTTCAAATTTGTCCTCTCGTATCTATGGACTCGTATCTATACCTTCTTCTTCTGCTTTCTTGGCCTAACGACCTCTTAGGTCATGGGTTATGCCTGCCATTTTTGGCATACTAGACATATTGTTACCGCATAGTTGGATAGTGAGTCCTCACTATAGGGGAACGACCCAGATGAGACTAGAACTCCGGTCCTGCCCTGTGCAGACCGATGCCACTGTCGCATCTACCGCTGGGCCACTTCGGAGTTCACATAAATCTTCGTCCTACATCTCCTAAAGCGCTAATAATCCCAAGAATTCTTGGTTTTAAAAATAGGTGAACTGAACAAATTTTTCTTTTCTCTTTGAGGTACACGACTTTAGGTCTCATCTCTTAGTACATATCCTGACCAACAGAAGAGGGATTTACGAGATAAATCAGTATGCATTGGCTCTCTGTAGATTAAATGTTAGTGCAGATAATGTCTCGACTCATATAGAATGATTTTGTGATAAAGGTCCGCTCCACTTCGTGAATATTAAGCCCTATATGATGCCACCGGAGACTCTCTTTACTAAGCGTCGTCGAGATCTTTCGCCAAAATGTGGAACTTCGATGCAAAATGATAGATATCGGCCTCCGTTCCCGATTTCTAGATATCCTCTGATACACCGTACACAATAGTCTGCTCTTATGATTCTGAATTGTTTTTCTCCAATTTTTAAGCTTATCTGTATCATAGAGGACTTGGTCTTTTTTTATATCCGTGGAGGAGATCTTCATAGATCTCCTTTATATCCGAGGAGGAGATCTTCACTCATGGGACCACCGATTGGGTACTGCCGGATTTGTACCAACTAAAACCACGTCGAGCCTTTCGCCAAACATACTCAGATCATACCAACGAGGTTATAACATTGAAAAAGAGGACTTGGTCATAGTGCTAGATTCATGTCCAGCTTTTGTGTGGCCCTATACTTTCCTCGCTAAAATTATGTTTAATTTTTGTCTGTAAATAATCTTTCCAAGATGTCTGCAGCAAATCCTAGATTCTCCGCAGGATGATGTCGATAATTTGCAGATAGAACTGGACTCTTTAGCACTTTCTCGACTCTTTCCAAGGTGTAAAGTGGTCTCGGACCAATTTGTACATAAGACAAACTGATCAGTCATACTAATTAATTACAAACAATTCAAACGGTTAAAAACTTCGTTCAAATAGGAATGGATTTTGAAGAACATGTCTCCTGCTCAACACAATATTGCCGAAGATTTTTCACTTACACCACACACACACAACCGCAACACAAACATCGATCACAATCGTTCCGAACAATATATTCCCAACCGACCATACTGCCCTTCGAAAACATAAAACCAACCTTCCAAAACAAGCCACCCGGTACCGTGAAAAATTGAATGACGAAAACGCTTGCAAATACACTCGCCAAATGCGGCTACCCCTCGGCAAAACCCTCCGTGCGCGAACTCGAGCCGAATATTTTTACATAACAACGGTTGCCCATTCCGCCCGGTGAAATACCTTCCCCGAATCCGGTAAACCACTTCCACCGAGACCGGCGACTAGCCATCTGGTTCACGGGACAAATAAATTACCACTCCCGATGGCTTCCCGAAAACCCATCGATCCTGGTGCAAATTAAACGGCCGGCTCCATTCTTACTCACCTCCTCCCGCCCCAACCCGATTGTAAATGCATGAATGTGGTTTAATGTAATTCCGTGCCCGGTTTTTCCTTTCCACCCAAAAACCGTGGTCGCGGACTGATCGATCGCGATCGGCAGCGAATCGGAAAGTTTTCCACCCTTGGCCGGGTTGAACCTCCGATTCGATACGCTACCCACCGAAAAGGGAAGGACCGGGTACATTTAACCCCTGCCGCCACCACTGCCAACCCAACTGTCCCCTGCGCTTTCTGGTGGTGGTCCTGTGATGAATGTCATAGCCCGGGTTTCCTTCGGGGTCACTTTACAGTAAATGTTCATCGTGAAATGTAACCAATTAAAATTCAATATCATATGCGAATACATTCCGTACGCTTTACTTACCGTACTCTCTGTCACACACACACGCACACGCACGCACTGCCATTTGTGCTCATTATTTTCCCGAAGCTATTTACACATCATAAAGCAGCTCTGCCTGTTGAAAGCTTTTGCGGAATAATTATGACAGGCGCGGATCATTATCATTGAAACCGGGAGCTTGCCGCATTTTTCGAACGATTTCGGTGGATCTTCTTCGGTGTTTATCGTCGAATTGTAAATGAGCATTACTGGATCGCTGCAATGGACCATGCGTACTGTATACTCTTTACATCATCATTAAACGCACTCAACTCTCACGGGAAGGATATCTTTGTTGCTAACGGACTCCCGGACTCATTCCCACCCATCCATTCGAGGGGTTGACGTTCGTTTTTTCTTTCTGCTTTTTTGCAAGACCCATTTCAACTTCCTAAGCATCTCAGCATTCATTGCGCATTTGGCGAACCCTCTCGGGCGGGCATGCTACACGTTGATCAACATTCCGCGGCGTCCTGTTTAATGTTTGTGGCGGGAGTGTTCCTGTCCTGCCCCGGGAGATGATCGCATGACCCAGCCCGACAATAACGATGGCCACGGTAGACTGTCATATCATAATTGCTCTAATTAAGAGTTTTCACAACCCGATACACACCAGCAAAACAGTTGCCGAAAAACAAATACCTGCGGTAATGCACCGACTACACAGTCAAATGGGGCGAAATCGGGTACCCATCCGATCCGTTTTGCGATACTCGTAAATAGCGATGTCATATTTTACATACCGACGTGATCATCGGATGCGAGTATGTGCACTTTTCGGGAAAATTGTCCACATTCGAACGCTCGGGACAGTGAAGAATGTTAACAATGTTCTGTTTGAAGGGCTGTCTTTGTGGTGGCTATGTAGCACCGTTCCAAGAAACCGGGTCCGAATCCTTTTTATGGGCAGGAATGTGATCATGGCTGAAATCTGCCAAACCTGGCAAGATCTCATCATGAAACAATACAAGATATTGAAGAGATATTATTTTTAAACAGTGAAACAATCGGCAAACTTAAGAAATGTCTATGTAAATATTTTTAAATCTTCCTCAATCTTTTTGATATAAAATATTGAAAGTTTATAGGCTTCATACACAAGGTAACGAGTCCTTTGGTATCTCTCTATATCTCGCATAGTGATCAACAAATCTAGTATACCCTGTGATAGCCTGTGCTTATTCCTAGGACAAATAATCATAATAATCCGGACCCAGATCATGAATATTTTGGAGCCTATTGAATCCTTTGGATAACCAGCTCTAAGATCCAGATCATGAAGTCCTTTGCACGATGAGGACTCAAGATATCAAAACCTGTTGGAAGAATAGGATAGCTACTGCCATGACTTACAGCTACTCTCTCTCTCCTAATATTGGAATATTTAAGTATAATGTCAAGACTTAAAGGGAACAACTCTTGAATTTGATGGAGAGGAAGAAAGGGAAGGATATACTTTCACCTCCGTGATTCCCGGGACTCAAAACATGAACGTCATATTGTAGACAAGGACTCGTGATAGGCAAGGCTACTTGGATAGCTACTATCGGCAGCTGACGACCACACTCACAACTTATTTTGGAAACTTAAAGTATAATGCCAAGGCTTATAGGAACCAAAACCATGGAGGTACTGGAGATAAAGAGACAAGGATATACTTTCACCTCCATGATTCTCGTGATTGGTTTGAGAGGACCTTTATACGACGAGGATTCTGATTTTCGAAGCTTAAAGTATAATGTCAAGGCTTCAAGGGATCCTTGGCAATTGTAAAGAGAAAATGAATGACTTTCACCTCCGTGACTCGTTGAGATTGTTTTGTGAGGTCCTTTGGACGACGAAAAGTCAAGACATGGAAGCCTTTTTGTAGACATGGTGTCTTGGCAAGCAGGGCTACATGGCAACTTATACTTTTAAATCTTCAAGATTTCTTTGATAGACGACGAGGACTAAAAATATTGAGGTCTGCAGATGAATCCATTTGGCAGACACGTTGTTCTTAACTAATTGATTTAAAAGACCTTGAGTATATCTTTCATAAACACTCAGATTATGTAAAGTCGTATGCTTTTTGATAGATGCTTTAGATGTCAGGAAAACGATATATTAAATAGTTTCAACCGTTACATTCAACCGTGTATCATGGTTTAAAATATTCGTGATGTCCTTCAAACTTCATTTTATTTAAGTTCAATAAAGATTGCTAAGCCATAAACCGAACAAAAATGATTCATATTTCTCACGGCTTATGTTCCTGACCGAGACGATGAAAACAGTACACATCCTGCCGGTTGCGTACGCACAACGCGCCATGCAAATGAGCGATGACCAATCGGTTGTTTGCTCGCACATACGCAAAACATGACAGCAATGGGCCCCATGAATGTCATCCCTTCGCAAACGCACGCACAAAGCACGTGTCCAGCATGCGGGGCAGTACGTGAAAATACCGTCGAACATGCCGACGACGACCGCGCGAAGCGGATGGACGGTCGCGTATCGTCGGGTGGTCGCCGAGCTTCTTAGACAAACCGCCTGGAAACCGTCTGTCATTTGCTGGAAATATTAAAATTAATCTTGTAATACACGCTGTTCACTCTCGGTCTCTCTGTCTCTCTCTCTAGGCTCTCGCACACGGCCGACCCCGAGCCGATCCTTGTCTAGACATCTGAATTGTCGCAGTGGGCGCAAAATGAGCCTCCACTTACCTATCGCCTCCGTGCGTTCCCTCGTGTTCCTTGGACGGAAAGCCGGCACAGCGAGAGAATGAGCTAAAGACACAGCAACAGCAGCACAAAAACGAATCTCGAAAGAGTTTAAACCCTTACCAACGGCCGGAACGGACCGTTCTGCCGCGTAAATGACAGATGATGTCGAGCCCGGGCGACTGTCCGGTTTCGGAAAGTGACGACTGTCAACAGGCTGCTGCCTTCAACACTTCCCGAGCCCTCTGAGCCCTCACTTTGAGCCGCGCTGACACGCTGCTTCGGGTTTTCTGCATTTATGAGTGTGATTTTCTTGCCTTGCCGCCCTAAGCTCCTGTCCCTAAGCCCTCGCACATGTTTCCTCGCTTTTCTTGCGCTACGATTGCAATGATTACGGCACTGCACTGTTCAAGAAGCAAAACAGCAAATCTGCTCCGATCCGATCGAACGCAACCGAGGTTCACTGTCAACTTTCACTTCTTCACGGCGTCAACTCGGTGGGCAAATCTGTCACACCGGCTAACGAGACAAACAACAACTGTGGAAGAAGAAAAAACAAAACCACTCTGCAGCAACAATAAAAAAACGCCATATCGTCTCGCGCCGGGAGTGAACAATCTGCTGCACAACTGTAACGCACAAAACGCAGCCCTCGTTCTTTTTCTTTGCTCAAGCCTCCCCATTTTCCTTTTTGCTGTTCCACGGCTGGGTTTCATTTTCCAATGCGGCACATGCTGGCGGCCGTTCCGCGTGCAAAACCCCTTTGCACGGACGCTCGGCAGTATTAACTCTAGCCAACTCAGTCCGTCCGGAAAAAAATCACAAACTCGCACAAAATAATGGCGCGCCATAGCGGGAGTACGGTGAGGCCTAGGGTAGGTTTGAGCTGGCAGCTAAATACCGGTTCGCTTTTATCGGCCACGACAGGCGCATAAATTTACACCCGTTGTTTCGTGAAATTGTGGCGGTGCAACCGGTCGAGGTGCAGAACGCGCTACCGAAACGCATCCGATTCAGCGATGGTGTGCGGTGGTTTATGCTGCTAGATCGATCAAACTGTGACCGTGGATAGATCGCGACGGTGGATTGGGCCGGTGGAATGTTGAGGGTGCGGTTCGAATCGTTGCTACTGTCGCTGCTAGAGATACGGAAGGTTTAATCAGACGACCAAGCATGTGAGTGCGGACAAAAACGATCCCATTAACTTGATGTTTCGGTTTTACATTGCGATGCGTTGTATTTACGCGCATTCTGTTGTTTTCTTGTGTTCGATCAGGAACGACTAATCAACTACCGGTAAACAATAAGACAAGAAAGCTGGAAATGTGAATAAAACTTCTAAAATGGGGCATGCTAACATACAAATAGTGGGAGAAGAATAGTAATAGCAGGATAATAATCGAAGGTTACCGAGAGTGGTGCCTCAGTTATTATGGATTAGGCCAAATCGTTCTTAGAATGTAGTGCAACCAAAAAAAAAAACGAGAGAATGCAGGCTCTTCTGACTAAAGTCCTGAGTATGGGTACAATACTTTCCTACATCATACCTTCCCTATGCCACAAGTAACAAGTTAATTAGACTAGACTCGCATAAAAACGCGCCCGTGAGTTTTCGGCCTTACTTACGTCTGAAGTGTCCTTTGGAAATTCTTTAAGGGATCTTGAAAGAATTTATAAAACTGCCCACATAGGTAGATTGCACGCCCCGACAATGGAAGAGGCCCCTTGCTATGAACGTTTAGACGATCTTGAACTCCATTCAGAGGCTTGATCTACCACCGATTGTTCATCTTCAGGCACCGTTTTTAGTGAAGTCAACCGAACTTCTGAGAGAGTATAAAAAGCGTGTTCAGTTGCTTGGGTAGTGGACGAATTTATTTTTGATCACCTTCGAGAATTAGAAAGCGAATGAGAGAGAATGAAAGCGAATGAAAGAAAATGAGAAAGAAGGCGAGAGAATGAGAGCGAATGAGAGCGAGAGAATGAACGAAAATGAGTTAGAATGAGAAAGAATGAGAGCGAGAACGAGAGAAAATGTGCGAGAATCAAAATTAATGCGAGAGAATGAGCGAGAAGGAGAGAGGATGAAATAATGAGAGATAAGGAAAGAGAATGAGAGAAAATGAGCGAAAGAGAAAATGAGAAAGAATGAGAGAAAATGAGAAAGAAATAGAAAATATGCGAAAGAATAATAGAAAGAATAAAAAAGAGAATGAGAGAGAATGAGAAAAATAATAAGAGAGAATGAGCGAAAATAAGAGAGAATGAGAGAGAATAAGACAAAACGAGAGAGAATTAGAGAGAGTGAGAGAGAATGGGAGACAATAAGAGAGAATGAGAGAGAAAAAGAAAGAATGAAAGAGAATGAGAGATGAAATGAGCGATAATAAGAGATAATAAGCGATAATAATAAGATCATTCTCTCTCATTCTCTCTCAATTTCTCTCATTGTCTCTTATTCTCTCTCATTCTCTCTCATTTTCTCTCTTATTCTCTCACATTCTCTCTCATTCTCACTCATTCTCTCTCATTCTCTCTCATTCTCTCTCATTCTCTCTCATTTTCTCTTATTCTCGCTCATTCTCTCTCTCATTCTCTTTCATTCTCTCTCAATCTGTCTCGTTTTCTCTCATTTTCGCTCATTCTTTCTCTCATTTTCTCTCATTCTCTCTCATTCTCTCTCATTCTCTCTCATTCTCTCTCATTCTCTCTCATTCTCTTTCGTTCTCGCTCATGTTACTCATTCTTTCTCTCATTCTCTCATCTTTTCTTTCAATCTCCCTCTTTCTCTCTTATTACTTATTACTTACACTTATTACTTACACTTACATAAGTTTACTTACATTTAGTCTTACACTACTATCTTTACTATTCCTTACACTAATACTTAAAATAATCCTTAAACTTTAACTACTCTACATTACATCAATTTCTCTCATTCGCTCACTAATTCTCGAAGGCTGTTAAAAATAACAATCCAAGCAATCGAACGTGCTGTTTTGGTGCTATCGACCAGGTGCTATCGACGGCGGGAATACCACGCAAAGATTTCAGAAGGCATTTCCTTATACTGATGTGAAAGTTGGCTGCCTATTAGTTGCAATATTCATAGAGCTCTTCTTCTTCTTCTCTGGCACTACAACCTCTGTAGGTCTTGGCCTGCTAGCAATTGCTAGCTTTCTGTGACTTAGTTATACCCGTAGCTGGATAGTCAGTCCTGCGTATTATTAGAGCTCAATCTTGGCAAAATTTTAAAACAGAACTTGCCTATAAATTGAATATCATAATATAACTACTTACAGGTGTCTCCTGCAAATCTAAATAATAAGAACTCAACTCCCATAGCCATGTGAAGCAGCGACGCTTCCCCATACACGGTGTCTTATCTAAAACGCTTCTTAACACATGTGTGTTGCACTAGGCACAAAAAACGCACACACTAAAACACACATTATCAGCTCACAAACGTCGCCGCAACATCACCCGGACCCAAGCAGGGAGACCTCCGCCACTCAACGCCATTTATCAACAGCATCACAAAACATTGCGACACAAATCCTCCTTCCGTCCGCAAATTCCATCCAATGCCCGTGTGTGCATGTGTGTGTGTGTGTGTCCTTGAGACGCGCGTGGAAGCTGAAACGCACCAACAAATCAGCTTACCGATAATTGAATTACATCGCATCAACCGTTTGACATAAACGAAGCAATGATTTCCCGTGCGTTAATCCCGGTTTCCTTCACTCTTCCTAGGGCCGCCAGCTTTCCTCCGCCCTTCACCCCGGGGTATGATCGATCGGACCAAGAACGTCTAGCCTGACCAGAGACCAGATTGAAGTACATTCCTTTCAACCGCTTGCATGCCCTTGCCTGTCATCCTTTCCCCATTGCCAGCTGCACCCATTTATCGATGAATGCCAAACTTGTGCAAAGCCCACACGAGCATTTCCCAGTTGGTTTTTGCAGCCTTTTTCGCTTCATTCCCGTGTGCAGACATTCTGGTTCAAGTCAGCCAGAGACCGTCCACGCATCCCAACGCCAGGCGAAACGGACAAGCGCGCACAAACTCGCGTGGAAACAGTAGTTTGATTTGTTAGACAGGTTTACAATTTCCACCCCACGTCGTCTTAGGGCCGCTTGATCCCGATTCCCGGCGTCGCATTCAATTCTTTCTGTGCGTGTGCTGTCTTTCCGTCTTTCGCCCATTCCGTTGCGCTCTTGTTTTAATTTCTGCTCCGGCTCGCTTCGGTGCCCGAGTGATGGATTCCCGAGTGGCTCGTAGCGCCACTAGCCACCAGATTACTGCAGGCCCGCTCGCAAAACGAAACAGCAAAACAGCAAGAAGAATTCGCAGCCGCAACCAGCAGCAGACCCTTCGCAGGCGGTTGAATTAATACAAAATATTTATCCATATTAATTATTGTTTTATTATGCACGTATCATATTTATTGCTAGTCAAGCGGATAAGATACGCTCGGCCCGGTGGGGGATGCGTGCAGAGGCATGGCAAACCCGATCATTCCTACCGGAGCCCTGGAACCTGGAAGCCCTGCCATATGCGTCAAGCGTTCACGCGCGCGCGCGCACACGTTGCCCGGTACTTGTGCCAACCGATCCGATCAGCCTGTCAGTGTGGGCTATGCTATGCCGCTCGAATCGCCGGCCTGCTAGAAGGTAGAAGCTAGAATCTGTCTCGCGATCGTGCAGGATTTCTCAATCTCCCCTGGTTGGACGCGGCGTTACAGCGACCTGCACGCCTTTACCCGCGCTTCCGTTGGCCGCTTGCGCCTGGTGTTGTATCGAATTAATCGCCTTTTTATTGAAGATGGCAGATTTTTGTATTCAATCACTATTAATCATGGTTGCTTGCTGCTTGCTTGCCGTTTTTTTTTTTGTTCTCGCTTCTTGCCCAGGGAACGGAGATAATCTGCTCAGATTTCAACAACTGCTCTTCGCAATCGCACCGAGCCGAGTGGATGGGCAGATCGCAAGAAACTCGATCGCCAAAGTCAGAAGCCGGGAAAAGATTCTTTTTCCCTTTTCCAGCACCCAAGGACGGAGCCGACGGAATCTAGCCGAGAGGAGCATTATAAGAATAGATTAATAGACCGGCGGAGGGCACCCCATCAGTCGGGTGCGTATGGGGATGGGCACGGAGACACCGATGGTTGTCTCCATTCCGATGCGCTCATGCGCTCATCGGGGATGCATGATTTATGGATCGCTTTCGGTTGTTTGCCAGTGCGGAACTGCGTTCGGGGCAGTCATAAAGTGGTATGCGCGCCAAAGGGTCAACCGCTAAATTGTCATCCTCCCGAGAACGATCAATTATGTTTGTTCCGCTGCTTGTACGGGAAAAGGTGAGGCTCGAGCAATGAATTTTCACACCAGCTGGTTGATGGAGGGGGAGCGAGGCTTTGGAAGAGAGGCTGGGAGGCAGTAAATGATGAAGTACGAGTGGAGTACTTTATCTTTAATAATGCTAGGAATATATGCACTGTTACGAACTCTCCTATCGGTGAAGTCCTCATATTTATGAAGTTGCCTCCAAAGTTCCCAATCCATAAGAATCTAGGCTTCAGAAGTTCTTGAAGGTACATCAACATCACATTTCTCACTGAGGTTTTGGGAAGAATTAAGGAATTCTAGCTTATCAAACAACAGGACCGGAAATCAAAACCCATCCAAACCGTCGCCCCTTCAAGGAAGTCCAGGACATTAGTAATGGTAGCTCAAGAACTACGATCTGAAGTCGTAACGGCTAAGAAAAAAAAATACAGGAGATTGTACAACTTAGACGAATTCTCTGATCCCAAAGACTAATGGGCAGAACTACAGAACTGAACTCTAGGGTTGTAGCTAGTGTTGAGACAAGTAACTCTTTTTTAATAAGAAGAGAGCAACTTCTCTTTAACTTAACAGTGTTGAAGCCTCTCGCAATCACGGTGCTCCCCAAGGGCGAAGATCTTCTCTCTTCTCTGGTTCTACAATCTCAGTAGATTTTGTCCTGTAATTTCTAGCATTCTAGTTCCTATGACTCGGTTTTAGCCGTAGCTGGATAGTTCGTCCTGCGTGCGAGGAGATGGTCTGACGAGGTTCTAGCCCCGGTCATGCCGTGTGAAGACCGGCGCCGCTATCGTATATACCAAGATCTCATAGACTAAACCTAGTGAAGGTTGTGCTGTCTAGTGTAGGCAGAGCTACTTAGGGAGGACAGATCTTAAAGGGAAGGCAGAGCAGAGGTAAGAGCATAGCTACTTAAAGTAGTTAGAGATTCGTAGATTCCTGAATCGAGACGAGACCTCAATTTAGCTTTCGATTTCGCTTCCCAACACTCTTCGAAGTCCAAACGATGTTTGGTTTGGAAGCCGCCATTCAAAGTATTGAGGAATCCTGTTATTTAGGCCTTCTGAAACCTCATACAGTTTTTAAGATAGATACCAGAGCTATAAAGTGAAGGCAGAGCTTCACAGAGGGATCATAGCTACTCAAAGAGGGAAGAGATTTGTAAATTCAGGAAACGAGACGAGGACTAATTGTAGCATTCGATTTCTCTGCCGGACATTGTTTGTAGGGTGAAAGATTTTGAAGCTTGAAAGCCGCCATAACTGGTGATCAGCAGTTTCTTCACGTTCGCTAACTTCTATACTCGTGGATAGTGCTAGTATTGTCAGCATGGCTTCGAATGTTGTTCTGTTGACTATTTTGACCATGTTGTCTGTTCTGTTGTCTGATCCTACACCTTAATAACCCAGTCAAACTTAGTTTAGCTAGAGTACAGGGACATCCATATATTAGTGTTCTTTTAATCTTTACATTAATTGATAGTTTACAGTCCTTCGAACTACCAATAAGTTTTGGATGAAGCAATGAGTTGATATGCTCCCCTAATTCATACTTCCTCTTACTACTAATCATAGCCAATCATCCAACATAGAACTATCAAATAAAAGAGATCCCGAGAAAGTGTGTGCAACAGCAAAAACACTGGTTGGTTTGCACACCGAATTATATAAACAAAACTGTTCATCGTCACCGTTCCGAGTCCAATCCGACACCTTGCGATTGCATCATTTCCATCGAGACGAACCTCCCCGGTACACCCGACAAGCTAACCAGACAATTCGTACCGTTTGCCTGCCTGTTTTTTTTTTATACTCTACCTCATCAAACAGCATTCCACACCGTGTCGAACGCAGTTAAGGACTCCTTGTCGAACCTTTGCGGTCGTTGTTTTCGTAGCTCGTTAAGCATTCCCACCCGCCGCCGAATCCGATGTCGGCCAAATGGGTGCAGTTTATGCATCGCCGGCGTCACTGGGATCGATTTTTTTTTCGCGATCGATTCGGCGCCGAACCAACCGCCGGAGCATCGGACCGGTGCCAGATTTTATGCAGATTTAGCTAGTGATTTAAGTTCTTCGCTCGCACACACACGCTCTCTCTCTCGTTCTCCCTTGTGTTGGGGGGGTTTATTTCTTCCAACAAAGGTCGCTAAAGAAGAAATTAAGGAAACACTTTAATCGTGCAGGCTTCCTCCACTGCTGCTGCTGGTTGCGTTCCTCCGGTCTCTCTCACACAAAAACCCCCCAAAATCAATTGTGGTTCGAACGCGGGAACACAAAATTGGCAAAAATCCATTCCGTACCCGGTAATGATGCACTCGGGGGGTGCATTCGCGTTGTCCCAGCGCCAGTTGTGCAGTGTTGGATTTTGAATCTTTGCCTCCTCTTCTGCTTTGCTTAATTCTCCCTCTATACTGTGGCTCACTTCGCTCACTTCACCGAGTAGAGGTGCAGCATTCTACACCGAATGCTCCCGGATTCCGAAACCACAAGTGACACTTTATTTCCCGGATCACGGATCCACCTAATGGGAACGGGTTTTTGAATGCGAAAGTGGTCGAGCTAGTGTGTGTGTGTGTGATATGTGCGAAAACTCGTAAGCGCTCTCTGCAGGCAGGTGTCACTGCTCGTTTGGCAATCGATTAAAGTTCGCTAAGCACCGGAGCACAATTTTGTTTCGGTTAATTATTAACACTTCGGTGTCGTGTCGCTGCACAGGCCACGTCCTGCTTCAACCATCCTTCCCCGGCTTTCGTTTCCCTCCTCCTCTTCAGGACACCCCGCTGGCTGGTTGGGGGAAACGGAAACCGATCGCGAATCCGTAGCCCGCGGAACGGAAAACAATAATTGGTCTAATGTTTATCAGGAAGGTTTGATCTTTCTCGCAACCCCAGCACCCGTAGCATCGATTCACGCGGCGGGATTTACTGCCCGCTTGCTTGCTTCTTTTCCCCCGTTTCCCAACTTCGAGTTCGTGAATTTTGGGGCGCGATTTGTGCAAACCAATCGCGCACCTCGCCCGACTGTGTCTCGCGATTATTTTAATTATGTTCTTCCCGCACAATCGTCGCCTTTCGCTTTTATTTTTCCTTATTTTCAAGCTGTTTTGAAATCTATTCAACCTGGCTGTTTGCTGCCTGTTTTGATCTTGGTGCGTTTTGTTGCATCGGAAACGAGATGCAGACCGAATCTGGAGGTCTGGCATAGTGGTGAGCCAAATTATTCGCCACCAACTCTTGCGCTGCGCTGTGCGGAATGTGTCACCCAATTCGTTGGTGGAAACAGTTCATAAATTATATTGATTTATGCTTTGTTGTGCGTTCGTTTTGGTGCATTGGGTTTGAACATTTTAAGCATCAATATCTCGCTCGATACGGGGTGAGATAAAAGACTGGAGACGAAGAATTGCTCTTCTTAACATAGTCTATTTGTTTGTAGATTTTTTTCTGGACTTATTGTTCATCGACTCATGTTTAGTTATTTACTTTAAAATTTTAATTACTTCAAATCATCCATTATTGTCACTGATTACGATCTCGTGTACAAGAATCTTCCATTTCATTAAGTAATCTTAACGGTAAACGCTACAATTAAGCAAAGCCAGAGCAGATGAATCAATGCCCCGTCCCGGATATAATAAATCAACAGCTTAATACCCAATCCGAGCATTACCAACATTTGTGCAGCCTAATTAGCTTTGAACAATCGAACAACAGTGCCGCCACGTTCGACACTACAAGCAATCAGCAGCCAGTAAGTAGACAGGTGACATATTCAGGTCGAAGAAAAGGCGGTATACTGACAGCTCGGAACTGTCAAAACAAAACGCCGCCCCTGTCAAACGTCGTCCACGTGCACCATTTACCATTTTAGCGACACAAGTGCGGCAAGAACGTCGAAGATCGATTGATGATCGACAACCGAATCGGTACAATTTCGGCACTCGCCCCCCCCAAAAAAACAAGCACAAAGCATTGGAACAGAACTAACCGAGTTGACAATCTGCCTTTTTTGTTGTGGTGCAACCAGATCAACTACGCGCACATCGAAAATTCAATTAAAAGCTCAACTCAACCGTGACAGATGAGTGCAATCATTCATGCTCGGTGCGGTGCGCACTTGTGTGAGATAACGTCTCTTTGGAATCGAATCTCGCCCCGGTGGGATTCGCTTGGGAAGCGGAAGCAGCCTTTGCTGCCGACTATCCGTACAAGTAGCGAAGTTTTTTGTTGCGATTTCTGTCTTTTTGCCTTCACAGATGGTTGGATAGCTGCGAGCCTTCTCTTTTTTTGTGTAGTTGGTGTGTTAAACTACACTCCCTGTCCTGTCAATTCATGTCAGTCGACGTGAAGTCGTACTGAAGTTAAAGAAACGGATTGAAAGCTGTAGAATCTCCTGCTTGAGTTGGGAAATTGAAGACTATTTTCTTGAAATTTAAAATAACTAGATACAACATTCTTACTGACTCAGTTTTAGGCTTAACTGTGTTATAATAAAATATTTTTCAAGCTATTCTTTCACCCGCAAACGATTCCCAAAACGACGTCACTAGTCCCAGTTTTCAATCAACATCATGACAGTTGTCAGTTGTGACCTACAGCCTACCGGCCAGTTGCGCTTTTCGGCGCTTTTGCCGTGTGTTTCTTCACACAACGTTCTCAAAATATATTCCAAGCGTATTGACGTCAGAATCGGGTGGTTTTGCAATCGGTATCCCATTCGTTACAGTATGTCAGTGTGACGTTAGAGTCTAAAAACTAATTCCTTTTATATCAACAGTGAAGCGTATTGAAGCATATTTATTTGACGTCATGGAAAGTTTTAAATAAACTTACGATAATTCTTTTCTTTAATCCTCGTGCAATAAAACACATTAATTCATGCCATCTACAACCGCAAATCAACTAAAGATGAAAGATTCACAACGCATCCAGCACATAGCGCTAGGAAAACAAAAGACCTGAACATGACAGAAAGCGACGAACGTCAAGCCGGCTCGTAGTGAAGTGATCAACTCATGTTTTTAGTCAAGATTGAGAGATGATTCCACGCACTCGAGTCCCTTCCCCTCACCGTCACCCCCTCAAACAGTCCTGTCATTTAGAGTTGACAAGAGAAAGCTTTCAACCGTCAGAACCGTGTCCAAAAGGGCATCCCGCTTTAACGAGAATGCCAAAGGGACGGCTCAACATTCCAACCCCAGTGTGTGTGTGTGTGTTCCAGGTTCCAGAGAGTTTTATTTGCCCAGCATAAATAATAAAAACATCAAACCGATCGAAACGCCGCAAAACCGTAGGTATGGGAACTTTTCCAACGCCCAAGCGGGCCCAAGAGTGTAGCCGTTTTTTTTCTTTTTTGGTTTTGGATTTTCTCATACGAGTGACACATTTGGCGTACGGAACGAAATGATACATGCCTTGGCCGGCCTTGCCTTCCCATCCATCGCTACCTCTTCGGACGATTGTATACACATTTAAATTACATTATAATGTATGTAATCAATAAACAATCTGTAAGCTCTTGCTCACAGGGCGCTCGCTCACACACATACACACGCCACTGTCCAAATAGCCGCGTCTCTGCCGAAGCGTCCGAGGAACAGAAAGCAAAAGTTTCCTCCCAAGAACGCATCTCCACCGTCCAGGTGATGCGGTTTGCCCGTTTTTTTCGAATTTGTTCCGCCCCGGTCCGGCTGGAGAAAAGGCTCTTGCAGAAGACGTCTCTCTCGGGATGGGACCGGCATATTGGGTGGCCTACGGTGGGTGTGTGTGTGTGTGTGTGCGAGCATTGAAAGAAATATGCTCCACAGTACCGCAGGGAAGGTTTTTTTGTGTGCCAGTATCTCCCTTCAACATTCGCGAAGAGGCCTCACATTTGTCGAAAGTCGATTCAACCACCGAAGCTAAAGCGGCGGCGCGATCCGGAGGATCCATCAATGGGAGTGCGCAAGATAAAGGTCCGCCAAGGTTTGGGCTTGAATGAATCGGGATGCGCTCACGATCGAAAGCACGTGCTTCCACGTGCAAATGTGCCTGTGCCGCAACACCGGCGCATTGATATCGGTTTTGCATCGATACCGTGGTTGTCGAGCCGAGCAGAGAAAAAGGGGACCGAAACGGATGGTCGGATTAAAAGGGAAGTTCTCGGGTGAAGAAATTGCTGCATAAAATTAGTCACAGTCACTTTTAGCCCGGTGGTGCTGCCTTTTTTCTTAACCTCTCCATTGTTTTTCTTTCCTATTCGTGTCTCTCTCTCTCGAGCTGCGTCTCCTTAGTAGTAGAAGGTGGAATGTAAATTAAATGGCCACAAGCATACACGCGGGCCAAGCGAAAATAAACTTATCATCCCTATTTTTTGGGGGGGAGGGGGTGCCGGGTTTTAGGGTACCGGGTGAACGTATCTCAATTGTACCGCCAGTGCGAAAAGTGAGTTGATTTAAGTGCCACGAACGAAGACTTGTATAAATCGGTAGAAATAGTTGCATCGGTTCCATAGTTCCTAGCAAATGGGGGCGATTCGCAATATGACCGGTTGCATTCTTTCCCATGGTGGTTCGGCGGTTGTGATTAAGTACAGCATTATTAGATTGCCTCCAGTTATTGCGCTAGTAATTGCGCTGCATTTATCTACTTCGGGTGTGCTATTTTCTTTGCGATTCTGTACATTTATTATGCAAAATATGTCTAAATTTAACCCATATAAAAAAAATCTTGCTAAAATTTATGAAATTGATCAAGATTTCGATCTCCAAGATAAGAAATAATGGTAAAATTTACAAGGAAAGCTCCATAACTTCTGACGATGTCGTATGGTTTAACATCATCAAATGCAAGACTCTTCCCACAGACTCTTCTCAAGTCTTCAGAGCTTTATTTCCGATTGTTTAAACCGTTCCTTGGCAATAATACTGTCCAAAGATTCTTATCGTAACACAACGCCCACTTCAGGTCCCAAGCGCAATGGAATGTTTTGTGTCGAGCAAGAAATACAATAACTCCTACGCAGGTTAAATTATTTTTTAACACTCAAATATGTCACTCAGTGGATCTTGAAACAGCAATTGCATTTTTTGCGCCATACATTCACCACACACTGGACCGTGAAAGCGATGTATAATTGACTATTTTCAACTCCCAAACCCTTTGATCGATGCCACAGGCAATCCATATGATCGTCTGCCAGCGACCGTTCACGAACTTATCATAAATCGAATGCAAACGGTTAGCTGGACCACGGCTTCTGTACGACTCACCTTCGTACGTACGATCCTTTCTAATCGCCAGTGTATGTGGCTGGCTGGGAGTAATCATTTCTGATTCGGTTGGGTGTAATAAAATGCAGGCAACACGCTTTGATGAAGATATTAAGCCATGTTTTTGCATTACACGCTGTTTAGAGGGGAAATTGTTATTGCTCATGGCGTGAAGCGGTAACACGGCCACATCTTGGTGGGTGGTTCTAGAGTTCGGTTAGGTTGCTTGGAGTCTTCTTCATGCCAGGGTCAATGAGAAGTCTATGCACTCTACTGCACTTGATTCAGTTAATGCCCTGGAGTCAGAATATCCCATCGATGAGAAATAGGTCTTATGACTCCATTCTCTATAAAGCTACGATTCATCCACTCATTGTCATACCTCGATAGTGATTTCTAAGTTGGTCTGATGTCTATCAAGCTACTTCCAATTACTAAAGTTGCAACTTAGAATTAATTCCCTCTTTTGGAGTATGGTACAGAATTAAAAGACTGGATCTGAATCATTCAGAACTTTTAGCTCCTTTGTAGAGCTCATATACCGAGCTCTGTTCCGATTAAGAAGATCTTTAAGATACTCTTTTCGGGGTTTCGATGAATAACTTAAGTTGCGTTTTTGGAATTATTGCGATATTAAAGGTTTTCGATGAGGATAAAGGATCTCAAACAAATGAGTACTGATTCGAGTGCGCTGAGATCCTTGTAATAGAAATAAAGATCAGAGCGATAATAGCTGTTAACCCTATCGGACGTGTCCCAGGTTACTGAGCAATATCACAGATACATATATAAGTAAAGGCCACCGCGGCCATCACAACACGAATCACAAAGGAATTGCAAGAGCTATGTTTAGTAATTAAAATCCAACAATCAATCAATTAATCCTCAATCTGTCAAACTAAAAGACAAATATTATGCGTTAAGAATCTGCGAAAACAAAATAAAATGTAAAGGAACTAATCAATGTTCTTCTTCTGCAATTGAAACAATCCTTGCTGATTGCGAATGATCTATCCCTGTGGCGCTTGTTCGCTGCTAAGAACAAGGATAAGTACCCGTAAGATTTATTACTTATCACACGCACACGACACGCCTCGTACAAACTGAACATAATTGTACGATCACGACCGTTCCCGTTCCCATAACACCCGTATTTCTTTTGCTTCCCTGCCGTCTGCTTATTTTGCCATTATGAATACATTTTAATTTTGCGATCATTACAACTCATCTTCACTGCCCGGCCGACCTCCAAGCAACCATCCTCGACTCAATCGATCACCAGTTTATTAGCTCTTGCCTCGATCGCCAAACGATTGCAAGTCCATCAAGCTGCTGTACGACTGTTCCGCACAATCGAATGGCGCTCAGCAAAGATCAATAAAATAGAGCTTCGCCACTAGAGTCCTCACAGGCGCCTTAGTTCATTACGGAGATGCTTACGAGAAGAGCAAACAGAGAAGTACAGTGTCTCCCGTACCTAGAACACAGCTCCGTACGCACTCGATCGTACATCTCCTAGCTGCTGCTGCTGTTGCTGCTGCTCACGACAACCGGCTGCTCGCTGCAAGCTTCGCACGCCAGAATCGCACTCCCGCAACACGGCGCAGTTGCACCGCGTGAAGTTATTAATGAGAGATTGACTAATAAATAATAACTATTAAGAAATCATTTGTTTTACGATGTCCAATAAATTATTGACACGACAAAACATTAAGATATAACTGGTATCTGGCACAAAGCCCGGCCTTGCCACGGTGATCCCCGGGCAACACGCTTCAAGGGGTGGGGAGTGGTGGGAGATGAAGGGGGAGTTGTTTTATAAACGGACGCACACGGTTGGTAATAAAACATTTCCAATCACACTTCAGGTTCAAGTTGGTGCTTCGGTGTACACGAGGCTACTCCGGTACTTGACCCGTGAGACTGCCTAGGGAGTAAGCGCTATCAGGGCGTCCGATATGTACATACACACACACACACAGTTTATAGGTCAACAACTCTTGCCCCTCTTGCCGGTGACATTGGAAGAGCCCCGCGGAATATCGTGTCGATACGACCACGCGAAGCGGGAAGCGAGCTCCAATTAGCGAAACTCGCCACGCCAGAATTAAGCCACACGCGCGCACGCTCAAACACACACACACACATGCACACGTGCAAGAAGAGTACAACAACAACAACAACAACAGCAACCCAGGGAAGAGATCAACCAACCAAATAAATCATAAATTACGAAAGAGGGAAAAAATGAAAACAGAGCTTCCACGGGATCGAGCTTTTCCCGATGGTCTCAGGACTCACACCAGGACGGAGCAATGGGGAGGCAGGTGGGACGAGAGGGGGCTTTTAGTTTAATCCATCGGACAGCATAAAACTGCCCAGAAAATCCTGAAGTGTGGTGGCGCAAGACAGAGAGAGAGAGAGAGATATTGCAGAAAACTGCATCGTCCGAACCACGGCAGTTGGAGCCTGCGAATGAGAGCAGCCGTGATTGCCCGAAGGAATTTCCTAATGAAATTAACCCTCCCGTCTTTGCTTTCCCTCATCCCTCCACTCCTCTTACCTACCCTACCCCCGTTCACCCTAACTTCTTTAGAGCGCCTTGTTTGGAGCTCGCTCATGAGAAGGTGACGCGTCGGTTGATGGCGTCTGGCGTCGAGTATCTGGTTCCCCGGTTTTCTTGGTAGCGGCAGAGCTAGCAGAGGTGCCAGAAAGGGTTCACCGGCACAACCACCAGGAACACGAGAACAAACAAGCGCTGCTTTTTTTTTGCGTTGCAAAAGGGCACCACGCACCACGAAAGCCTCCCTGTCGGGAAACCTGCTCACGCCGCGCACACCCCAGCGTGCATGTTCTTAATTCATACCGAAGCTCATACTGCTCCGTTGCATATTTTCATCCCAGGGAAAAAATAATAATATTGCAAACACTGGAGAGAGAGAAAAAAAACTTCAACCCCGAACCGAAAAACTTTCGAGAGCTCGTGTAATCGTCGATATGCATAACTATCGGCAGTAATTACAGCCACTCCACCGGGGATTCTGCTGGATCCTGGCCACGAAACGGTGGGAACCACCCCAGGAGGAACTAGACCCGGACCGGATCCGGCGTATGCAAAAACGCATTTGCCTTCGATCCTCTGGGCGATCTACCGGGCGATGTTGTTGAAATAATCTCACGGAAGACAGTTTTCTTTCTGCTGCTGGTGCTGCTGTGCGCTAGTGCGCAACTAGTGCGAAAAGAATAAAGTGAAGTTAAACATACAAAGGGACGTCGTTACTCTTTCGCCTTCTCTTAAGATCCATAAGGAACTAAGGAAAGGAAGTCAAAATCTACCGATTCGAACTGGGTCAGTGGGAGCTCGCTTGCTTTGCCGTAGCTCCAGTAGATCAAATATGCGCTCTAAAGCTCTCTCGCTCTCTCTTATGGTAAAATAGATAAAAATAAAAACGTGATTTGTCAAACGGTGTGCATTGAAATTGATAGTGGGACATCGTGCGACACACACGCCAACCCATTCCAAAACTGGACAAACGCGATTTTGCTACACATGGGAAAGGCTTCGTTTTTGTTTCGATTTTGGCGAAGCGAGACTACAGTGCTACAAATGCAAATCTGGTCGTCTTGGAATTGAAGAATTAGACGACTTTGTGGGATATTGATACGAATGTAATGTGATATTCATGGATTCTATTAATTCGACACGCTCAAGTTGTTGTATTGAAGATCTCTACGAACTGTACGGTGATCTCACCATAGTGGTGGGAACTAGACTCGCCAGGATTTGGTGGATTGGACATGTCATGAGAATGGTACCTGACGACCCATCCTGTAAGATCTTTTTAGGCTGTCGAAATGGACAAATGATAGGCCCAAACTGGAATGATATGACGTCGTTGCTGAAGTCGCTTATTAGGATCTAAACCGTAGGCTTGAGGTATCGAGGATTGTTGGTGCAGACAAAGACCGCTTTTTTTTAACGTATAAATGCTTTGGGTCTTAGAGACTTCATTCGCCTCTTTACTGTCTATTGTTACATGTGTGGTACAACTATTGCTAGTATGGCTTATCTATTACATGTATGATGGCTAGGTCGGTATTAAGTTGACAGGTGTCTTGGTGTATAGTGTAGCCATGGCAATCGATGAGGATGTGGCGGACCGTAATGTCGACGCCACAGAAGCTGCAAAGTGGTGGACTGGATCTGCCCAGAAAGTAGGAGTGTGTCAGGCGGGTGTGACCGATGCGAAGGCAGGAAAGGACTCGTTGGATGTGGCTGGAATCGGGATCATCCCAAGGTGCTGTGTTGTGCTTGATGGAGCGGAGTTTTGTAGAGATGTCTAGGTTGTGCCTGGTGGTGTTATGAAATGCTACTACTAAGTACCTATTGGAATGGAAAAGAATCAATACTTTGAAACAAGCTATTTAACTACAATCCAATTATTAAGCAGATGTTCCTGCTTGTTGTAGAAGTTTCATGGTAGATATTACGAATCGTAGGGATAAAGTCTTTATTGATTGTTGTCAATTTATTCGTACTGCACATTCATAACTTCGCAGCCAAAGCATAGGGTTTGGTTCCGATTTTATTTGATCAAACCACGCAAGCATATTCAAGGATCGATCGCACTCAGCAAACAATATAATGCCTTCAAACAAAAAGGATCAAGAACATTAGACGAGAAACGGGTGATGAGGCCCAACATACGGTTAGCTTTGCCGAGAGAGAAATCCAAATGATCATTGAATGTGAGTTTCGTATCTATCCAAACACCGAGATCCTTGATAGAGGATACACGGTGAATGTCGATGCCACACAATCTGCAAAGTGGTGGACTGGATCTATCCAGAAAGTAGGAGTGTGTCAGGCGGGTGTGACCGATGCGAAGGCAGGAAAGGACTCGTTGGATGTGGCTGGAATCGGGATCATCCCAAGGTGCTGTGTTGTGCTTGATGGAGCGGAGTTTTGTAGAGATGTCTAGGTTGTGCCTGGTGGTGTTCCAGTGTTGAGCGACTATTGCGTTAGTGAAGCGGATGGTGTCTCGGCGTGAAAGAGCGCTATGCAGACGGAGTTGATCTTCGTTGGCCAGTCGGTCAGCTTTCTCATTTCCGTCGATTCCGGAGTGAACAGAGAGTTATTGCAGGTGATGATGGGATTTCGTCAAGGAGCTGGATGTGGAGGTCTTTAGAGAGGCCGTGTTCGAGGGCGGTCAGAACACTGGCACTGTCGGTGAAGATGACGTTCGGAATGTCGGTCCGAAGTCCTTCTTCGGCGGCAAGTCGGATGGCTATTGCTTCGGCTGAAAAGATAGATGTATGGTTAGGAAGTTTGATGGCGCAGTTATCGTGGTTGGAATGGATCCCACGGCTGGCTGACACCCGATTAACGGAGCCGTCTGTGAAGATGTGGTGATGGTGCTGGTATTTGGTTCGGATCAGGTGCGTAAAGGTGCTATTGGCGATGAGGCTGCTTTTTCCGGTTCCCCGGAGTAAGTGTTTTAGTTCCCAGTCTATGGCAGGTATTAACTCTGGTAGGCCAAGACCGCGATGGCGATGTATGTATTGTATCGACAACCTGACAACTAGGTAATAAAAGTAATTTAGTAATTAGTATATAGTGTAACTAAGTATCTTGATTAAGCATGGAACTTTTAGAGCATTTTATAACAATTACCTAAAGATATCCCTACTGATGCTTTCGAGTTTTTTGTGATCTGATGATGCATAACCATTTCATTGGTTGTCTAGTTCAAAGCCGTCAAAATTGCTGTTGAAAGCCGATCAAAGATTCTATTTGAATGTGTCCGGATTTGCGCGTGAAGCACTTTAACTAGGATTGGAAGTACACCAGCACGCCATCCCGCCACCAAGAAAGATATCGTACAGGTGTCTTTCTTCCCTCTAAAATGGGTTCCACTTAGTCTAATGCACCTTCTCACTCTCTCTCTCTCGCTCTCTAGCGTACGTGAAGTTCACAGCATTCGATTATTTACGTTCTGCAGCAGTTGGATGCACTTGACCAAATCCGAAACAGTGATTCATCTCCATCGGCCATCGGTAATGCATGCATGTTTGAGAAAGCTCTCCCTATGCTCGCAGCGCTCGAAAGGAGAAACACAAAACGTTATGGTAGGCAGATCTATTTTGCATATTTCTCAATCGTTCCTGCACATTACTGATTTTACCCGGTTCTGTTCCGTTCCTTCCCGCACATCAAACACAACGCTGGGTGTGTCCATTAGCTTGCGGTTGTAGGAAATGATAATTGAATGACGAAAAGTGTGCACCACGTTGGTGGCGTGTCTTGAAAGGCGATGCGAGTGAAAGGTTCGTCGCTTGCGTGGACCAAGTCGTTTCGTTTCGGTGATCGATTTGATACGAAGTGAAGCTGTGTTTCGCTAGTTTTGCATGCTTTCTACATAGATATTAAGATTCTTACCTTGATAAGAGATCGTTTAAGGGTACAAAAGTTTGCTAAAAGCAAGCAATAAATTGAAAAGACCTGCAGTAAAATCAACCCCATAATGCAACGATCAACCTTGTCTTGTACAAGTCCTGTCGGATTATTGTTTACAACCAGTTACATGCCACCAGATGCACACTTCGCTTCCTTCTCGCTTTGTCCCATTCTTCCACGCAGTTCATTCATTCATGCGTACATATTGACACTTCGGAGCGGGTGTACGCCGGCCAGTGTTGTCTTTTCACTCGTCATTGTCTCGTTAAATCAATCCCCGTGACAATTATGGAAGGCTACAGCGACAGTTCAGCCCATCCAAGCTTGCTTTTGCCAGAGTGATTGTCACCCTGAAACGAGAAAAAGGACAGCAAAAACACCAAATCCAAAGCATGTCCATCTGCCCATCTTGTCTCGCACACGTCCAATTCTACGCCTGACTAATAGTTCAAATTCTACTGCTCGACAACCCATACAACAAGCAACCTAATGCTACCGGTTTACCCCGGTATTCGTCGCAGCATACATCGCGAAGCAGCGAACTGGTTCCTTTCGATTGCGATCGCGAATTGCAACGGGCAGCACGATCACGTAGGGTCGGCGGCCCATTTTCAAGCGATCAAACGCTCCACAATCGATTGCAATCGGAGATGGGCCTGGAAGCCCGTTGCTTGTTGTTGTCGGAAGTAAGCGTGTACACGGGATAACACTTAGTCGCAGTGCAGACTTCATTGCAAAACCGAATCACGGACAAACACGATGCCAGTGCCGTGGAAAAGTGCACTTACGAAAAATGCATTTTGAAGTGTTGCTGATGGTGTCTCTCTGTGTGACCGTCTGGGTGTGTGGATTAGTTTTAGTTAAGGAATTGGTAAACAATCAACTTATTGCTTGTTTTTTTAATGGAACATTAAAACTCGTCATGACTTTAACAACTGTCCTGACAACGAATAAACGGCTGGTGACAAATTTTCCACCACACTATACTTAACCGATCTCCAAACGCTTTCCCTTCCCCCTGGAAGAAACAAAGCGGAAATCGGAGTAGACTAAAGACCCGTCCCCCATTTTCTTTTCCTTTCGCCCGTACGCAAGAAATTGAAAAGTGAATCTCGTTCTTTCCCCACCGAGCGTGATAAAAGCCCGCATTGTGATTGTTTAACGGTGGTTTGTTACAGTTGAGCAACAATTCAGTGCACCGCGCTGAGTAAACAATCTCCAGCCCAATCCCGGACCAGGTACACAGGCTTGCAGTGACGACCAGCACGACGCGCGAGTTCAGTGGGTCAGAATGGAGTCACCAGATAAGTATCACAAGGGGAGAAATTGTTCACGTCCTTTAGTCACACGCTAAATCATAATCCACCGGCGCGCCACAGCAACCCAACCGTGGTTCCCAAGCATCGTTACCGCGGAACGCTTCGGCAACGAACGTCAACCATCACCGGGGCCACATTAACAACGGTTGGGACACGCCGCAACATGTGTGATCGGTGTCCGGACGATAACGGCCTCGCGACAATAATACGGACAATAACACTAATGATAATAATAATGATAAAGTAAAACCCCGGACCCGGGATCTCGACGGGTCACGCTGGTTGAGGTAGGAGTCAGCGCAAAAAGCCCACGAATACCAACCAGATCTTCTAGTGGTGTGGTTGTTTTGTTGGCTGTGTGAGCTTCGCACGGAGACAGTTTAAACTATTCCGTTGACAGTCTCACAAAGCCTTCTTCCAGCATCCAGCCAAACCAGTGTGCGCCTAGATCGGTGTGCGATGAGAACGAACGATCGCTACACGTGAGGTCATAAATCATAACTATTTTTTTCTTCAAATCCTGAACCACTGTGCCGTGGCGTTGGTCAAACCGTTTCATCAAGAAGCGTTCGATTGGATCGTAGAGGCGTTGCGATTAGCAGCTATAACATTTAGCTTGTGTATTGCACTTTAAATGCCATTGTTGACTAGTATTTCAACATTTGCTTTTGTGCAACAATAATCTCTGTTAAAGTGTTGGATGTATAAACTTCAGTTAACTGAATTGCTGGATCTCTAAATCTGAAGAAACAAATACATCCATACATAATGTTCTTGAATGAGTATCAGAAAGCGGATTTTAACGATTTTGTAGCGAGTTCATGCTTAACTTCATGGTTTTGAAGACTGATTTGAAGTCAAATTCCTCATACAGTAGTAAGTCCTCACATTTGACCTAGAATAGTAGCATTAGACGACCTCTGAAGAATAAAATTCAGATGGTCTTCAGGTTGAAGTCATTGATCTTACATAGGCTAGTCCTCAGAGCAGCAAGAACTGGCCGTTGGACTTCGTAGTCATAAAAAATCTAGAAAGGTAGGTTTGATCTTATGGGTCATACGACCAAGAAGGTCACGAAGAGCAATAGAATGAGTCCAGCTATAAAGTTCGATCATCCCTAAAGGTGTTGAGGGTTGTTAGTAAGCGGCTTGAATAATCTGCATTCCAAGAATCTGTATGTCGGCAGTTCTTATTGTTAGATATGATTCTAGAAATAATTATCAAAATATGTTTTATCTTGAAGAATATTAATATTGAACTCATTGCGATTCCTTGAGACCCTGTCAAAGTTGTGTAATGTTGATGATCTCTTAGGGATATTGTTCTATGTTGGGGAACTTACGAGAAATTCCAAAGCAGCTCTTCGCGTCATACGCTAGAATCACCTACAGGACGTTAAAATCAATCAATAGACATACTGATCACACCAGACCTTGTGAAGGTCCTCCAATATAACAATAACATCTCATAAAAAAGGTATCTAATCACACACAATTATATAGAATTCCCCGTGCCTAATAAAACATTAAGCAAAACAATCCCAGAATGATGGTTTCAGTTGACCCTAACAACTGTATCAATGGTCCGATGCGATTCCCTCCCTGGAATGCCCCCGGTAGACACATTCCAAACACCTTACTCAACTCGCATCTCCCCCAAGTTCCCGTGTGCTCTCCTCGCCCACCGATTCCGCTAATCCATCCATCGATGCGCGATAGGCATCCCCGTTCGATCGACCCTAAATCAATTATACTATCCGAAACGGAGCAACCACCTAAATCTTTCCTCTCTCTATGTGTGTGTGTACAGGCTTGTTCTAGCACTAGCGCATTCCTGAACGACCGCTACACATACACACCGAACCCGGTTTCGAACACCGGACCATAAATCCATCATCGTCCAATACTTCACTGGAACGATCCACACTGGCTTCACAGTCTGAGCGCAAGCCACAGGATAGGATAGGAAAAGCCCAAGACAGATCGATGGACAGCATGTTGTCTTGTTTGCGTTTAACATACTCCCTTCCCTCTTCTCGCGTTCCCCCTTCCGCCATTCCAAGCCACAAGCGGGACGATCGCGTTGTGCTAGAGGCATCATAAAAAAGCATACGTTTTGTGTACACGCATTTATGATGATTGACCCATCCATGCACACGGGGACCCGGAGATCATCCGCAGGTTTCGATCTCCCGCGGGACGAACATTGCCCACCGTGGGCCTCGTTCCTTCTCGCTCTCGATCGTCGTTTGCCTTTGTGGTTTGCCTAGACCGTGCCCGATGTTTTCCACCGAACCGGACAAGGTGTTTGTTTATGTTTCACATAACGAGAGAAACAAACTTCGGCTTTTACGATGGACGAAGCGGTGACTGCCGTGGCTGGGAATCGGATGGCTTTTTGGCACTTTGCCGAGTCTCGCCCGGGCTCATGGGAGGCTCATTTTATGGATCATCGACTGCTGTTTGACTTTCCATTCGCACTTCCATTGTTTCGGGGTTTGGTTGGGTCGGTCGATCGTTACGATCGGTCAACAAGGTGGTGGCGGACATGGGATATACAAGACACACTGACAGTTTGCTCGTACCCCCGTACTCCCCCGACTCGTACGCTCGCTCGAGGACGCACCATTAAACTCGATCGTTTTGGCAAACACCTCAAATCGATCACCGATCGAAGATTGTGGCTTCCGATACAGGTTCCCAAAAGCGCACACACAACGGGGTCGATTTATTGTGCTGCGAGTTCGAACGGTTCGAGACGCGGGACCCTGTCCGATCGGATCTCGAATCGCGATCACACGCAGCTGTCGCAGATCGATCTCACGCGCCCTGGCCAAAACTGGGCAAACTTCTGGATATCGGAATCTAGGAGGATCTCCCGCTGTGACGTTGTTGAACGCTGGCTGGTCCAAGATTTGCATAAGAAAAGCCTTCCCTATCTTCACTCCAGCTAACGTCCCCACTCGGTTGCTGTAAGCTAGTTGACTGACTGATTGCCTTGCCTTCGAAGATTGGGAGTTTTGCAATTTGCTTACGTCACACAGTAAGAAGCTTTATCCGATCCGAGTCGCGCGAATGTCTCAATGAGAATAGACAGCAGATATATCGACAGCTGCTTCATCTGGCCAATGTCAAGCGTCATCAACACTTATTCTCGTTTTGGGGAAATCGTGATGTACCTTCCCACTTTAGGTTTGACGAAAACAGGTGTGTAACAAGCGTAGAGTCCCGAAAGAAAGATAAGAATCAACCTTTTTTGCTGACTTCGTTGTCTTACTTCTTCGATCCATAAACCACACAAACGAAGGTACGAAGATTATCGATCAATCATGCAAAGAATTGTCACTGGAGTTGCCAAATCCTGGCTGCGTGATTGATCAGATTAACGTAACTGGCAGCTAGCAACTAGCATGAAGTTGAGGTGACGCTTATAACATCCAACAATCAACCAGTTTGACTGTAGATTTCATAATTCACCCCTAACTGTGTCATTCGCTCTAACGGTTCCAGCTCTAGCTCAAACAAATGTCTTGCTTCGAGAGGGAGCGATCGCGCCGTACAACCTGTTGTCTTCAATATCTCCGATTTCACGGCATCAACCCAGAACTGAACACCCGGATCCTCCCAAGAATGTGAGAAGATGCATGGCACAACACACGTCAGAATTCGTCCCCGATATACCACAAGGCACACACACACACACCACATAGCAAGCGATGTCCAATATTCCTATGACAAATCGTTATCGTTAAAGATATGATAATGAAGTCATTAAGATTAAAAAATATCGAATTCTATGTCGTTTGCCCAGTCGGGTGGACGCTCCCCGACGAGACATTTCGAGGACGCCATTCCGGAACCTTACCGAGCGATGTCGCAGCAAACCTAGACAGGCTTGTGATGCTCTGTGACACAAAACGGAACCGCACAAAGTGGTTGAGTCTCGATTTGACCGCAGTCGCGGTGTAAAATGGAATGTTCAACCTCAATTTACCATTACATACCGCCAGCTCGTCTTCCACTACCGGACGATCACCACAACGCATCACACGCACCACACAAAGTGTGTTTTGGAAGAAGCAGAAGGCCACCGGTCGGTCGGTCGGTCCAAACACTTATAAACATCCCTGTGACAACTTGTTAATGCCTCAGCATGTGAGCCTCACCGATTAGAGGGAGGTTCAAGGCGTAGAAAATATGGTTTTGCTTTCACGGGGTGCTCACGGACCCACACACACACACACACACGCCGAGATCGAGAAGGTCTGCCTCTGGTTAGTGCCGTTCGCGTCGGCTACGTGTGCCGGGTTTTATCGCAAAGCTATAAATCTTTCATAGACAAAACAAAAGAATGCATGTAAGCGCATAACTTAAGGAGCTTCTCTCGCACCACCAAACACTGGAACTCTGGGTCGTTCATGGTGAGAAGAAAAACGAACGGAAACTGCCTATTGCGATGGACACCACACTGGGTGGGGGGTCGTTTCTCTTTTAAGCTTCCCATTTCTAGTCCCGTATGCCGGGCTTCGTTCTTCGCCGATAGAGGGCGTGCAAGGCCACGTGAGCATTTCTGCACCACGGCACCATTAACTACATTTTAACGTAATAAACACCCGTACGTGTGTGTGTCCCAATTGGCAGGTCGTGGTGCAAAAGTGTAAACACTCACCCTGGCCGGTCTTTCTGACGAAGCCGCTTTCGACGAAGGTGTCGAGAAACGCACTTCAAATGCCGCGTTTGGCGGCATTCAATTCGCACTTTTCCCTATATATATCCCCGGAGCTCTTCTTCGATGTGCTTTTTGTGCTTAAAATATGTACTTTCTAGCTACTCGTGCTGGTAGTACCGGGACCATCATCGGTGAGGTCTCGAACATTGCGGAAATGAAGCAATCGTTGGCGTCGGCGAAGGGCGTCCATCAACTGCGCTTTATAAGGGTCACCCGGTGTGGTCGGCCTAGTCGTAGAACCGGTCGGCACGTTTGCGTCGAGAAGCGTAAGGAATTTTGGACTCTCGTGGACTTGCGCCAGGGTTTGCTATCCTAGGTGCGAGAGATTATGCGTTACGCGGTGCATTTGTGCAGATGAAAGTGGTGACCCAATAGGTTAGGACCTCGGGGAAACATATTAACACATTGTAGTCGGGGACTTGTTTCACTGAGTTCGTAAGCAAGAAAGCAACCAATTGGAAGATATGCCGGAGAACTCATATTTCACCAAAAAAACCGATCTTGCTCCACATTCTACCTTAAAAAAAACCTTCGACTCTCCACATATATTCCAGGTATTCCTGGAGACCTCGAATGCATCGAAGCGATCGTGAGAACGAAACGCGATCATCATCCCCTACTGCCAGTCCCTCCTCCTTCAGCTTCCTTTCAGCTGAACCGTTCACCAGACGGACACTAAATGGCTGATCCTGCGACATAATATATCATATTCCGCGAGCACGATGCGCATGTCCGATCGCGTAACGATCGATACGCAATCGGTTCCCGTAGCAGCAGCTCCACGCAAAAGCGCGATGACGCGAGAGCGTGAAAGAGAGAGAGAGCGAGAGAGCGAGCGAAGCAAAAAGAGCATAATGTAAACGCATAACACGGCTCAAAGGGACAAAATTGGACCGAAAAAATCCCGACCGAACGACATAAAAGGTAAAGAAAGGCCCTTTCCGCTCACACTGGGATGTTCGCCGTGGCTGCCGAGCACTGGGCCGGATGGGGAAAACTGAACGCAGGACAACAACTACAACAGCTTCCACAGAAAAAAACAACGAACAAACCAGGCACATCTCCACGGATGTGTTCTTCACGGGAACAAAAGGCTGCGGCAAAACCGATAACAGGCAGAAAAGAAATAAATACCCGCAATCCACGAGTACCACGCGAAAGTGTCCCGTATGTGAGTGTGGAGTCAGTTTAAAAAATAAATAACAACCTTCCGGCATGTGGAGACTACTACTAGACGCGGTGTAGTGGTGGTGGTGGTGGTGGTGTGTCTTCTGTCTTCTGTGCCTACCCACACCCGGCACTGGTGTGAACAAACGGCTTCAAAATTGTCTCATTAGGGTTTCGATATCGCACTCGCCCGATCATGAACGTCAAAACACCGTGGAACACCGGGATCCGTCGTTCGACGGTTGTCGTCGTACGTGGCGGTATCGACGACCAGAGCGGGGCGAAACGCTGCGCGCAACCAGACAAAACAATCAAATCAAGATATGAAAACGACCGCTTGCAGTTCGTGCCCAGGGTCGTGCTCGGGACGTTTGATGATGCGCCCTCATTCTTGTCGCAGTGTTCTTAGCCGCTCGGTTTCCTGCCCAGAAGCCGGCAGTTTCCTTGGTTTCCTTGGGGGCGAATAAAGCTCGTTGTTTAAATGATTGAGCTGAAAAAGGGAGAAACTTTTGGGAGTGTGTTCAAGAAGGTCACACCTGGAGTCACACATGACCCCTAAGAAGGAGAGTAATTGCTGGCCTGCAGGATTACTTTAATAGTGTCCCTCTCTCGCGTTTCACATGTCACCCTTCTGAGGACTTTAATCTTGACAAGACGACCTCTTGCTTCAGAGTCTAAAAGGTCTACTATTAACTTTAAACAGCCCGTCCACTCAAAGAAATCCCTCAAAGCAACGTTCCAGCCAGCCCACTCGAGGAAGATGGGACGGAAACCTATCGCAAATACATCATTTGATACTGTACCTACCTCGGTACCGTATGTGTGGTTTCGCTTTTCGTGTCCCCAACTGTCCTCTTACCTCTGTGCAGGCCACAACGAAATATACCAGTTGGCCAGGTTGGTAAATTGTGCTTTTATACCTTCTGAAATCGAGAAAAAGTATTATATTTAGTATTTTATTAGGTTAAAAGTTTTAAGTACAAGATCGAAGGGTTTACAATAGGTTACAATTTACTGCAATTCTTCAGTAATGAGGAAGATAGCTCTATACTTGATTATAAGAAGGGACATAAGGAAACCAAACTAAACTATTTTTACAATCAATGAAGACTTACTGTACTATATCTGCCGTGCTATAAATTTTATAGCATAACAGATATATAGTTTTTCGTTGCAATAACCTCTATACAGCAAACAAGATCTAGACTCACGATCGCCAGGTTTATGGTGTGCCATCAAAATTATAGCACCTTACCTTGGTGAGCTATAAATGAGGATCACATGAGATATGAATGGCCTGCCATGGACAACAATTACCCTTTCGCTATTGATGGCTAGAGTATCATTGAGAAAGATATGTGACTTCTAAGCCCAATTGAGTGTCCAAGAATTACTGTCTGAATGCTGTACACCACCAATATACTCTTTTCACACATTCTCCAGGTGGATCGAGCACGAGGACTCGCTGTGTGGATCACATGGGAATAAGAAGGAAGAAAAAAAAATCGGAAAAAAACTATAATGACACCAGAACAATGATTGCTCCGCCTGCCTCCTCCTACACACTCTCGTACCGGTTCTACCAGCAGCAACCAACTCCATACCAAGATGGTAAGCCCTGGGATGGTAAATCCGCAATTCCGCAATCTCACAATTGCTACACTCACTCATTTTCACGCACTCTATATCGCACGGCCGTTTTTTTCTGCACAGGCGTTGATGCCCCCTTCCCCACCGCCATCCTCTACCCTTCCCAACGGAACCACACGTCGCAATGGTAGGTCACCATTAATGCTGCCATAGCTCACCTGCGAGAAACATACATTCGGACGCGTCGCGCACATGTAATGAATGTGATTCGTTTTTCGCTGGCCCTGGTCGGTCGGTTTTGTGTCGTACTGTAAGTGTGTTTGGTTTTTGTGTTGCTGGTGTGTGAGCGGACGTTTCGCGTTTTTTTTTAATAGTGCCTTTAACATTTGCCACGGTCATGTACGCAAAAAGGGGACCAACTACAACACCAGCGAATGCCTCCCACCGGTGTGATCTTTCGTCTGCAGACTTTTCCTCCCACCAGCTGCACACACCAGCCGCACACGCACACACAGGGCAGAGGATCGCGATATCGTTGCCGTCCCGAGTGACAAGGAAGCGGGAACCGTAGGTCACCCGCCAGGAAACACACCACCATTCGCCGACGGGCAAATGACACTCATGATGGTCATACCTCGGAGATGCGACGATGCGAAATAATAAAACAACTGTGAACGATCGTTCGTATTACCACGCGGCGAGAGAGAAAAAAACATGGAACTCCGGAACGAAACCACATGTAGAACCATTAGAACGATCGGCGAGACCACACGAAAACGCTTGAAACACGAACCGCAGCTCGGAGGAGATGAATGGTTCGGGTGTCTTGGACGATTTGAACGACTTTTGGGGGCAATAAGTAAGTACGGCAAACCTTCGGTTTCTCCCCCTATGACACTGGGGCGGACATACGCCCAATGCATCACGCCGGTGACACTTTTCGGGAAGATTGAGCATCGTTGGAAGTGAGCAAAGTTAAGAAAAACGTTCAAATAAGTTACTGAGTCACTAAACATCGAGGATTCGTTTCTCGTTGCTGGTAACATTTCTCCAACAATATCTTCTGTAACTAAGTTGCAACTTCAGATCTCCTTTAACATTGTTTTTTTTTCTCTGCATATACGCTCATCCTTCTAAACACAGCACACTGTGTGGTCCTAAGCTCCGTAGCGTTTTATTTCATTTTTATGTGTTATTTCACTTTTTGCTCTCATCAGCTCTCTTTATTGCTGTCCAGCCGAGAGCTAAAACAAACCAAAAAACAGCAAAACCGTAACAAACGAGGCACCACATTTAGCACGTTCACCTTTCGCCGAGAACATGGACATTAGAGCATGGATTTGAAATTGCTGTATGTGGTTGTGCTGTGGCATCCCGACCAAGGACACAGTCACAGTCGCCCTTTCGGAACTAGCTTTAGTACAACAGAGGAGAGATGTTGTGGTTCGGTTAGATGGGCCCAAAAAAGTAGGGGACTTTTTTCAACGTTTTAATGTGTAGTACTGCTCTCTTGGTTTAAGTTTGACATGAGCACAGCTTTAATGGTTATTTTGAGTCTTTTTTCTGTAGCAAAAGTTGCAAAGGAATGATTTCTTTTTTCGACTCTATTTATAGATGTTGACAGACATTGGGTTAACGTGACACTTTCGCTAACATGCTGTTGCTTCGAAGTAGTTGGAGTAACAGGTAAAGATCAGCTGTTGGGGCTTTGTCAACATTATCGGTGAAGACACAGGCGTCTACCAAACCAATATTCCATCACCCAATCTAAGTGTGGGCCTACCTAACAAAACCAGAGTTAAGTCATATGGTGCAATCTCGTGACATGACTAACCTGGACATGACCGGAGCCTGGCAAGTCCTTCCACAGGATAAGAGGCCAGGGATTCTTGTGATCTGTTTGTTCTTCTCGAACACGGCTAAGAGGAGTTCGTCAGTTTTGAACAGAGTCTATGACTAAGAGAAGCTTGTGATTAGTGACCTTTATAGTTCCATAAAGGTTCTACATAGTCCCAGCCTCGTCCGTCACGACAGATATTTTGAGTGGGGAAGTTACAGCTTTTAAATTGCAAGTTTATTGAAGTTTTTACATATTCATATACTTCTTGTCCTTTGAAACGCAAACTACAGTTAATACAAACTACAGTCGTGATTGCTACACCTTATTACTGGCCCCAAAAGACGTAACTGTTTAGTATTTGTTGATGCACTAAAATCTATAGCACTATAATCTATGATGCACTATAATCTCAAGTCTATTGTAGTCAAAGGATTATTCCCAGCATAGCTCCAGTTGTGTCTAATCTTCGACAGCAACTTTGATGATCTTACAATTGGACATGTAACATGAATATTGTCTTTAGTTCAAAGTCGCGACTCCTTTCAAGGTTCTCTAGACAGTAAACATCTGATGTTGTAAGTTGCAAGGCAGTGAATTTTCATCTGGACAACTGAAGATACTTATTGCAAACCAACGGTAAGTATAAGGACAACTATACCTTATTATTAAATAGATCTTACTGGACAATTAAACAGGGTTTTGTTTGTCATCTTACATACTAAGACCTAAAGTCCTATTTGCTCTGTTTAGTATGTTTTCTACTTATTTTTAAATGTTTTAGATGACCAAGATCTCGGATCCCTTCTTTACGGTTAATCGCTTCTCCATTTAAGCTATAAGTATCTAGACTATATACTAATTGTCAGCTGGGAGCTTAGTCAGGAACTTCGTCGATATCGATGTCGATGTGGATATAGATCCTTGTATAACCATACCACAAAGATGCATTTGATGCTCTTTAAAAGCGTAATGCAACACACCAACAAGAAAATTGCACGCAGTTTAACTAATTACCTCGCTTATCAGGTGGTACCAATCTCCCTGCAAAGCTACAATGTAACACCACCGCACATTCACTCATCAATCAGACTCCGTAAACTGTTAGCAGATGATTGATGAGAACTGTTGAATATTGAACAACCAAATCGCGGCCACATCCATCAGCGCCCCTTTCCTTCCAACATAAAACGGTTCAAATTCGATTAAATGCACCGAACGCCAGTACATTCACAGCCAGTGTCAATGACTTGCGCTGTGCACAAAACACGACACGCCGCCACGCCACCACAAAAAATTGCCCAATTTCATCCAGAATCAACACGCGAGAATCGCACGATCTTCCAAATCCGACACCCTTCGACGGGACGGTACCGAGAACTGCAGCGAGCGGCAGCGAGATCGCTGGAAAATTAATTGCTTTTTAACCCGACTCCGCTTCGGGGGGCTTTGTCTTCGCACACTCTGCCTTGGTATTGCAGTTTAGCGCCTCGTGCAAATCCAACTCCATTGCAACTCTTCTAAGCAACACCTTTTTTCGTGACTTGTTGTTTGCAGGTTTGGTTGCCGGTGTGCTGTGTGTTTCATATTCTGCTTCCTCGAAGGGTTTTTTTGTGTCTGCACCGATCCATCTTCGTCTCTTTGTTTGCTTGGATATCCAAGCCATAGCCTAACACCAACGGTCGGTGTGTTGCTACCGGCCCCGGACCACACGCGCCGAACAAACGACAGCAGGTCGTCCAGGATCGCTAGAAAGACTACGAGCGATGGACGAGCCCGTTCGCCAATTTCCGTTTCGATTCGATCAATTTCGCATTTAATGCAATCTGACAGGCGTGTAAACGCTTCTTAAGCGCTTTGTTTGAAGGCCTTCAAATTGCTCTACTGACAGTTGGGTTGCTTTGTTTAATCGTTTGCTGCTCTACTAAACGAGTTGCTCAAGGTAAGCGAAGAGTGAATGTGTCTTGCACGACTTTACTATCTGGATTTTAAATAATTTGATTAAAATTATCAAGATTAATTATAATTTTCTTTTTTCTCCCTTCAGTACAACCACAAAAAGGACCAACGAATCCACCAGGTATTATTCATTCCAATCAGTGCACCGATCGGATTCTTTCGCATCTTTCAACCTCTGCCTGAACCCCATTACCATTCTACAACCACTTACAATTCGACAAAACACACCGAAACACTTGCTTTCGAAAGGAAAAATCAATCTTCCTTTCCTTCCCATCCGGTTTCCCCCCCACCCCCCAAAGATCGCAATAAAAAGCGGCGCCGAATCATTACTCACGGCTCACGGCTGATGTGACAACGTTTCGCCCTTCGCCAACTGCGACCCCAAACCTCAGTCCACCTTCCTCACAATGTTGTCGGTGCATCAGAGAGACGGCGTGGAGCAAGAGCGAGTGCGAAAATCGACCCATTGCACTTGCAATCGATCCCGAAATACCTTAGCCCAGTTGCGCACACACACGCGAATAGCGATGTCGCTTTGGTCCCTTTTTGGAACTCTCCCCCCAAAAAAAAAAATGTTCCATCGCGCGAATGCAACATTGTTGCTCGATTGACCAACATTACGCGACCGTTTGGGGCACTCTTTTTCGGTTGCTCTCTCGTTGCACTTGTGCTGGCTGCCATGTCTGTTCGGCGGGAAGTTCATTTTTCATCGCACAATGCTCGCTCGCTTTTTGGAGAATGGAGCAGCCAGAAATGACAGCACAAAAACCTTCCCAAAAAAAAAAACTTCAACGGTTCAGCTGTACGTCGGGCCCCCTAATAGGAGTGCCACCGGGAATCGAGTACCGGCACGGTTCGTGCAGGGAAAACGGGGTCCAAATGGTATGCTAAATATGTTTTCCCTCGTGTCTCGTCCGGTTTTGCTACGGGATACACACAGACATTCCTTACGTTGCACATTGCACTAGGCGGGTAGAAAGCGACTAAGCAGCAATGTGTCATACGAATAATCCATCCAGGGAAAGGGTCACCAACATTGACCTGTCTGTATTGGACACTGCTTCCAGCTTCTATGGAGTCACTTTGTTTAAACCTTCACCCATTCTTCTTGTAGCTTTTAGATACCAAACCTTTGGCGAGTAACATCCAGTAAACTTTGAGCAAATGTTATCCACTTTAAAGTACTTTTATACTGGAAAATTTAAATATTTTATGAGTGATGCTGCTACAACATTAAATGAAACAATGGTCATCAATTTCACGAATACTTGAATGCTTGACAGCATCCTTCTTATGTGCCTTAAGACCATCAATAAACAAACCATTTCGCTTGACCAAACGTCAGTATTTGCTTTCATTCTAAAGTGTACGCTGAGTACTGAGGTAAAGTTAGGATATTTAAGTTTAAGGATAATTAAGTGCAATATTAGTTTTTCAAGGCACATTTACAACTACACCATACGCTTAGGTCACTAGAAACTCTTAGTGTAAACAGCGTTGCAACAATAAGCGTTCCTGGCTGTCAAGATAGTACCACGCAATTCTCATAGAGGGCACGCCGACGAAAACTCCTGAATAATCTTTTGAACTTTTTCCTTCAATTGTTCCTTAAAACTGTATGTACTGCCACTACTGTAAATGAAAGAATAATCATCGATTCCACAAGCAACTTGAATGCACTGCTTGACTGTGACAGACTGTAACACTGACGTATAGTCAAGCGATTGTTTTTTGTTTATTGATGGTCTTAAGGATGGTCTTTCATTCTATAGTGTACGTTGCGTACTAAGGTTAAGTGTAAACAGCGTTGCTTGTCTGAAGTCGCAACAAATAGCGTTCCTGACTGTCAAAATAGTACCAAACAAATCTCATAGAGGGCGCACGTAAACAGTATGCTGAATAGTGAAGAAACGACTCCAAAAAACTGTACTCTTAATGTTCCTTGTTCCATAAATTGTTGGAATGCTTTAAATTCTCGGTGAATAACTTGTGATAAAAAACATTCTCCGAAACATATTAATATTACTTATAATGGTTTGCTCTTAACGATAGGCCCTCTGGTGTGACTTTTATCTTATACTACTAGCTACTATAGCTGTAGTCGGCAGACCGTCTCCCAATATGCTAGACTGACTATCCTGCTAAAACAGATTCCAAGCAAAGAAGCCAACAGTAGCAGACGAAGAGAAGACATCAAGAGGTTGCAGTGTCAAGAAGAAAGAAACGAATTATGTTTTACCATTCCAAAGCTCCTGAACCAAAATTTTGCTAAGGCCAAACTTCGAGCTGTTTCCCTCTTATTCGAGATGTCTCGGCTTTCTAAAATGCTGGATTTATTCACTTCAATTTACCCTCAGCTGGATAGGCACTCCAAAGTACGATGAAACGGTTCGGACAGAATTTAATAACAGATCCTACCGTGTGAAGACTGGCGCGCCGTTGCTGTCTCTTATATCGGGCAGACTCTTCCAAGAAACCGAGAACATATTGTAGATTTCAAAGAATTTTCTTTAAAATAAATTTAAATAAAACACTGGAGCACCTAAACAAATCGCTCAGTGTGACAAAACTGTTGAAATATCCCTTTATATAATCGAAATTCATATCCTCAACTACAAAACGTTCTTTTCGGATGCAGAAATAGTCATTTACAGAAATGAAAAATGCTCTTCAGGAGTCTCCAAAGCCAATTATTTGAATGTGTTTAAACATTTTGTTGCTAAAGTTTTGCTAGCTCTCAATACAAACTAATAAGCTAAACTAGCCAGCGGTAAAAGCATTTAATTTTATTCGAGAAAAAGCTTATAAGCATGTGCCGAGCTAACTATTTACTATTTATTATAAATTGATTTAATACAGTGGCTCTCTAGAGACCGAACGCAGTGTGTCCTGGTCCCCTTCTGTATGTTTGAAGCTAAGCAGCGACCAACACTTCTTTGCTACGAGACATTCCCCCAGTTTGCCTAGTAAACCTGGCGAATTCCACCCATCTAAACAAACCGATCGATCACACCGACCCCAACAACCGACTATCAAGCCTGCCGGCCCGATTGCTAGACGATCGTTTCCCCACCGCAGTGTCTCTCCTGCACCAGGGCGGTTGGCAGACAGAGAGCCACATAAAAACAAAAGCTCCGTACGCGAATTGAAGCAATCAAATCATAAACGGCTAGGCTATAGAGGGAAAAACATTGCTCCCTCGAGGTCGCCACTTGCTGCCCCATTCGATCGGTCTCGCGTGACTTGTGCAGCACTGCTAAGCGACGAACCTCCAGTCGAGAAGAAGCAAATCCCGATCGCAATCATTCAATTCATCGCTTCTTCTACCTCGCTTGAGCTCTCTCTCTCTCTCTCTCTCTCTCTCTCTCTTTCCTACGTGCAACCGGGCGCGCACTAATCGGTGCAATCTTAACCGTGATGCAGCACCGTGATCGCATATGGTACCGGAAATTGGGGACGGCACAGACGTACGCGGGTCGCGATGTTTGTTTACCCTTGCCCTGCTGGATTCATATTTAAAAGACACTATTAGATGTCCCAGACGATGGCACGATGCAAAATGCATGCTATTGCATGCTGGTACGTCTCCCCTATTCCCTTCTCACGCTCCTTTCCCTCACGCGTCCGATCATATGATGCTGTGTTTACATTTATATTTCAATTGCATTTATGACTTCGATCAACAATTGCCGATAGAGCTGCCGGTGTGAGCCTGTTTCTTGTGTTTGTATGTGTGTGCGTGTATGTTGTGGTTGGTGGTCATTGTGTGTTTTTTCGCAACTTCCCACTCTCCCATCTCTCCCGTCTCTCTTTTCACACATGCATTCCGGTACATCGCCGATCGCCGATGTTACAATGTAGTTTTGGCCGCGCGATCTGGCATAAATAAAATTTATAGCGCCCCCAGTTGCTGGTGAAGAAGATCTATCCGTGCACAAACGCGCCGTTTAAGTGTAATTGAGCAAACTGCAGCACCACGCGCACCAAACGGAAACTACGGGCGGCCAATACCAATCGGGAAGCAGTTGTCGAAACAACGGACACAACACATTTCGACCCGAAACACGCGAAGCCACTTGGTGATGATCGAAGCCCCAGAACACGAAAAATCACCGAAGAAAACTCACCGTTCCACACCGTTCGGACGACGTTGGGGTTTTGAATAACATATTATGCAAATAAAATGATAAATATCACTGCATAATTATGTGCCCTGCTTCATCCCTTCTAGTTTGCTTCCCTTCTGTGTGTGTGTCGTCGTCTCCCACCCAACACAGAGCGTCTTCATCTGCATTCGGAGTTCTGCTGCATGTCTAAGTTCGTTTCGATTCGTTTCGGTTTTGTTTCGCCAGTTTTACGTTGGTCCATTCATCGGGGTTTTCTCGCCGGGTCTCTCAGGTGTACGCGATACACCAGAAGTGGGAAGAAAATTGTTTTCTTCACCACCGGATCACCTCCGCCGACGACGTCCAGGAGTGGTGAACACGTGCGTCACCTTTATCGACAGTATGCGTCACACTTTCTTCAATTCTAATGGGGAGGATTAGGGAAGATAAAACAATTGAAATTGAAAGTAAGATTTATGTAAACAGACGTATAAGAGGACTTATGTTTAACAAAATTATCCATTACGTTAACTTATAATACTCCATTCTTTTAAGCAGCAGATCTAAATTTGAGCGTTTGATACAAGTTTTAATTTCAGTTGTTTTATATTCATTTTAATTTGCTTCTCCTATCTAAACTTAACCTAATACAGAATAGAACGACGGAGTTTGTGGCTTAAGATTGGCCGAAAAAAATGTCAAAGCTATTTGTCCATTTTTAGCTGTCTAACACAAGTAACACAAGGGGCGGCCCGGTGGTGTATACGATAGCGGCGCCAGTCTTCACACGGCAGGACCGGGGTTCGAATCCCGGCGAACCGTCTCCTCGTACGCAGACTGACTATCCAGCTACGGGTAAAAACAAAGTCACAGAGAGCTAGCAATAGCTGGCAGGCCAAGACCTCTCGAGGTTGTAGTGCCAAGGAAGAAGAACACAAGTAAACTGTCATGGCAGTACCACATCATTCCGGTAGAGGGCGCCTAAGGAGAATATTGCAGAGAGAGAGATCATGAAACCTCTCGTAGTAAGTATCCCGAATCAACTTCCATGGTCAACAAATCCATGGTCTACTTGTTGACTTTAGTTTCCTTCTTTAGAATAAGTATCCACCAATAAGATATGGTTCGTAATATTGAAGAGAAATAATGTTCAAACTCTTACTAACTCACCAGGATCTACCACCACTTCACCTGTCTTGGTCTGCTGCAGAAATTCTTGATACCGCAAGCAATCTAGGAATATCGTCTACCGATAAGAGCACCTAGACGTCTCATCGCCATCACTTCTTTTCAAATACGATTCCTCTGCCTATGTGAACAACCCTAACAAGACTTCACTGGTTCGTGCGTCCGGTGCTAACTACGTAGCACTTAGAGTTTCTCATCGTTGAGACCCCTTCAATGTCCTTCCATATATCCAAGCCCACACGCGATTGAGAACAAGTAGTCAGTTTTGGACAGAGTCCTTGACTCGCAAGTGCGCCCTACAGCGCCAGTTTTGTCTGCAATGATGTTTTGTAGTTTGGAATGGAGAAGTTCAATCTGTCAGCCAGCGCTGTTGCTCATCTTTTTCATTCTTTCTTCCTTTCTTTGTTGGCCTGCTCCTAGGGAGCACGTCTAGTAGACAGAGCCTGGCGTCCAATTCGTTTCCAGGAAACTCGGTCCATGGCTGCACTCTTCCACTCCCGGCTGCATCCGATCTCTCTCAGGTCTGACTCCACTTGATCCAGCCACCGAGCTCGCTGAGCTCCTCTACGCCTCGTGCCTTCCTTGCAGGGCATGAGTCCGGCATCCTCATCACGTACTCCAACCAGCGTATTCTTCCGGCTTTAACAACCGTCAGGATGTCTGCAGGATGTCTTGGCACATAATTCTCTATCCCTTGATAAGTGAAGTTTTGAACGACTATCTAACAGATGTACATCACCTCTGAATGTTAGTAGATCTATTTTTGGGTGAAATTTGACGGAAGATCAAAGCAACAATCGATTTGTCGTCCGCAAAGTTTCAAAGATCCTTATTCCAACTAATAAATGCTACCAAAAAATCAAACTTTCAGCACTCACAAGCCACACAGACAACGATTCTCGATCACTATCCTCTTGCATCTAATGATACTTCCAAACCAATCTTTCCATCGCCTCCCACTCACGCCACAATAATCCCAAGAATCCACAGCTAAGAATCACCCTTACCCGCTTTACGTTGTGCAATCACGACCTCGCCAACGATCGCGCTTACTTTTCCTACCCGACGAATGTGTCGTTCGCCCGTTCAAATCATCGCCTCGGGAACGTTTGATTCTGCACGTTGCTTTCCATCTCTCTCTCTCTCTTCCATACATGTGTGTTTGTGTGCATACGATGTTAGTAATTTCATTTGAAGAAAAAAAAAACCTTCTCCCATACGGACATACGGAGGGAAAAAAGATTCGCTCCGGTGCGATTAGAGATAATGTGCTTTTATTTACGACATAATAAATGTTCGAATAAAATATGTACCGTCCGGTGCGCAAAACTGTCCACAATGAGGGACACAACGGTGATGCGCTCCGGCTGATGACGACTGTGGGGTGATATGGGCATATTGAGGGGGGAAGGAGGAGGAGTTTGTTTATTATTATTATTGTTATTGTTATTACTACGGAAAGGCGAATGGTGACCTGGTCTGTTTTCCGTTTGTTCTTCAGCGAGGGTGGTTTCGCTTTAACTATTTGCTGCGGTAGAGTCAGATTTGGTCAGGGCGTTACAATTTGTGAAGATGTATTTACGTGTGTGTGTGTGTGTGTGTGTGTTGTGTGGCTTCTATTACCTTCCACCGAAAGCGTACCACCAGATGAGATGAGGATCGATGCACGGTAAAGATATGCCAACTGGAACTGAAACTCATCGTTCGCTTGGGAAGAATTAAGCACGCAATCATTCGAAGCATTGCACTTTTGTTTCCTTTAGGGGTTTTGTTTCAAATCACGAAAAAGAGAAAGAATTACCACAAATTGTGGCTTAAAGCAAATCATTTTGATTTATATTTTTTTTTAACAAACAGGAAGAAATTGCATCAGAACAAACGTCTTATTAATGTACAGGTGTTGCTGGTTCTGATTTACTGCTCCAAATGAACAGAGAACTTACGTATGATTATTATAACAACAAAACATAGTTTAAAATTTTGGTATTTAACCAACATTTTATTCAAATTTCATACATCAAACAATTGCGTATAGATAAGTTCGTAGGTTCTCTGTGCAACCGTCGCAAATTATTCAATTGTGATTTTTTAGCAATCTGGCAACACTGTCATTTTGTCAAGTGTCATCTGTAGGGTCTCTCCCTGTAGACATTGCGAACAAAATGCCCTCTTCTTCTTCTTCTGTGGCACTACAACCTCGTGAGGTCTTGGCCTGCTATTGCTAGCTCTATGTGACTTATATTATACCCGTAGCTGGATAGTCAGTCCTGCGTACAAAGTGCCCTCAAATTCCCTTAATTTCATAAACAAGACCCTCATTTCTCCATACAAATTTTGACTTGTGAATCAAAATTACGCGAAACTGCATGCAAGCCCCTAATTTTGTTTCACAAGTCAAAATTTGTATAAAGAATTGAGGGCCTTGCTTATCAAATTGAGGGGATTTGAGGGCATTTTGTTCGCAATGTCTACAGGATGTCTAGAGGGTATCAGGAGTATAGATAAGTTCGTAGGTTCTCTGTGCAACCGTCACAAATTATTCAATTCTATCATTTTGTCAAGTGTCATCTGTAGCCCTCTAGACATCCTAAAAACATTGCATACAAAATGCCCTCAAATCCCCTCAGTTTCATACAAAAGGCCCTCATTTCTCCATACAAATTTTGAATTGTGAAACAAAATTAGCGCAACTGCGTGCAAGCCCCTAATTTTGTTTCACAAGTCAAAATTTGTATGGAGAAATGAGGGCCTTTTGTATGAAACTGAGGGGATTTGAGGGCATTTTGTATGCAATGTTTTTAGGATGTCTAGAGGGAGGGTCTCTCCCTGTAGACATTGCGAACAAAATGCCTTCAAATCCCCTTAATTTCATAAGCAACACCCTCATTTCTCCATACAAATTTTGACTTGTGAATCAAAATTACGCAAAACTGCGTGCAAGCCCTTAATTTTGTTTCACAAGTCTAAATTTGTATGTAGAAATGAGGGCCTTGCTTATGAAATTGAGTGGAATTGAGGGCATTTTGTTCGCAATGTTTACAGGGCTTTTCCTCCTAGCTTAAATTTTGTTAAAATGTTAACAAAGCAGCATCCGCAAGCTTCTAAAATGGTGACGTTCGTGCCACATGAATCTTTTTTATAGGCAAGTTCTCCTCCATTACTTTTGCATGAAGAAAACGGCTACCAAAAGTCAAAGAATATTAGTGGAAGTGTTCGGTGACCATGCCCTTTCGTCGTCCAACATATGGGTACCCAGGCCATGCCCTATCATCGACACTGAGGCCAAAGATTCATGGCGCAAAGATCATACTATGCTTTTGGTGGGACCAGCTGTGTGTAGTGTACTATGAGCTGCTACAACAGAACGATCACAGGATAGCGTCAAAAGAACCATCTATTTTTCGCGAAGGTATCCGTAATTTGTCACAAAGATGGTAAAAAGTAATACTAAACGATGTAAAATACTTTTGGGGATTGAAACAGTTGCCACCGACAGTTAAAACCGCACGAACTTATTTATACTCCTGACAGTGAAATAGGTGATTTTGACAGAACAAGCTAGAACAGAGTTCTCTCTCTCTCTCTCCCACATCACTAACCGATCCGATACTCCAGTTGCGCTTATTAAGCTCACCGCCAGGCATGTTCTTAGAACCATCCAAACCTTCTGACTCGCTCCAGCAACTACCTACCTACCTGCTAAGTGTGGCTTTTAGAACGATTCGCCGTCGTTCTGTCCATCGAGCCCGCCTGCGAATGGCTTCATTTGCAACGCGAACCAAATCGGTTGCGTTGTGTATGCAAAAACGAATTCACTAAAGACGACCGCAAACAAGAAGAATCCTTGCACCAAAGTCCAGTCCGACGGCATGAATCGGCAGGGGATGTGAGAAAAAGTCAAAGGTGTGTCATTAACTGGTGCGATTAAGATCCAGCACACACCCGGTTCGGTCCGATTGCGATTGGGATGGCGGGGAGGAGTGATGAAGGGGGAAACGAATAAACGTTCTTTGGGGGAGGGGGATTGTAAGGGTGGGAAGAAGTGAGGAGGATGGGTAAAAAAGAACGACAGCAAAACGACAGCAATTAATTGCTTGACTTAATTGTCTAAATTTAACATCATCGCACTGTCACCAGCGTGTGAGGAAGATCGCACAGAGGATCCTCCCTTAGGTGGAGGGAGGAGAGAGAGAGGGAAGCGAAAGGGGAAGGATGGGATTTCGTGGAGGAGAAGAAGAACGAAATCAATGTTATGTTCTGGCCTCCTTTCGCATTGCTTTGCTTCTGAATGTCTGACTCAGAAATCGGTTTAATCGATCACTTAGCATCACTCGAACGCCTTCCCATACGTCGAAACAATAAGCAACAACAACATTGTTGCAGCTTGTAGATCACACGATCACAAAAACGCCGGGATCGCTATGAGCATACGCTTTTAAAAGCGATTAAAATACCACCAGCTCGCCGGGGACACCAGAACGCAAATGAGCCGACGGGGTTCGTCGCTTTGCCGTTCGCGCAAAGCGAGAGAATGCGAATGCGAACGCCCAAAGTCCCAAAGCCCCAAAGACAACGAACGCCTGGCAGCCAAAAAAAACTGTTGTAAAACACATTTTTATTGACATTTCGTACGTAGCTCGTACGGTGTCGTAATTTGCGCGATCCGCCGCCACCACCACCACGCTCGATTGTGGTGTGGCCATCTCAATCAGACCAGCCCAAGACCGTTAGCACCGACCAGAAAGTCTCCCCAACGTTACAAGCGCAAACATGGACACACATACACACTCGTTTAGAACATGGGCGAAAACGAGATAAGCGAGAAGCGGCAGCGAGAAACACACACACACACACAGAACGAAAGATTTCAACGACCGCAACCAAAGGAAACCCTAACGGGCTTCCGTTAATTTAGTGACAAATTATACACTATTAACTCTGCAGCAATCGTTAGAAAATTTGATGGTAATAATTAATCTGTACGCTAATAAAAACAAACGATCTGTTTCGCTTCCCCTGTTTGCGGCAGTCTCTCTCTCTCTCTCGCTCGGTCTCGCTCGCTTGCAGACCATGCACGTACGACACAGAGTGAAGTCACTCTGTTTTGTTTGTGCGGCTTAGCTAGAGCGGTCTAACAGCCGGACCCGGTGGTGGCCGGCCCTGTGTCTGTGGGGGACAAATTGTTCAACATCTTCGGGTGACTTTCTTCTTTGCGACCGTTTTTGGCAAACTCAGCTGTCGCTACTTTATCTTCGCGTTTGACGATGGTTGAGCGGTTTAGATGCAGCCGTGTTTTGTCACCGATTTGCCTGACAAGTTGAAGCATGTGTCTCTAAATGTTTCTACTAGGATGGCTCAATTTGGGGACAGATGTCGGCTCTGTTAAACCTTTTCTTCTGTTTGATGACTGTGATAGTACTGCTCATTTCCGGTAGAGGGCACCGCTGAGAATAAGATAGAAATAGATGAGTTCTAATCTCTCGTAAGTTTTCGAGCTCATATTTCAGATCATTGAGAGATCTCAAAGTCAAAGACCTCACCTTTGCTTATCTGTCTCTGTGGACACTCTAAGAAGACTTTCCCGTGACATTACTAACTCGCCAAGTCTCGTCTAGTCAATATTCGGTACAACATTGAGATCAGTTGTTCAGCTGGTTATCATCACTGCCAGAATCTCTGCTCTGCTGTACATTGTCTAGAAGGTGGTCGTTTCAAAAGCTTAAAAAACGCAATGGTATAAGTGTTTGAGTTGAGAACAGGTTGCTGAAGCTGTAGTAAACAAGGTGACTAGAGAAATTAAACACTGTAGAACCTATGGAGAAGAATTAGAATGAATTAATTGCTCCAATCATCTCGATTACCTAAGTAAAATGTCATACAGTAGACACAACTGTCTGTATTCGGTACAGGACTTATTACTACAGCACAAGGATATCTGTTCCTAGAAGACGTTACACACCTCCTGGAAATTTTAGGTATTACTACGAGGAATCACCAGACAATCCTCAGTTTCTTCCATGTATGCCATTCCAAATGTATATCTAGGTGATTCATTCCAGCAAGATTCCAGATCCTTGACAGATCGTTGGCGAGTAGCGGTTGTTCGACTCCTATTATCGTGCTGCATTTTTGGTTCAACTTTCCATCAAGTCTCAAGGCTTCTCCAGTTTCCAGTTTTCTTCTCTTTCTAATCAAAAATTGTAGTGTAGGCCGTACCCTACATTTGTGAAGGATCTGAAAGATCTCGATACCGCTCACAGTCTAGCGCCGTCGTCTGACAATCCATTATCCAGGCCGTTCCGGCGGACGCACCATCGCCGTCACTCCATCTCAGTTTGGGCCTACCACGCCTCCTCTCCTCCATGTGGACGGCCTAAAAGGACTTTACGGGCTGGGTCGTCCGGTGCCATTCTCATGACATGACCAGCCCACCGGAGGCTGGCGAGCCTAATTCGCTGCACGATGGTGAGTTCACCGTACAGCTCATAGAGCTCGTCATTGTAGCGGCTCCTCCATTGTCCTTCCATACATACAGGGCCAAAAATCCTTCTGAGCATCTTCCTTTCGAACGTGGCTTAGAGGGTTTCATCAGTTTTGGACAGAGTCCATGTCTCAGAGTGGAAAAGTTTCCTCAGGCTGTAGTAACATCGTCAAAATTCCTGGTGATATTAAGGATATTAAGCTTAAATATGTAGATAGGACTGTGGTGAGGATATTGATGGTCGACATGGATGACTTCGCCAATGTTAATACAGGTTCACATCTCGGAGAAGTATGTGAGTTCTGGGACATTATCTGTAGAGGTGTTTTATGCCTAGAGGCTTCCTAGAGGATCATGAATAGGTACCTCATCATCTAGATTTTACAGTAAACGTTGACTCAAGATTTTTAGGCCCTCTAACTCAAGTTTAGAAGAACTTCGAAGGTGCAATGACACCATTACTACAAGCAGCATTTATTGAATGTCCTGCTGGTGATTAGTCTATATCTCTTTACTGTTAGATTTTTTAATCTTCAACCTTCTGTCCGAGACCATCTTGCTTGCTTTGTATGAAATTTGCTGATGTATCGACATAGTCATGATGGCATTGCTTATCATTGTAAAGTTTTGGTATTATAATGTCTGCTGATCATAACTACCCTTAAAGAAGTTGACCTTCAGGCGATATTTTGATGAGACAAACGTTCTTAAACATCTTGTTCTTACTATTGTAGAGCCTCTTATACTTCAGACACGTCTGTTTTGCCTACAGAAGACATTGGATATTTTAATTGAACCTCCTCCTAACGTCAAACTAAATTAAATTACTGTATCCTTCTTCCTGTGCCATTAATTTCCCGTGCGAGGGAATAAACGAATCAAACTAACCCTATATCCTTCGATCAATTGCACATAAACATTCTAAGCAACCATCCGATCGATTCGTCCGTGTAATTACCGGCCAATAAAACGACAATCCCATCTACTAGAAGCGCCGTTCCGAACCGGTTGAAGCGAGTCGAAAATAATAAATTTTCCCATCCGCTCCCGCGCGTATGCTAATAAATATTTCGCTCGCTCCAAGCGCAGTGCCCGAGTTGCCCGAGTGCAAACTGGCATACCGAAGGTGTTCTAAGGTGTAAGCTGATTAAAATATGGCCATTCGTTTGGCCGAGGGAGAACCGATGCTGTTAAGGGAAAGTATTCCGTACCTATTTGTTCAGTGTGTCGGCCACTTTCGTCAACCGTTCCCGGGTGCATTAACACCAATCCACACCAAACAACGCTGATAAAGATAAGGACATGAGCTGATATTGTATGACACGTTCAATCCGGCTGGCTTTACTGTCATATATCCGATTTTATGATCATCGCTTGCCGTCTCACTCTCGCAAACCGAGGGCGACCGAGATTGGCACATTAAACATCAAACGGTGCAGCAATGACAACACTTTTGGAAGAAAGCTGTCCATTGTTTTTTTTTGGGGCGTTTGTTGTTTTGTTTTTTTTGTTTTTGCCCCCCCCCCCCCCCCCCCCTTTTCTCCTCCCTTCATCCTGCGTCTCCGCTCGATCCTCCCCTTTCATCGCAACCTCATCATCGTCATCTTCTCGTCAGAGGATCGTCGTCGTCGTCGTGGTCATCATATTATATCGCTCTATAAAAATGTAGTAAAAACACCAGAAATGTTTTTCTCATCTCCAGTCCGAGGGTGCTTTCGTATCGATCAGTCGTCTTGTTCTTTTTGCCGCTTTTGCACCCTCACCCGTCATTTAATGTTCTGTACAGGCTGAGTCGTTTCAGATTTTGGTTTGGTTTTTCGCTTTTTCCATCCGTATATTTACATTTGTCTTCCTTTTTCGCCCAGTCCGATCCTTTCGGCCGGCCCAGGTTTTTTGTGACCCTGGTTTCTGGTGGATGTTTAATGTGTTCCCTATCGTTGCCAACCGATACTGCCCCGGTTTTTGCTGCTGCTGCTGCTGCTGCTGCTTGTTTTGCCTCTCCCGGTCTGCAAAACGATTCGTCAACAGCGTAGTTTCGGGAGGGTTCATAAAAAGACGGTCTGGATGATGCGGGGATCGGTGCAAATTATATGCACATAATAATTTTACGGACTTGGTCACATTTCGTGGTGCAAATGGGGACTTTTGCCGAAATGGGAACAAGGGATGAATGAGGCAGCAAACGGGAGAGGGATTAATAGGGAACGATCTATATTGGATCAGCTCGCCAACTGTATCTGCTTTAATCTAGAACTTGTTTGATGATTAAATGGCTTTTTTTTTCTTTAATTTGTAACTAGTTTCGATTTTGGTTCTATTTTTTGCAAATCAATGCATGATTAATAGAGAAAAATTGAAGAAATTTAAGTTTTATTTGAAAAGACTTCAACGATCGTGTAGACAGGATGCTCCTGTTTTTCAACAGCCCGATAAACATTTCTTTATGTTTATATCTTCATGAAAACTTTATTTTTTAATAACAAATAATAGCTTTAAAGCTCCTTGAAGTAAATGTCATCGTTTGTCGTCCACCTGATCACCCTTACAGAAGCATTCAGACGTCAAACTTAATGTCTTTTGCATATTTTCTTGACGAAGACTAATTTAAGCTTGTTTAGTTTTGGTTTGATTCATGATTTTTTAACAAATTTAATCCCCATTTTATACAGCAAATACATCATTTAATACTCACTACATTTACAAAGTGATAATAAAGAAAGACTTAAACGATCTTACAGACGGGAAACTTTATGTTTTTAGTGAATTTATTGCTTTAAATTGAATTTCTAGATAGTTTTGCATATTATTTTTGCGAAAATTGTTATAAAAGCTAATAAATTTATACTTTTCTATAAGTATTTATGAAATACTTCTTCTTCTTTTAAGGCACTACAACCTGATAGGGTCTTGGCCTGCCATATTACTGACTTTCTATGACTTTTTTGTTACCCGTAGCTGAATAGTCAGTCCTGCGTACGGGAAGGCTGTCCGTGTGAAAATCGGATCCTGTATCGTATATATTACCGGGCCGCCCCATGAAGTACTCTCAACACAAAAATTACTTCAACCATTTCTAACGAAAGACTTCTACGATCGTGTAAGACAGGAAAAGGAAACCTCAATCCACGCATTTTTATTTTAGACAGCATTGAGATATCGCGTGAGCTTGTTTTATTGTGATTTTTCACTTAATTTATTGAAGGCTAAAATTTTTCTTAAGTTATATGAAAGACTTCAACGATCAATAGAACAGGAAACTCATTATAATTGTCAATTTACACAATTTAACAGCTAATATCATCCCTGTAACATGTTTTTAAGATCATTTACCTAAAATATTGATAAATTTCGTTATTTTAATTGTTACTTCATAGTTCTACTTACTTAAAAACAAATAAATACATCGTTTCTTATAAAAGATTTCAACGATTGTATAGGAAAAGCGAGAAACTTGGATTAGTCACCTATCTCCTATCGATTTTGACAACGTAAATCATTATTAGAACTTGTTTGTGGTAGTGTTTCTTCAAATTTTCAACCAAAAACTCATGCAAATATACAAAATCAACAAAATAAACAAAAATAATACAATTTAAAAACGAAAGACTTCAACGATCGCTAGGACAGGTAAAGACGCTCGTATTTGTCCTCAACCTATGTGGAGGATATCATCTCTCACCGTTGGATACCGTCCACGGGTTCCCCATTGCATTTTATTGCCCTTCCAACACCCTATCCCCCTTCCCTATCCGTCCCCCTTCCCTCACCCGAAACGATGCCCCCACCGATTGGCACCGTTCCTCGTCTAACTAATTGCCTAAAATCACGACTCTAATCCATTTATGAGGCCAATAATTTCCAGGCTTTACACCAACACCACGCCGTCTAACTTGCTTCCCATCTCTTCCTCTTTCTGCTTCCTTCCTCTTGATGCACTTTTGCTCACCATACAGTAACAAACAAATAGTGATCGCGCTCGCTTGTGTTGCCATTTTTGTTTTCCTCTCAAGATGCCCGTAACTGTCCGTAGCGTATCTGTCACTAATCTTTCATGACTTTCCGATGGCTAGCGTTTTTTTGTGTGGTACCGATCACTAAACATTAGGATACTAAACATCTGAAATCCATTTGCCGGGAACGGTACTCACCGACCACTAACGACGAAATATGAGAAATCTATAATTTAGGTAACATCTTCTTCCACGCTTTCGGGATTTGTCCCCCCCCCCAAAACACCATCCAATCGATACGCTTTAAGCAGCTAAATGATGGTTAATCGTTTTGGTTTTTAGGTTAGGCTTTAACGGTCGATGTCGCGACCGGCCCTGCTGGCGGTGGTGGTGGTGCTTACCGTAATGGCTATATCCTGCATCACTCATTCTAACGATCGTCTGCCGTTTGGCAGACCGCTCTTAAAAGGCTGCCTTCCAAAATGCGACATCGAGCAAGAATGCGGAATGTATCTTCTAATAAATAGGAAAATGGTATCTTTTCTACACAACAACACTGACCGAACGGTTAAAGGATCCATTTCGATAGCAGTAGAATTAGTGGAAGTAGTGTGTAGAAGGGAAGCAGCGATAAGAAGCGATCGGAAAAGTTAAAAACGACAGAACGAGACAGAAACTACTTTCCAGTAAACCGGGAGAAACCAACAAACGGTCCCAAGAAGCAAGATATATTGTAATGGTTATTGTTATTGCATTGGCCAAGATGAAACGCCTGTAGTTATGGTTATGCTTGCTTATTTTTCGGCATCTGGAACACTCTGCCGTGGGTTAGGATTTGTCGATCTCCGCGTCCGTACGTGTGTGCAATCCAGTGATTCCGTTTCGCGCTAAAGCAGGCCGCACCCAGCAATCGAGATCAATCCGATTCTGCCGCCTGGAAGTAAGGGGGTCTTTACGGAGGCCAAAACCCAACACCGGTGCGCGGCGACTAACAATGGAGAGAAGCTGGAACAATAATTTTGGGGATGTGTGCCGTGCGCGTGTTAAGAAAATGGACTGTGACCGGATGCACCCCGGTCGGTTGGTAGTACATTATCGTTCGTTGACCTACCATTGGAAAGAGATGAGGAGAGTGGAGAGGGACGAGCGTCGAAGATAAAGGATCGGAGTATTCGCTTTACTGGTGAAGATTGAAAGAGGATCCTTAATCGATAAGGAGGCAATTCGATCGATAAAGAAATCTATACCTTGATGAGTGAAGTTGTGAATAATATGTAAAATTAAATGCAAATGACATCATATCCTGCAGTTTGATCATATGAAATTCTTTTCCCTGGTGTTTTTGGTTATTCTTTTTAATTGTCTCTTGTTCTGTTTAATTAAATTGCAACCGATTTTGATTTTTCATTCTCTTCAAAGAGATTAAGCATTATCCTGAGAATTGGTTTAGCTAAATTTAAAATTGGAAATTAATTTATGTATTTATTACAAAAAGTCTCAATAGCTGCATGTACTCTATAACCGCCGTTTCATTTACGTGTGAAATATTTCACACCGATTTCAATCGAAACGTTACACAGCGTTACATGACGTTATGCTTGTCGCTACTGTCAAATCCAAATGTCAACAACGGCTGTGTTTGTTTACATTTGGGTTCTACAGTAACAACAAAACTTACTCAGTCCACCTCTAGAAACTCATATTTATCTAAAAAGTTAGTAAAAAATAACGCAAAATGGATTTATCGAGGGCTCCAAATGAAAGAAAGCTGTACCTGTGCAAATGGTACTTTAAAGGTAAGAAACTGTTTGTTAGGAGAAACTCTTCCGGAAACGCTTTACTCTACCGTCCCGTGGATTACTCACCGTTCTATTGTGATGTACCTTTTTTTAGCCGGATTTGCGCTCCTACCCTTCCTGTGGTCCATTAACACGGTTTGGTTCTTCAATGAGGCGTTTCGCAAACCAGCTTACGATGAGCAGAAGGAGATTAAAAAATGTAAACACTCTCGGAACCGGATTCTCAATCTAATGCTAATGCCATAACACATTCATCATTTCAGATGTGATATTCTCGCTGGTAGGATCGTTGGTGTGGATCGTTGCAATCATTGCCTGGGTTGTCACATTCCAGCTGAAGCGAACCGAATGGGGAGAGTTTGCGGATAACATCAGTTTCCTTATACCGCTTGGGCAGGCGTGATGATGCGTGCATGCTACCGTAACTAATTAATTGTACTTGTGCTAGAGCGTAAAACCATAATCATTGTCATCAAGTATTAACTTCTAAGACAGGGGAATTATTTTATCGTAAGCCGTAGGGGGGAAAAAAAGCTAACTTCACACTAAATACCCTAAATTACGATTATTCTTCCCGAATAAAGGTCCATTAGAAACAACCTGTTGCGCTCTTGTCGTTGTTTGTTTCTGTTGCTTCCTTTTCTATGGTAATCGGGTGCTCCCGACTCCGCTGTTACTAGCAACCAGTGGAATGTGGTGTTGCCAAGCTACCATTTCCATTTTGTTGGTTACTTTGTTTGGCATGTTGGCCTATATTGGTGGGTTTTCTACAAACTTTGCCAAACTGCTCCGAAAGTGGACGTTCCGCGCCTGTAATTTCAGCATCTTTCCGTACAAAAACAGTTCATCATGGAAAAGAATAACCGCTCGAAGCAGATATCAATAGTTCCGAAAAATGCGTACGGATTAAGAACGGATATACAGGGCAATGTGCATTTTACGCTCAAGCAGGAAATCATCTATCCGGTGGCGGGAGTGTTGGCCATCCACGACTTTACCACCAACAAGCAAAAGTTTTTGAGGTGAGTGGTCATCATGAAAACACGTTTTATAAATGCGGAAATATAATGCTGATTGTGCCGGAGACGCTGAAAATTAGTGAGCTGCTGTTCCAGAATCTTGGAGAACCGCTGCATATTAGCGGTATTATTGGGATGGCCGTGTGCTCCTGGAAGCCGATCGTACTGACAGCATGTAAGGGAGGACAAAGACAATTCTCAACCGGAAGTTTATCGCCGTCGTCGAAAGAACTAACGATAAGTAATCCCCAAAAGCACCTCCCATCGTTCCATTGTACTAATGCTTCTTCTTCTTCTTCGTTTCGTTCTCCGGCCTTAGTAAATCGATGGTAAACGTGTACGAGATTGAAACACTGCGACGATGAAGGTGGAACTGGTAAAGAAGTACCAGATCGAGATTGGAGTGATCGCCTTGCATCCCTCCGGGTTCTTCGCAGCTGTAGGCTTCATCGATCTTCTCCGCTTGCTTCAAATCCAGCTGGACGATCTGAAGGAAACGAAGAGCTTTAATCTCGCGAGCTGTACTCAGCTTCAGTTCTCCAACCAGGGACACCTGTTGGCTGCCGCACACGGCAAAATGATCACTCTCATCTGTATCTTCACGCGAGCTGTACTCAGCTTCAGTTCTCCAACCAGGGACACCTGTTGGCTGCCGCACACGGCAAAATGATCACTCTCATCTGTATCTTCACGTTTGAGGCGGTCCAAAGTTTGAAAGGACACAACGGTAGCATTCTGAGCTTGGCTTGGTCTACCGATGATGCGGTGCTGGTGTCCGGAGGTAACGATGGAGCTATCTACAAGTGGAACGTGGTGACGGGTGAGCGACTGGAGGAGGTCGTTCAGAAGGGCATCCAGTATCGTTCGATTGCGTTGACCAGTGATGCGCACTCGGTGTACTCCATCACCAATACTGGGCTGATTCGAGAAGTTGCTAAATCGGATATTGTAAGTTCCGGCTACGTGACTGACGCGAGATCTTCCTGTACGAAGTTTGTTAATGTCTCCTTTTCCTCTTAAAGGCACGAGAATTCAAAATCCCCGAACTGACTCCACTCACCGATATGGCACTAGCTCGGTCCGATGCGATCTTGTTCGTCGGTAGTGTGAAGGGGCATCTGTACAATGTCCAGGTCCCTCTAGTCGATACCAGCAGTGGAAACTGTACCAATTTCCGCTTCTTCAACACCAAAGTGACGAAGATCTGCATCACGTACGACGATTGCACCCTAATAACAGCGGCCGACGATGGAACACTGATCATCTGGCGCATTCTAAACAACGAAGGAAAAACGGCACGCAGTGCTCCAGAACTCGGCCGATGTTCAGATGTGCTGATCGCACGTCAGGAACTGATCGAGAAGAACGAATCCATCAACACACTGGAAATGCGCATCCAGCAACAAAGCATGGAGTTCCAGTACAAGATGAAGCAGGGTGATGCGTTCCACTCGGAGCAGATGCGTGACATCCACAAGGACTATTGTGCTGCCATCGAGAACCTTAAGGTAAGACTCGGGTGTTTCTAATAAAACTGTCGATCTCGCAAAAACCTCTTTGCCTTCTCCAGAAAAAGAACATAGAGATGGAGCAAGCCCACACGGAAGAGTTCAATCTGATCACGGCCAGCATTGCACAAGGCAAGGAGGACCACCAGAAGGAGATGATGGATTTTGAGGCTCAGTTCCACGAAAAGATCATCATGGAGTACGACAAGCTGACCAGCATGAAGAACAAGATGGACGCTATGCGTGAAGAGTACGAGGTGAAGTTGCGCCGATCGGCTGGATGTTTACAGGACACTATAGGTACGAAGAAGGGGTTTCGCTTATTCAATCTATCATACTCTAACATATTGTTCCCCTTCTCCTGCTAGAATCGATGGAGGCAGACCAAAAGCGGCTGCTAAACGAGAAGCAAGAGATCATCGACAACATGCTGAAGGATATGGATCGTAAGCGTGCGGAATTCGATGAGTACTGCCGACAGGTAGACGTCGACAACGATCGGCACAAGGTAGAGCTACAGCTTCAGTACGAGAAGAAGCTACAGGAAGAGGAGGAAAACTCGATCAAATGGCGTGGTGAGGCTGGCGTTCTCAAGAAGAAATTCTCCACCCTAAGCCGTGAAGCGGAAGCGTACCGGAAGGAGATCGAAACGATGCAAGCGCAGCACGGAAAGTTTCAGCAAAGCATCCGTCAGCATCAGCGAGAAATTGATGGCCTTCGTAAGGAACTAGCCGAAAGGGATGGTACCATACGCGACAAAGATCGGAAGGTGTTTGAGCTTGGGAAGGAGTCGGGAGAGCTGAAGATTAGGCAGCGGGCGGACATGATCGAGACGGTGGATCTGTCTGGTGAGGGGGACACGGACCTGGGTGCTACCACTTCGGCGGAAGTTGTAGGGCTGAAGCATGAGGTGCTCTGTTTGACGCAGTTCGAGAAGGGTTTCCTGTACGCGATCCATAACGTGGTGCACGTGTTTGAGCGCGAATCGAACTACAACTTTCGGAAGAAGTCGGTCATAACGGTGCCGATCACGCTGTACGACGAGAAGGAGTACAAGATCATGAATGTGGCGGTAAATCAGGAACAGGACACGATTGTGGTGGCCACGATGCATTCGCAGCTGTACATTGGAATGCTGATTGTGCCGGAGACGCTGAAAATTAGTGAGCTGCTGTTCCAGAATCTTGGAGAACCGCTGCATATTAGCGGTATTATTGGGATGGCCGTGTGCTCCTGGAAGCCGATCGTACTGACAGCATGTAAGGGAGGACAAAGACAATTCTCGCTTGGGAAACGTACTCAATTCTTGTTCTATTCCAGCCCGCGATTTAACGATCCGTGTCTGGAACTATGAAACGATGAAGGTGGAACTGGTAAAGAAGTACCAGATCGAGATTGGAGTGATCGCCTTGCATCCCTCTGGGTTCTTCGCAGCTGTTGGCTTCATCGATCTGCTCCGCTTGCTTCAAATCCAGCTGGACGATCTGAAGGAAACGAAGAGCTTCAATCTGGCGAGCTGTACTCAGCTTCAGTTCTCCAACCAGGGACACCTGTTGGCTGCCGCACACGGCAAAATGATCACTCTCATCTGTATCTTCACGTTTGAGGCGGTCCAAAGTTTGAAAGGACACAACGGTAGCATTCTGAGCTTGGCTTGGTCTACCGATGATGCGGTGCTGGTGTCCGGAGGTAACGATGGAGCTATCTACAAGTGGAACGTGGTGACGGGTGAGCGACTGGAGGAGGTCGTTCAGAAGGGCATCCAGTATCGTTCGATTGCGTTGACCAGTGATGCGCACTCGGTGTACTCCATCACCAATACTGGGCTGATTCGAGAAGTTGCTAAATCGGATATTGTAAGTTCCGGCTACGTGACTGACGCGAGATCTTCCTGTACGAAGTTTGTTAATGTCTCCTTTTCCTCTTAAAGGCACGAGAATTCAAAATCCCCGAACTGACTCCACTCACCGATATGGCACTAGCTCGGTCCGATGCGATCTTGTTCGTCGGTAGTGTGAAGGGGCATCTGTACAATGTCCAGGTCCCTCTAGTCGATACCAGCAGTGGAAACTGTACCAATTTCCGCTTCTTCAACACCAAAGTGACGAAGATCTGCATCACGTACGACGATTGCACCCTAATAACAGCGGCCGACGATGGAACACTGATCATCTGGCGCATTCTAAACAACGAAGGAAAAACGGCACGCAGTGCTCCAGAACTCGGCCGATGTTCAGATGTGCTGATCGCACGTCAGGAACTGATCGAGAAGAACGAATCCATCAACACACTGGAAATGCGCATCCAGCAACAAAGCATGGAGTTCCAGTACAAGATGAAGCAGGGTGATGCGTTCCACTCGGAGCAGATGCGTGACATCCACAAGGACTATTGTGCTGCCATCGAGAACCTTAAGGTAAGACTCGGGTGTTTCTAATAAAACTGTCGATCTCGCAAAAACCTCTTTGCCTTCTCCAGAAAAAGAACATAGAGATGGAGCAAGCCCACACGGAAGAGTTCAATCTGATCACGGCCAGCATTGCACAAGGCAAGGAGGACCACCAGAAGGAGATGATGGATTTTGAGGCTCAGTTCCACGAAAAGATCATCATGGAGTACGACAAGCTGACCAGCATGAAGAACAAGATGGACGCGATGCGTGAAGAGTACGAGGTGAAGTTGCGCCGATCTGCTGGATGTTTGCAGGACACTATAGGTACGAAGTTTTCGCTTATTAAATCTATCATACTCTAACATATTGTTCCCCTTCTCCTGCTAGAATCGATGGAGGCAGACCAAAAGCGGCTGCTAAACGAGAAGCAAGAGATCATCGACAACATGCTGAAGGATATGGATCGTAAGCGTGCGGAATTCGATGAGTACTGCCGACAGGTAGACGTCGACAACGATCGGCACAAGGTAGAGCTACAGCTTCAGTACGAGAAGAAGCTACAGGAAGAGGAGGAAAACTCGATCAAATGGCGTGGTGAGGCTGGCGTTCTCAAGAAGAAATTCTCCACCCTAAGCCGTGAAGCGGAAGCGTACCGGAAGGAGATCGAAACGATGCAAGCGCAGCACGGAAAGTTTCAGCAAAGCATCCGTCAGCATCAGCGAGAAATTGATGGCCTTCGTAAGGAACTAGCCGAAAGGGATGGTACCATACGCGACAAAGATCGGAAGGTGTTTGAGCTTGGGAAGAAAAATTCCGAGCTAGAAAAGTACAAGCAAGTGTTGTCGATGAAAATTACCGAACTGAAGGCACAGATTGAACCGAAAGAGCGCGAAATCAAGGAGAAGAAAGAGTTCATCCTGGAGATGGAGAAAAAGCTTGAGGAACTGCAGCAAAACAACAAACAGTACGAACTGCAGCTCCAGGAACTTCGCGACAAGTACTGTGGTATTGATCTGGAGTTGCGTCGTGAGAGGAATCGGTTCCGTGCGTCCAAAGCACAGTACCAACGGTTGTGTGGTGAGATTTACAATGTGTCCGGATTAATTCAACGCCCAGAGCAACTGAAACGCAGCGTTAAGGATCTTTGCCACCGATACTCGAACGATAAGGAGCTTCAAAAGTCGCTCGCACTCGATGAGGACGTTCAGAACGAATTTCTACGCCAGCGAGAATATCTCGAACGCTTGACGAAGAGCGCCAAACAGAAGGCATCCAGCCAGCGCAAGGATGCGGGAGAATCTTCAAAGCTGAAGAAGGAAAACATGGAACTACTAGCTGAGCTGAACATGCTGCGTGAGATGCTGAATGAAAAGCAGCGTGATTGTACACGGATGGAAGCACTGCTGGGGCTGTCCAGTAAGGCGATCTCACCACGGCAAGCAAAAGAGCAGCTCGAGAAAGCGGTTGCGGTAAGTAGAGACTTTTGTTTTTTACACATTTAATCCAAAACTTACAATCTTCTCACTCGGATTCTGGGGGAGGGGATAAGCGTCATACGTTCGATAACCTATTTGCCAGATGCGACGGTGGACGACGTTACGTTAGCTGCACGCTCGTACAGCAGTTGGCATGTTCGTTCGTCGTCGTGCTCGGTACGAACTATAGCGCAAAGGGCATTCCTAAGGCAGGTGCCCGTACAACCTTCGCGTAGGAGTGGATCCGCATACTTCTGCTTCGTTTGCCAGTATCGTTGCAGTTCTTGCTCGGAAGATGCAAACTGCTGCACAAGACGTTGCAGAGAGCGTACGCCGAGATCCGGCAGTTGGTAGTAGTTCCTGAAAGAGTACGAACGATACCAGGTAGGGCGTCGATCGGGCGTTAGGTTCGCTTCGGTTAGGTTGTACATCCAGGTCTCTTGCTCCAGAGGTACCTACGGGGAAGAGCAAATTGCTTAAGAGATTAGTACTCAGTAGAAGAAAAACAGACGCATCACACTTACAAATGTAACCGGATCAAACTGGAACACCTTGTAGTTCGGGTTAAGCTTCGTGTACGAGGTCGTTGAACCACCGTTCCACGCCACACTGACCGCCTTTGAAGGATCGTCCCGTTTGTAGTACAGGTTAAACTCATCCACGTGCGAGTGTCCGTTAAACTGACCCACAATGATGTGTGCAAAGCGTTCGACAATCTTCCGATACTCCCGTGTCCAACCGATAAAACAAGAATCATCGTACGAAGGCACATGGGCCAAGATGTGAACGCGTTCGTTTTCCTGTTCCGCTTCGAACAATGTATCGTGCAACCATTGCAGTTGAGGCAAAAAGTAATCAAGGCTGTAGAACAGCCAGAAATTGTGCACGAAGCAGGGATTGTTGTTGAGTCCGATGATCCGTACACCGTATGGAGTCCGTACCGTGTAGTAACCACCTTCCGAAAGCGTTGGTCGGATGTCTTCGATCGGTAGCCAATCGGCCCACTGTTCTGCTATGAAGTTGTAAAGATAACTGGTCCGGTACGATTCGTCTACGTTGTGTGGGGCGTACAAATTAGCAGGATGAGACTCATGGTTACCGAGCACCGGATATAGCGGCACATTCGGGAAGGTTCGCTTCATCAAATCAAACACCTGACGCATCGCCACCTCGTTCGTTTCGATTGACGTGTTCCAGGTGAAATGATGCACAATGTCACCGGTGAAGTAGATGGCGTCGATCTTCGGATGTTGCTTGCGGATGTGCTCCATCGTATCCACCACAGCGTGCCACGGTGTGTCACAGTCCCGGTAATCACCCCAATATCCAGCAGCGGTGGCACTGGTCGCCGGTGCAAGATCCGGCAGCGTTCGGCAGCATGCTTCTGCATTACAATCCGCATTCACCCCAACCAAATACTCCGGATCGTAGTGAATGTCGGTCAAGTGAACGATTGTTAGGGGTGTTCCGGATGCCTGCCTCGGTGGCAAATCATCCTTCGAACAAGAGTCCGACTGTTCGTACGATGCAAACAATTCCCATCGAATGCCTGACGGAGCTCGTATGTCAACGGACCGGTACAGAGCCGCCTCCGTTATACTTCTTCCATCGCGTACACAATCCTGCTCCTGCAGAAACACCTGACAGATGTCTTCCGGTTCGGGGAACGGTGTCCGGTTGCGTAGCACATACTCAATCACATCCCCGTTTAGATTCACAATTCCCTCGCACAGATACTGCTTAAAACCGAGCAGTCGACAGATTCGTTTCGCAAACGTCCACACCCGTTCCGTGTTGCCCTGTCCGTTCACAATCGTTTCATTGTAAAAGCTCAGGAACAGATACGACGCGGACATGCAGGTAAGGCAGCGGGTAGCGTCACGAACACGTGCAAATCCGTCGATCAGGAAGTTTCCACTCAACCGTTCACGATAATCGGGCAGCAGCTCGAAGAAGGGAACGTACTGATCTTCGGCCACTTCGGCCGCTTCTAGGATGGTACGCACCCGTGGCAGAAGTGCTTGATTGTATTGAGCTGATTTTGGGGAGAGTGTAAAGGAAAGTTGCACTTGCTATGCACACACACACACGCACGCACATCTACAAACACGCTCATACTCACCGAGATCGATCCTGTACGGTGATCCTCGTGGAGAACCTGCCGCATGAGCTTCACGAACGTAGCTCAGGACGTAAAACACAAAAACAAATCCCAACGCAAAATAGCTCCTTTGTTGGTACGCCATTGTGAAGCATCGGATGATGATCCGACCGTTCCGACCGTTCCGTAGCACGTCCGATAACCTTCTGGCGTAGTTGATGAGACACTGGCACAGCTTTTGGTTCGGATCTTTCCCAAAACAACACACCATCAAACACAGCGCACACTGATTCCCACACACCGGCGCCTAATCAATTCGACTTGTACCATGTTCTGTGATGATAATGATATGCGGTGTTGCTGTGTTTGCTTTCTTAACGAGTGCGACGGCAAATGGGTAAAGGTGCATAGCACGAGCCGGTCGGTGGTTTCTCGACTATGTGACCTCGTGTTCAGTTCTCACCAGCAGGTATCATCGGGTATGGAATTAGACCATCAATTCTTGATTGAAGCGTTGCATAGTCGATTGGTTGAATAGTATGTTAGTAATCTCTAGGTCAGTGAAGACCCTGAGGAATTACACCTTGAGGTAGTGTTGTTTGGCATGTCGCTGCTTAAGGTCGATCAAACCATTTGCCTTTAACACAAAGTTCAACGTTCAATGCTTGTGCCGGTGAGTGTATTTGGGAAAAGAATCGACGAACAAAAATCTTCAATTAACACTAGAACGACTTGTTAGGTTATTTTGAATAGTAGAAGATTTGTTTGTGTATGAAATGTTAGAAAGAATATTAGTAAGTAACAAAATGATTATTTAAACTATGTATGAGGAATAGGAAAACACGGGACACCTCTTTATTGGTTGATTTAGAACGTTTATATCCACAATAAAAGAGACATTGTGTTTCAAGATTTAACTGTGCCACCAGTTCTATGCTTGAGCGAAGATCCTGAGACCCTGAGGTACTATTTCATACCGACATTGATCGATTGGATATCTCATTTTGTTGCAAGCGAGAGACACAGCCTTGAACGATCTTAAAATGCGCCAAAAGCTGATGAGGATTTTCAAATCTTTTCCCATCGGCAGTCGGAACATTCGTCAATAGTTAACATGTTCTCTAGTGAAGTCCTCTAGTCCTCTAGTGAAGTGAACGTAGGAAAACTAGACTATCTCTTATCCCAATCTTAATCGTTTTAAATGTAAAAATGCCTATACCAGTCAAAATTACCCAGCAAGTTATTCTAGTGTCCGAAAGAAAATGCTCATTGGCGATCACCCGTGAAAGCGATATCAGTTTAACGCTAGAGCTAACACAGGTGGAACAATCTGCAATGCAAATGCTTACCATTTTACGCATTTCCCATATGCATCGGTTTTCACGGTGCATCTAAGATGCAATTGATTTATGCAAAGCACAAGCCCAGCTGCCCATAATTACAGCATGAATATATTAACTTAACAAGCTCGCACTTGACCCAGCCAGCTTTGAAAATACAATGTTTAAACTTCGTTTCACTTACCACCATTGTAGGATCGCGATGCACTCGAGGCGCATCACCGCGAACAGATGACCAAACTGGAGGAAATGGTACGCGCCCTATCGAACGAGAATCAAACGTTGCGTGCGGAAATGATTGCCCAAGCGTCTCGCAAACCAACGGCACCACCAACCACGCCATGTAACTAACTAAAAGCGCATTTTACTGTCATGTTTTCTTTGCCGTTCTTTCGCTTACTGACCGGACGCGCGCGCTCGCGCGATTGAAGCAAAATTTTAGTACTGATGTAATGATAAATATATAATTTATTATACTTTTCGTTCACTTTCTAATGTTTACGTGTAAAAAAATAAACGGAAAAGAGTAAAACATTTCGTATACGAACCAAAATGCACACTCTGCTTACAATACTAACGGCAATTTCGAACAAAACAATGGTTTGTTGTAACGGGGGGAAAAAGGAAATGAGTATGAATAGAATAATAAACGATTTGGACGGTCGAATATAAATAAGAAACAAATTATGATACTTTTTAAAACAAAAAGGAATAAATAAACACGACTGATTGTAAAAGTTTTGTACTCTACGAGTATAAAAAGACGAACAGTGTAAAGAGTGTCTTAGCAGCAAAAGAGTCGTGATCGCGATGGGGGTTACAATCACCCATTGTTGTTCGCACAAGGCATCATTAAATATTACTAGTTTGTTATTAGTAGTAGTAGTGGTAGTAGCAAAACTCAAAATGCACAATAAATATAACGATTTTTGCATGATTTTGTGTCTGTGGGTGTCTGTAGGTGTGTGTAAAAAACAATACTTTCCGCGTATCCGCCTAAACCGTCTGTAAAAATAATTGAGTTTAGCAATCACGCGCTTCCCGGCAGTACACACACACACACACACTCAAAAGTATCCGGTATGATTAATACTGGGATCGGCCCGGATGGCCGAGACAGATGCAATGCGGGCGGCAGCTTTGGCGAGCACATTCTGTTTCTGCTGATTGGTCGGTGATTCGGTGCAGATGTTCACCTTTGTCCAGCACCGTTCATTGCTCGATTTCCGGATCGCATCCAGCACCGCCTGGACGTACAGCCCGTCCTCAAACGTTGCCGCTGCCTGTACCGGTTCCTTAATCCAGCCCGTACTTTCCTTGTTCGGGTGAAACGCATCCCGAAGCGCACCGACCAGCTTACACAGCCCCTTCACGTACGGTCGGGGAAGCGTTGTGTCCGAGGTGGAAAATTGTAGATCCTGCACATCCACGTACAACATTTCCTCCTTGATGGCGCCCGTTTCGGCATTCAATCGGTGGCCTACCAAATCACCTCCGCGCACCGTCAAATGACCCGCCGGACCGTAAATGACCACTTCCTGCTGGAACGCATTGTTTGACTCGTGACAGTTTATGTTGACCGTTACCAGCGCACTCGATGTGCTGCCATCGCTCTCCAGTTCCATCTGGAAGGTGCAAACATCCGGTGCCGCTACTCGCCGTATCCCGGTGTGCGAATGCGATGCGTACATGGCGTACGTCCGAACCGTCCCATGCACCCGGACCGCTTTCCGCTCCGTCAGAAACTTTACCAAATCAATCACATGGCTCCCGACAAGATTGAGCGCTCCACCACCCATCGACTCATCACACAACCAATCGTACCGTTTCCGATTGAACAACGGACCCATCCGCACCTTCACATCGATCAGCATCTGATCGAGACACGGGCCCGGCGGTCCAATGTAACCTTCCTGGATGGCTCGCTTCATGTGCGCGATTGCGGGCAGAAACCGTAGCGAGTGGTTCACGATGGAGATAAGCGTCGGATAATACTGGCTCGCGCGGACCATCTTCAGCGCATCGCTCTGCATCAGCGTCATCGGTTTGTCGCACACGACGTGCTTCCCGATGCCGAGCGCCTTCACCGAGATCTGCGAGTGCAGAAACGGTGGGCAGGTGATAAACACCAGATCGACGTCCTTCCGCAGCAGCACATCGTCGATCTTGGCCGTGTGGAACGGTATCTTCAGCTCGAGCGCTGCCTGTTCCGCTTCCTTGCCCGTGCGGCCCCATATCGCCACGATGTTGAAGCCCTTGTCACGCAGAATGGGCACGAGCACGTGGGTCACCTCGCCCGTACCGAACATTCCGATGCCTGGTAACATTTCTGCTCGTATATTCGCTAAATCCACGCACTCACGCACGAAGGAAACACATAAACGCACACACGACACACGGCACACGGAGACGGATAGGAGCAACGTAGGAATGTTGTGCTTTTTTCATTCCATTGCAAATTGTAAACAAATCAGCACAGTTTGACATATCGTCACAAATGTAAACAATCGCGCGGTCAACAAATGTGACAACTTTTGTAAAAACTTTTCATAAAAATCTTCAAAACAAGGAACTTCAACTATTTACAGGAATAAAACTAATATAAATTGTGCAATAAAAAATATGCTAAGGAAATAATAATCAATTTTCACTAAATACGCTACATAACGCTCAACTGTCAAAACGAGCATAACGCTTTGTAACGCGCTTCCCTTTGAAAATTACAAAAAAACGAGCGCCGTTGCTTTTGTTCGAAACTGGAGAATAAAATTACCATTTTCTCATTTTTTTTTCAAACTAAAATCTTCAAAACAAACACCATTCCTTGCTATATTGCTTTCGTTTGCGGATTATTTCATCTTTTTTAACACCTTTCGTGTGCATGCGTTTTGTTTTGTTTTTATTTCATCCAAATCGTTTCGTATACCGCTTGCTTGCGGCAAGGGTACACGCGTTATTCGTCCGTTTATCATTATCATCATCAGTATCATCCGAGCACCACTACTAACCGTGCCGGTTCGTATCATCATTTATCGAGAGTTTTGTTCGTTTAGTCCATATCTCCATCGTGCGCGTTACAATAGTTCATCATCGTCCGGTTTCTGTGTTTTTAGCACAGCCGCAGAGCATGCCTAATTATGAGCAGCAAATATGTAATATTATGGTTCTGTGTGTAATATTGTGTTGTATTTTGTAGATATTTTGTTCGCCCTCTCCTCTCTGCCATCGTGCCTTTTTTACCACCAACCAACGAATAAACGCTACTTCCGGTGAGCCGAATGGTCGCAGGTGGAAGTATGGTGGCATACTGTTGATTTTAGTGTTTGGTTATCGTGTGCCTATTCCCATTGCAACAGCATTCATTAATTTTCATCCAACTCAGTGCAAACAGAAAATTGTAAGCAAAACCACGGTGACATGCAGCAGCAGCAACAAACACAAAATAGCCCTCTCGCCATTTTTATAGCATCTCCAACGCAATTGTCCAATTGTTGAAAGAATTTTGTTTCTAAATTTTACTTTCCCACTCGGTTTCAGAGTAAAACAAAATTACTTTCGCCCCTAGACAGCGCAATTCACATTTCAATTGTAATTCAAATTATTTATCGCAACGCAATCACAACTAATCTTCGTGTGTATGTGTGGGTGTTATAAAGAACTAAAGCTCAGAACTAAATATGAAAGAAAAACAAAGGTAAAGAAATAAAGTAAATTAGATGAACAAAATTAAAATTCGCTCTCCCCCATCCGTGTTTCAAGGAGACGGAGAGCTTTAAAAAGTATAAAAGTATTGTTTGATAACCTCCACTAGCGGTCACCGCGTATTATGGTGTTCAGAAGAACTAATTAAGAAATTAAAACAAAAACAAAAGCTTAAGAGAAAACAGATTGTGCGCTTATTAGAATGTGTGGTGTAGTGGGGAGCAAGAGGCAATATTTTTGTGTTCCTTTTTCTTCAAAGTAAAAAAAAAAGATTAGTTTACGATAATTATTATCTCATGTTCACACTTGCGGTTTGTCAAAAGGAACAACTGAATTCAGTTTTAAAATTTTCAAATCATTTGCCTTGCAAGCCTCAATATATATGCCACACCTAATAACAAAATTTCAAGCGGCAAACTAAGGAGCAAAAAGAATATTTTGTTCTAAAAGCACAACAATCTAACAACAAACCGAGCATGTTGTAGTAGAAAAATGTGTAAATGAGTCGCACATTCCGCTCTTCAATGTAAATCAATCCGTCTACGGTTCCTCTGAGGGTCCTGCAGATGCAGCCCACACATCGATATTGTTAGCCGGAGACCAGATCGATGGCAGCTGAAACGGATTGTACGTAGAGGAAGCCGACGAAGAGGACCCGGACGTTGATGTGCCGGTTGTTGATGCCGCTGGGGATGCTGCTGCTGCTGTTGCTACTGTTGCCGATGTTTGGCCGCCGGAGGATGATGGATCAACCGTAGAGGAAGCCGAAACACTGCCACCCGAGGAAGCACCGGAAGTGTCTTCGGATGACAGCTGACGGATAAGCTGTTGTTGTTGTTGTGACTGTTGCGATTGTTGTTGCTGTTGTTGGAATTGGTGCTGTAGCATCATGTTGTATGTCTGCTGCCGATGATCTTGATACACGATCCGACTCGATGCCATACCGTGATGGTTGGAAAAGCCGGGCGGTGGAGCTACGGTCGTCTGACTCGAAGCCATTCCCGCCGTACCTAGCCACGCATCGGTAAGATTTGCTGAACGATGGCCGAGCCGTACATCCGGAACCGGTTGTTGCTGGTGCTGCTGCTGCTGCTGAAGCGGATGAGAAGTCGCTGGAAGCTGATTAGCTCCTGCCGTAGCGATTGCCAGCTGTGTATGATAGTGAAGGGCCGATTCGTACGCCATTTGGTGTTGTTGTTGCTGTTGCTGCTGGTACTGATGTTGAGCGGTCAGATTGTTCCAAAGATCCGCCGAGCCCCAGTTTTGATTCATACCGCCCGACGGCGAAGACAACGGTTTGTGCGAAGATAGTGACCATTGCGACAAATGTGCATCATCCATCGTGTTCGTGTTGTTCCAACCACCGTGGTGATTATGCTGCTGCTGCTGCTGCTGGTGTTGCATATGTTGCTGCTGCTGGCCGGAAGAATGGAAGTGAGCTTCCATAAAATCGTTCTCAACGCCACCGGAACTACCGCCAGCATCGGTTTGTTGATTAGCACCACCACCATTAGCAGTGAACGGATGGCCAGCAATCGAAAGCAACGACGACGTAGTGATTCCATTCATCATACCATTCGATCCGCCCGCCATTGAAGCAATGCCCCGGTACTGGTCATTCTGTCGGTGCGGATAATCGGCAAACGATTGCGAGAAGAAGCTATCGGACTGTTGGTGGCCACCGCCGTTCATCGTTTTGCCGCCGCCAATGGATTCAACGCCACCACCGGAACCGCCCGCCAGCTGTGCCGGATTGTGGATAATGGGTCCCACGAACGGTTCCCAACAGTTTGCCACATTCGAACCCATCCGTCCCATACGGCCCATCATTCCATCGCTTTCTTCACCTTCGCCATCGGCACTGCTGGTCCCGGTCGGTGATTTCTTCGACGTTCCGATTGGGCCGAGATCGGGAGATGCGCTCGTAGCAACAAACGGTGCCGAACATTCCTTTTCGAGCGTACCACCAATATAGCTATCGTCCTTCGATTTTTGTTCCGTACGATTCGATGCACCGCTAGAGGCGGAACCATTGCTAACAGGATCCTGGTGCGAGTGCAGAGACTTTCGATAGTTTTGCGCGCTTCCTGCGGTTGATACCGTCCCTGTTCCGTAGCCGGCATTGCTCGCATGTGACCGTGCATGGTTTATCATCTTCTCAGCGTTTTGGTTGCTGCCGCTGGTACCAGAAACCGCCGAAAACCAAGGCAAAACGTCCAACAGCGAACTAACCGTAGATTGTTTTCCACCTGCCAGCGGCTTTGTTGTCGTTGTGGAAGGCGTTTGAGCAACCACATCACTAAACCTAGCACAGTTCTCCCCCCATACCGTAGCACCACCACCGGTCGAGGATGACGGCACCGGTACGGAAGCATTCTGCAGAAGGGTGCCAAGCGTGATCGATTTGTGGTGTTGTTGCGCGGGTGTATTAAACTGTAGCGCAGTACCCTTATAACCCGTCGTAGCTCCTTTGCCGTTCGTGCCCTTCTTGCTTTGGTTCGGTTTTCGTTCGCGGCCAGGTGTTTTGCTAAACTTCTTCGACTGTGGCTGATGCTGCTGCAGTGACGCATCGACAATCTGAAAACAAAACCAAAAAGGTAAACAAAACGCACGTATCAGAGAATTATCGGTTCGCTTTATCAATGCGCGGTGCTGCTAGGTTATTTTGGGGCAAAAACATCGTTTACATGACGTAACTGTGTTAATGTTATCAAAGTTCAAAGCTCTTTCGAGCGAGAGAGCGCCACACAAAATAGGAGACTGAAGGCTGAAGTGAAATCTAATTTTAAGACACAGGCACCTGTTGTTCCCTCTCTTCCATTTTGCTGCTTGATTTGTGCTGTGCTCTGTAGCGGAGCGATCACGGGGTTCGTTTCTTGTCGAAAAGGAAATAGAATCATTTCATTGTAGAGGAATAGCCTCGAGTGTGTTGACATTATGCGGAACAACATTGCGTTCCCTCCTCTTTCGACAAATCGAATACAATTCGAGAAAAAAAAGTTACGTTGTAATGATCGGTTACTTAGAAGGACATAAACAGGGTTTACCAGGTTTAAGAAAGCGCCTAAATGTCTAGAATGCAGGCCTACAACTTGCACAACAATCAAGCCCTTATTATATTACAGGAATAATTCCGGAATTTATCTGTCACTTCTGTTTTCTGACAGAGAATTTCGCGTGCCAAGTGTAATAACATGCTAGGAAAAGAGAAAGGAATTTTATGTCAAACAAATTCTGGTATTTAAAATGAAATAACTAACAAAACTAACAAAAGAACTATGATTAAATCTTCACAATTAATCTACAGCTCCAAACAACAACTGTATTATGTGTTTACTTCCGATTTTACACTTTGATAGCCGTATTCCCCTTTTTGACAGAAAGTACATTGGATCAGACCAATTCATTTTTCCGAGCCGCGGTAACTTCTGTCAAACGCGTTTTGACGTGCCAATTCCTACTTTCTACCGTAATTTAATAAGCCCATCACTGTCCATTTTAATTAAACATTTGTCACTTTTGTTTGAGCAAACGTCACATTTGATTCTTGTTTTGCTCGGTCGTTTATCTACTTTTATATTACTTAGTAAACAGAGGGGCGGCCCGGTGGTGTATCCGATAGCGGCGCCGGTCTTCACACGGCAGGACCGGGTTTCGAATCCTGGTGGACCGCCTCCCCGCACGCAGAACTGACTATCCAGCTACGGGTAAAACACAAGTCATAGAAAGCTATAAATAGCAGGCCAAGACCTACAGAGGTTGTAGTGCCAAAGAAGAAGAAGAAACAGCCCAAAATGTGAATTTGTTAACGTCTGCTTTCTGACATGGTAAACCCTGTAAGGAACGCTGCTTGGCATATGGAGTCTCGAGAACAGGAACCAATAAAACCAAAACAATACGACTAACAATCAACACCATTGATTGTTCGGCCGAGAGTTCCTTCGCCCTTCGTTTAATGTATGCTAAGTAAAACAAATAAACTTCGAAGCGTATCTCAGCCTGATCGATTAAACCAGGGATCGGCTAGCTCACGACTCCGGTCACGACAATGTAATTTAAAATATGACTTCTCTTACCGTCTCTTGTTTTTTTCGCAATACATTTTAAGCAGATGATATTTTTGTTTCAATAAATCCTAAACATCCAAATTAATTCTCTTCGATTTCAAGTTTGCCGATCCCTGAACTAGATCGATTCTGATGCCACCGAGAAAGCATGTGTATATGTTGGCCAGTATTTGTGTGTGAGTGTGTATGTGTTGTGCTATTTGTTTTTGAGTTCTAAAATAAACAAAAACATTCTTGGTGTGCACAAGCCATCAACAACTCGTCTACGTCCGCCGTATGTCACCGTGAGATGGGTGATATAGTTGGTGATTGGAAGCAATGGTTTGTTTCTACACTTCTCTGCTTTATACGGCCACTCGTCTTTGTCACACACTTATCACCCTCCCCCTACACAGAGACGAGGGGTTGTAATCTAGCGCAGAACCGACCGCATGACTGTGTCGGGCAATCGAGGAGAGATCGTGCAAGAGAACACGGCGGATTCTCTGTACGGTATAAAGAATCGTATCTTCGGTTTTAGCATGTACGCGCGCGCGCGCGGACAAACTGCTGAATGCGCGTAACATTCCATGGAGCCGCGCACATGGATGACCATCTAACACACGCACACGCACACACTCTACCTCCAACCACGTGCGTCATCCCTCCCCACCGCCTGTTACCCATCCCAACGCATCCCTACAATCAGAGCGCGCTCACGTGCAGCACCATCCAATACGCACGAGAGTTCGTATCGTACACCGCGCGGCTAGCGGCGCATGCGTACCCCGATCGAATAACAACAACAGCAGCAACAGTAGCGCGAAATAGGAAGAAAAAAACACATCCTACACACACAGCAATTTTAGCAGCAACACGCATCGTTAGATAAAAACAAACGACTCACAAGCGGAGGCACGAGTCAAAACGGGAGACGACATCGCTCAAACATTGTCGTGAGTACGATTGCGGGCCATTAATCGTTTCGCGGCTATCGTCAATCAGCCCGGAGGTTTCCCGCCGTCTTTCAGCCTCTTCAAACACGAGACTGACTGATAAATGGAGCTATCATCAACAAATGCAGCCCGAATCCACCAACGTCTATCGCTGTTTAAGTGAGGTTGTAAATCGAACTACCGATTGTAGATTAACTACCAGAATGTATGCATTTAAAGGGATTGATTTTAGTCATTCTTCACGAGAAGAGGCCTGTCATTTCCGAGCAATAACCAAACCGTTAAGCTGAAGGTATTGGTGAAAATACATATTTGCGTAGAAGCGCGACGCCCTGGACATCATTGGCGATAACAACTACCGGGCAAAGGAACGACTCGGTTGCAAGATTATGGCTAGCAGATGTGTTAATACTCTGTTTGCCCCAGTTAGTAGGTAAGTCATGCTAACAAATTAATCTGCAACATCAACTTCCGGAAGAGAATTCTTCCGGACCCTCCGTTACGCCCGTGACAACGTATATTCGGCCTGATCTAGACTCGTTGATGCATTAAACCTAAAGATCATTTATCGCAGGTGGAGCTCGGCATTATGAAAGAAACATTAGAATTAGTGCTTAATGAATCTTATGATGAGAGTCATTCATATGAATCTTTAGTGAAGAGTCATTCAAATCACGAGTCGACTCACGAAAGATTCGTGAATCCTTTAAGATTCGTGAATACCAAAGATTTTTGGACGAATCTTTGAGGATTCCCGAATCTTTGAAATACAGATTGCGACAACGGCGCCGGTCTCCAGATGGCAGGACCGGGATTCAAGTCTCATCTGGGCTGTTCCCCCATAGTGAGGACTGACTATCCAACTATGCGATAATAATAAGTCTAGTAAGCCAAAAATGGCAGGCATGACCTAAGAGGTCGTTAGGCCAAGAAAGAAGAAGAAAAAGAAGACATCTGGGCAGACAGTCGTAGACAGTTTTTGCACTCAATATTCTAAAACCTCTTTTGAAATATTCCTCTTACCTGTGCGCTATTTCCATTCCCGTGGGATAATTTCTCCTGCTGGCCTATGATGTTACCGCTGGAACTATTTTCCTTTCCAATACTGTCGGCTGCTGCACCGGCCACCTTCCCTGACGAGTCTTGCTGTTTGTTGGTGGAAGTTACCGACGCTTTCGTAGTTCCATTTCCATTTGATCCGGAGCGCAGCTTACTGGACGCTGTTTCCTTGGCCGATATTTGCACAGATGACACCGCATCCTTCGCAGCAGTGGGTGACGACGCTACGGTAGCCGAGGTGACCACCGTCGCTGCAGTTACTTCGGCCGCGGGTTTCTGACTAGTATAGGTTGTGATGGTGGTGGTGCCCGTCCGCGCTAGTGTGCTGCTGGTGACGGCAAACACCGATGCCAACGAGACGACCACCGATTCGTAGCTAACCGGTAGACTTTTCGTCTTCTTCACGTTCGTTTTGGTGGTTGCGGACGCCGGTGTTGATGCTGCGGACTGCTGTTGCTTCGATTGATGGTGGTGTTGCTGCTTCGACGTTGGCGATGGTGACGAAGACGACGAGGATGTCGTGGACGATCCGGATGATGATGACGCTGACGAGGACGACGATGACGCCGATGAGCAGGTGGAGGAGGAACAAAGGGACATCGATCCGGTGGATGAAATGTGGCGCTCCTCGGCCGCCGGTTCATCAGTGGCGGCCACCGATGATGAGTACGATGATGATAGTGATGATGACGACGAAGTCGAATGGTGATGTTGCTTGCTGGTGGTGGCGGTTGAATTTGATTCAAGCACGCCGGTTAAGTCACTGGTTGAAGTGCTGCTCGGTGGTGCCGGTTTCGCACCGAACAGCGGTCCATTCTTTGCGCTTTTCAGGCCTTCCGTTTCGGATGTGGACGTCGTGGGGGTTGCTGATGCTTTCGTTCTGTCTTTGGTTGCTGCTCCGGTGTTTTCGCTACTGCTGCTGGGTGCTGGCTGGGAGTGAACTTCCGAGCAGAGTGACTGCTGCTGCTGCTGCTGCTGGTCTTTCGAAGGAGTTATTGAGCGACGACTCTTAGTAAGCGATGCAGGTAGAGCTCTATCCAGCAGCGAGGAGGACGCCTTTTGAGCAGTGGGTGAAGCAGCAAGCATTGGTTTGGCCGTTGCACCAAGCTTTATTGTAAAGTCCGTCCAGCTGCGATTGAATCGACTGGACGTACTTTCCCCCGACGAAGCTCCACTGCTCGCACTGCCATTCTGCAACCCTCCGCCTCCATTTCCCTTCGAGTGTGTTCCATTTTTACGTTCCGGCTTTCGGTTGCTTCGGGATATCACCGTGGAGGACGAACTGAGCACGCTGCCGTTGTGATTCGACGACCCAACTGTCACCCGTCCGGTAGATTCCTTCCCTCCTCCTCCTCCTGCACTTCCCGCCATATCCCCACCGATGGTGTTCGAATGCTGGAGAGCGATCTGGCGCAGATCAAGCGGCGGCTGCAGCGGACCTTTCTCGCGCACGAGGCTCAAAAAATGGATCCTCAGGACGCGGTTCGAGTCGAGCACGGCCACGGCCAGCGTTCCGAACAGCACGGTCGGCAGCACCACAAACAGCACTGCCCGGAACCAGTACTCGAACCAGGGCCGCGGAAGCGCTCGATTACACACATCCAACCGATGCATCGGTACCGTGCCCAGCAGCGTATAATTCACTGACAATAGGTTAATGTTCGTGTCGAAGTACAGCGTGCGCACGACGCGCGAGAGCGTGAAGTCGGGCGCGAACGCAATCTCTATCTTCCGGCTAGCGTTCGGGGCGAGATCGAACGGCGCACAGTCCAACACCTTGAAGCCGAAACCTTCGCACGGTGTATCCTCGATCCGGATGGCGACTATCAGGATCGGCACCTCGCCGTAGTTCCGCGCCGTAAACGTGCGTCTCGTTTCCACCACAAAGTCCTGCTTATCTTTGTCGGTGCCCGTTGCCGTCGCTGCCGCCCCATCATCCTGCTTCACCATCTCATGCCGATGGCCTTCGGCGTCTATTTCGTACTCCCGCAACCGTCCTTCGGACCGCAATTGTCGATAGTACCGATCGTAGCAGGGCTGGGCGTGCTTTTCCGTTATTTCAAACTGGAGCGCCGTTGGTGAACCTGGCCGCCGATTGCCAAATTTGAACAGCGGTACCACAGCCCGCGCCTGTATCCAGGCGGCATCGATTAGCGTGAGATTGTTGCGCATGTACAGCACGGTCGAGTAGGTGCCGGGCAGGTGGGCACTGAACTTGATCGCGATCCGCAGAAACGATTGTGGTTTCACGTAGTTCACGTAGATGTCGTCACTGTCGAACAGGAAGAAGGAAAAAACGCTCTCCTCGCTCAGTGTACAGTTGTCACAGGCGGTTAACACTTCCGGAGGTAAGTTGATACCGCCGCCGCCGCCACCGTCAGCACCGCCTCCCCCACCGTCCACAATCGGTTGCCGACCGTGGATGGCCACGTCGTGCAGTACCAGATGCACGAACAGTATCTGGTCCGACGGATTGTTGATCGTGATCAGCCGGACCGCTTCCTGCTCGACCTGGAGCGTCGGAAAGAACACATTCTCGTCCAACAGCTTAGGCCACACCAAACCAACGCTCGCGTTAAAATCAAACCTCCGGCTCGATTCGGCCAACACCTGGAAGTGGACGCTCGTCAACCGTTGTCGCATCTCCGCGTACCGCTGCAACTGCTGCAGCAGTTTGTCACTGTCCAGCCGCCGGTACTGCTCATAACAATCCAACGTGGCCATCCACTTCACGCCAAACGGTTTCGAGAGCAGATCGAAGCTGCTGTAGCAATCCGCCGGACCACAGTGAGCCTTCGGGTCGAGAAACAACCGGCCGATTCTGGTCGCTACGCCCGGATAGAGGGCGACCGGTTGGTGTGGTGCGACCGGTCGCTGTTTGTCCGGCGACAGGAACTCGTAGCTTAATCCGGGCACATCCGTCCGTATGCTTTCGATCTGGATCTTGGTCGGAAAGCTGGAGGCGGCCAACAGTGACAGTGAGCATAGCTTCCCCTGGAAAAGAAAGGAAAAAGAAAAGAGAATTAAACACTCCGCGTACCCACACACATGCAAACCAGTTTGTGAAAAGTGAAAGCAATTGTGAAATGCAGCGCGCGCGTAGAGGGACATTTACATATTGCCATTTTTTTGTTTGTTTTGTTTTCGTCGTTGTCGTGATTGTCTTTATTTTTGCCACTTTTTACACAGGAATCGCTGTTTGATTTGGATAGCTAAGTAAGTGAGAGAAAATAAATACCAAAACACGCTTAACATGTTAGGGTCCCGTGTTCTGAAGACAATTAATCATAGAACTAACCTACAAAAACACCATATCGCTCTCTAACTACTTTCTTATGCATAACCTTAAAGCCTACTTACTGCCCAATGAGAACACACATAGGAAATCGATTCTTGACTTGACCGCTGCCGCCTAGTTCATTTGCAATTGATTAATGATTAAGAGCCGAGAGAAAGAACCCAAAATTAGGCTTGTTTCGTGCTAAATAAATACTTCAGGGTAGATTAACATATTTTGAGGATAAGAGCATGACAGTATGTCTTATAGACATTCAAGAAAACTTCCCAAAATTGAGCCAGTATCTCCGAAAGAAATTAAATTACATATCCAGAGAGATGGACTCTCTTTAAACGTCTTTTCCAATATGTTCTGACGTCGTAAAAGATCAAGACTAGGCTACTAAAATAGATTCTTCAAGCCTAACGATCCGTACGTGATGAACACAAATTTTAGGTATATATCCGTGGCCTCATTCTGATGACAATATCCAAAACTGCTAATTATTGACCATACTTGAGCAAAATACTTTAAAGACTTAAAAAAAACTTCATTTAAAATTATAACCTGAAGTTGCTTTTAAGCAGTGAAGAAATAACCCTAACCTTAAAATGACTTGACACAGCCCAACAACAACAATCGACTGCCGTTTAAGAATCATGTTGACTAGGCAAGGACCTGGCGCCTGTTCTCGATTGATTGACAACAGGTTTATTTTTCTACTGTTCTGCGCGCCGTTACATCGTTAGGCTGTCGACGATCACTATCAGTGATGTAGATGAAGATCTTCCATCCCTCGAACATCCCCACGTAAAAGTACATACACACACTTTGGACCGAATGGCCCAGTTTCTACATCTCTCTCCACAGCAGTGCCAGGTAGTTGTGGTGAGTGGCGAATCCGGAAGAGACGCTTACTTGATAATCCGATGCGCGAATCCCGTGATCGATCCCGTGCCCCTATCATCATCTTCATTATCAGCTCGACTGATGGCTGATTCGAGAAGTTACAAAACAGCAGTAGCCCCCCCTGACCGTAGCCAACGACGGAGACAGAGACAGCGTGATGAAGTCTGACCATTTGCAAGGTCACTTACGAAAACATACCTCTCTTATCAATCCTCATAAAAACCAACTCTCCCTCTAGGGGCAGCGGCAATCTCCTCCAGTAGTCGTCTAGATGAACGATTCTTTTTCTTCCTTTGTGTGTGTGTATGTGGTGACTGTTGTTGTTGTCTAGCGTCTTTCTGCTGCGGTTTGATTCGGAGCTGATAATCGCCAGAACAAACAAAACGTGCCCCCATGCCGATACAAGGAAGCATCACTGTGCGCGCGCTCTCGATTGTAATGCAAAACCACGATCTCCGGAAGATCTAGGTACACAAACCGGCACATCAGCAACGCAGCAGCAAACGGGAACACGGCCGTGCAGCACCAGTGGACAAAGAAGCGTGTCGTTGGTGTAATGGTGGGGAAGGTTCATCTGAAAGTGCAAACCGATTGCGCACACCAGATTGTGGCTCCTTTTTAGGAGGTTGCCGACTACCCACCCGATAAGATGGCCTTCTGTTCCGATATATGTGGGGCTGAACCTTCGCCTCGTCTAGACTGTCTCCTCCAGTGGACTCCAAATTCATTGAACTGAACACACATCTGTCCCACCGAGTGTCTCCCACCTTCTTATCGCGCACGACACGATAAAAATGCAACAAGACATTATCGCGTCCAGGTGTGTTTTATCGTGCCCAAGTCCGAGAGCACGTGAGTATAGCTCGTACTAAGCCAAAAATGGATCGCAGCGACACACACACACACACAGCATAATTCCCACACTCATAGCAACCGAGGCAAGGGAGATCGAACCGAAATACCAGTTCGAGCTGGATGCACGTGTGGAGTGTAGAGCCCTACAAGCTATTGATTTCCATGTCCTAATGATAAATGTCGTATCGGTCGGCTATTTCACCCACTCAAGAAAAAAGCGATAATTATAACAGCCACCACTTCAGACACTCTCAGATCCATCTTTCAAGACCGCGCTCTCGAAAGACTGTGTTGTGTCTTCTGTATTCGCCATCGCCATTTATCAAGTGCAAAATTTGTGGAACTGCGTATTTGCAGTGGGGAAAATCCGATATGATTGCTAGAATCTATGGCGCTGAAACAGGCTGATTTGACACAGCTGATCAAACAAACACGCACACGTGAGCCCGCTAGGCTTGTGACGGTGGTGTGTAGCGATATATTGACATGTTACACACATTATTTAGCTAATAAAATGCGCCTTTTCTTCAACCTTAAACACCCGATCGGGTAGCTACACTACTTCAAGGATTCAAAATGAACCTAAACACTACATCTGCCACGACAAATTTGCATACTGAACAGTGTCCACATTGGTTCCAACGGGCCTAGAATATGTCATGTTTCATTTCGTTTCCGTATCATTCGGGTTCTGCTCTGAAGGTACAAAAAAATCATTTATCATAAATTATAGATAGAATTAAATATATTCACAAAACAGACGAACAAATGCATTCTGTTCATTAGTGGGTTTTTGGCAAACTAGTTTTTGTTCGATGGAATCTCTTTCCTTCGCCCGACGAAACTATAGCCTTCAAAATAGTGTCCATCATATTTAAAAATCATTTAAAAGTAGTTAAAAATCACACGCAGTATTCTTCTGGGTGGGGTTTCCCATTACATTGAGAGCTTTATCGCACAAATAGTTACGATAAAACGGGAAGAAAACTTAACGCAACAACCGCAAGTCTATGCGATAGGACTTCAACAACCGCAAGGGTTGTGTCGTTTAATTTGTTTATTTGCTTCCCTTCACACGTATATAGCGTTCGACAAGGGGTCATATTGGGGTCGTTTTTCCGCGCAGTTCTTATCGAACGCTTTATCAACATTATTAATCGAATAAGTCAAATGGCTCATTGTTACTTACATTATTTTCGTCGGTCTATGGAAGCTAATGTCTTCCTCTTTCTTGGCTTAAGGACCTCTTAGGTCTTGTCTGACAGTTTCTGGCTTGTTACCGCATAGTTGGATAGTCAGTCCTCACTATGGGAGAACGGCCCCAGATGAGATTTGAACTCCGGTCCTGCCGTGTGAAGACCGGCGCCGCTGTCGTATCTACCACCGGGCCACCCCTGGAAGCCAATATAACTCCTTCTATTGGACTATTGGAGTCCGATGAATCTACATAAACCACGATGCACGAGTAAAATTGGGAGAACCTTACCATAGAAAAAATAAACAAGTTTCCAGTATTGTTCGCTACTTTCTTATCCCCTGCTTAATATCCTACTCGCGAATATTTTATCCGCTGCAAACTCTCCACTTAAATGGTGATAAAAATACACACCAATAAAACTTCACCAACCGTTCCGAAGCAAAACTAAAAATCCTGTCGCCGGTTTTTCGCCGGACCAGCACGAACAAGCGACCAACACACACATTTTGCATACATTTTGTCCGCGCACCACACAACAGCATTATTGGTCGCGCGAACTTGTTTCCCTTTTGGCAACATATTTTTCTGCCCGCGATGCCTTTTAGCCGGGCGTCGCTCATTTACAGCCGGATCGTCGAAGAAATCCAGCACCATTAATGGAGATTTTGTGGTGGTGTTGTTGTACGATCGGACCAGCAGCACAGCTCCTCTGTTTGGGAGATTTTTTTTTTCGGGGGTTTTGTTTTCTTTGCTTCTTCTTCTGCTGGAGGAGGAGGTTGGGGTTTAGCGTGTGTGATCTGGGCAAACTTTCACTAAACAGAACCAAAAATAACGCACAAACGGATATTGGGATATAATGCTATAACAGCTGGGGATAGAGTAGGTGAAGGCGGTGATCCGTTCGCAACACGATCAAGGAAAGCAAGCCATAGACACGTACGGGTTTGGTAGTTAGGGTCCAGTTACTGCTCTGTAGCCAAGCCAGGGCCAACATTTGTGCCCCATATTATTCTTCATATTCTTGTGGGGTAAATAAAACAGCTAAAGTTTATGGCAATTCCGTACTGAGATAGCCATAAAATATTCTTGGTTAATTAATACTTCAAATTATCGCTAAGCTAACACAGTAAAAATGACTAATCGATTTTCGTTAAATGGTGATACTGTGGTGATAGATAATCGCCGACATTTAATGACTTGCAAGACCTATGTTTATCACGCCGATGGGGTGGGTAGATCTCACTCATAATTCATATAGATCTTCTTCTTCTTCTCTGGCTCTACAACCTCAGTAGGTCTCGACCTGCTATTGCTAGCTCTATGTGACTTAGTTTTAGCCGTAGCTGGATAGTCAGTCCTGCGTACGAGCAGGCGATCGCCGGACGGGATTCAAACCCCGGTCCTGCCATGTGGAGACCGGCACCGCTAATGTAAACACCACGGGGTCGACCCCAGATCAATTCTATAACAAAAATGATTCACATTAAACACACATGAAATGATTCACATAATAGTTGATTAAAACAAATCCTCGAATGTCTGTCCGTCCAAATGAAATTCCAGTTGCAGTGCTCAAAGAATCTAGTTCTAACTCCCCAGTCCGCAAGAATAATAGCCGGTCCAACTGGAAAGCACAATCCAGAAGTCCCAACCTCTATCCTTGATCAATTAGCCCACATTGCGCTGTGCCATAAATGTCTCTCTCTCTCTACTCTGCTGCGTCACGCCAACCTTACCAACAAAACGGGTCACACTTACCGGAAAACAATCGTCAAAGCGCAACCGCTCACGCATCAGGTGCAGCTCGCCGACGGCCGTGGTAAACCGGAGCGGCGTCACGATCTCCTCGTAGTCCGTCTTGACCGTGAACCGGCCCTGGTAGCTGTCAATCGTGCCGCTCTGCACGCTGATCTGGTACACGATCCACTCGCCCGGCTGCACCGTGTGACAGAACACCAACCCATCGAGCCGGAGCGGCCCACAACCCCGCAGAATGACCGTGATAGTGGGTGCCCCGACCGCCGCCTCCGACGTGATCGCCCCCTTCCAGTGGATGATCGGTATGGGGATCGGGTTAGGATTGCGGAACGCCACCAGCGCCTCCCCGATCGTTGCGATCGGCAGCACACCAAAGTCTAGCTCCTGCGGATCACCGTCCGTCTCGTCCGCCGACGGCACCATCGTCCGCTGCGGTTGTACGAGCCCGGTCGGCGTTAGTAACGATGCGTCCCGAACCGTGGGCGACAGTAACCGCTCCAACCTGCCACTGTACCCAAGCACCGGCAGCTCGTAGTCGCTGATGTTGGTCGCCAGCCGCAGCGAGGTGAAGTAGGTGAACTGGTGGTGGCGGTCGTCGATGCTGGCCGTTCGGCGAATCCGTAGCAGCGTACGCTCATCGTTCGGCTGCAGCACGACCGGCCGGAAGTTCTCGATCGCGAAATAACGCGAACAGTTCTCAGGTACGCTAATGTTCGTGATGGACAATGGCACGTTGAAGTGATTCCGGACGACTAGTGGCCGTCCCCGGCCACCACCACTCTCCTCCTCCTCCTTATTCATCTTCCCGTCGGTGGAACTGCCTTGATCGTGCGGCGACGAAGGAAGCAGAAACCGTAACGCTTCCTCATTGTACTGGATGCTGCCTTTAAGCACCTCGCCAGCGAACGGTATATAGTAGACGCTCGGGACAACCTTTACCCCTTTGTCCATCTCTTCCGCTCCTTCCTCTGTGGTGGTAGTAGCGGTTCCTTCTTCCTCGTACTCGTTCGCCCTTGTCCGGATAACGCCTTGCTCATACTTGTACGCACTCCGACTCGTCGATTCTTCGTGACTGTGAAGTTCTGCCTGATGATGCTGGTGCTGCTGCTGCTGCTGCTGCTCTCCATCCTCTTGCGTTTCCTCCTCGTCCACCATCGCTTGCGCTTCTTCGTCCGACGAGGATAGTATCCGCTCGAGCTTAAGCAATATCCGCCCGCTTATGTGTCGCCGATCGCTGCTCAACTTTGACCAATCGAACTCCACGTGCAGTGTTGGCCCTTCCGCGACCAGCACCTGCAAACAGCGCACCGATTCTACGTCGTCCGCCTGCACCAACCAACTCTTCACCCTTACCAGCTGGCTGCCGGAGTTGTGCAGGTCCAGAATGAGCCGCGTCACATTGCAACCATTCCGTACGCTCAGCCCAAACTCGCTGTCATCTACCGGCGCTGCCATTGCGGTCGCCGCCGTCGTACGTCTGGCCGCCGTTGTGCTGCCCATCTCCGCGCTGGAAAGGGACGACGTGATGCCCAGCTCCAAAAACGGTATGCGCGAGTACAGGCCAGTCTCCTTCGAGATTTCCACCTCGATCGGCACGACTAGCATCTTATCGACGAGCGCCGGGTTGGCCGCACCGCCTGAGATCTTGATCCGTACGTACGCGATATGATTGCCGGGGGTGCGCGCATGAAACCGCACCCTTATCACCGTGCGCGTACTGTGCGCCGGGATTTCCCACAGCGTTTGCGGCCCTTCCTGTGCCCCGCTCGGCAGCTCGAGCTGAAAGTTCCCCCCACTGCTGTACACCTCCACGATCTGGAGCGGTGTGTCGTGCGGGTTGTACAGTGTGATTTCGGGCGATAGGGTCGCGTTAAGGGGGGCCTGCAACCCCACGAGCGGTCGTAACCGGTACGGACATTCGATTCCCGAGCCCTGCACCACATACCGGAGCATTCCGAACGAGGTGTGTACGAGCAGGGAACCGTCCGCCGCACCGAGCTTCCGGGGCAGAAACACCACGTTGAAGCTTGTGTTGCCACCGGGCGGGATGACTCGCTCCTTGAAGTACGAGCTGGAAAATTCGGCCGTACTGCCGGAGATCGAGCCTAGGTAGACGCTGCGGTTTTTGTGCCGGTTGAACAGCACCACCAGCTGGTTGTGCGGATCGCCGATCGATCGGTCGGCAAAGTTGAGCTGGGGCGGATGAAAGAACAGATGGGTGGCCGCTTCCTCGCTGAGTATTTTCTGTCCCGCGCTCAGCAGCAAGCTGTTCTCGTCGAGGATGATCCCATCGATTAGGGACGACGAACCGGACGACTGTGTGCCGGACGTCGACCCGGAACCGGACTGTGTAGAGCGGGAAGATGAAGGTGTGGAGGAGGTGGAGGAGGATGAGGTGGCGGAAGAAGAAGGTGTATCTTCCGGTGTGGCTGCAACTGGCTGAAAGTGCACCTGCGATTCAAGCTGCAATAGCACCAGCAGCACTAGCCCAAAGAATCGTGCCGTCCATCGGTTATGTCGACTGTTGCTGCTTCGACTCGTCCTGCCATGGTTCTCTTCACTGTTTACTGAGAACATGATGATGATGATGATGATGATGATGGTGTTGCAGTGTGTTGTTGTGCCATAAATGTCTCTCTCTCTCTACTCTGCTGCGTCACGCCAACCTTACCAACAAAACGGGTCACACTTACCGGAAAACAATCGTCAAAGCGCAACCGCTCACGCATCAGGTGCAGCTCGCCGACGGCCGTGGTAAACCGGAGCGGCGTCACGATCTCCTCGTAGTCCGTCTTGACCGTGAACCGGCCCTGGTAGCTGTCAATCGTGCCGCTCTGCACGCTGATCTGGTACACGATCCACTCGCCCGGCTGCACCGTGTGACAGAACACCAACCCATCGAGCCGGAGCGGCCCACAGCCCCGCAGAATGACCGTGATGGTGGGTGCCCCGACCGCCGCCTCCGACGTGATCGCCCCCTTCCAGTGGATGATCGGTATGGGGATCGGGTTAGGATTGCGGAACGCCACCAGCGCCTCCCCGATCGTTGCGATCGGCAGCACACCAAAGTCTAGCTCCTGCGGATCACCGTCCGTCTCGTCCGCCGACGGCACCATCGTCCGCTGCGGTTGTACGAGCCCGGTCGGCGTTAGTAACGATGCGTCCCGAACCGTGGGCGACAGTAACCGCCTATTTATTTTTGTCATTCACTTTTCACCACCCTTCGCTGTGCCGGTAATGTTGCTGCTGCTGCTGCTGCTGCTGCAACTGCTGCTGTTACTGTAGAAGCTGTTGCTGCGGTTGCTGCGTTTTTTCGCTAAAACTGTGCAGCTGATAGGCGGCAAGCTTCGCCGCATTTGGTTGGTCAGTGTTAGTGGCTGCTGCTGCTGCTGCTGATGGGGCTGCCGCTGATCACGGGATGCTAACGACGACAGCCAGTTCATATTTTCTGCCCCACAACAACCGGGGTGCTGACAGAATGTTCAGCGTGTCCGGATGTCGTTCCCTTTCAGGAGGAACCCACTCTTCTCTACCGAACGCTGACTGGGAACGTTAAACCGCATCCAGCAGCATTTCGCGTTTGGAGACCAGATGGCGCGCAATCGTTGTTCTCCTTTTTGGACAGCAGCCTTGTGGTTTCGCTAAAAAAAACAATGTCACACACACACTCACGCACGCACGCACGTTGTTTCGCTGTGATGAGGAGGAAAGAGAGGAAGAGAGAGAGAGGGAAGATGATGTTTTGCTTCTTTTTTCTTTAACCTCATTGTACTGGATGCTGCCTTTAAGCACCTCGCCAGCGAACGGTATATAGTAGACGCTCGGCACAACCTTTACCCCTTTGTCCATCTCTTCCGCTCCTTCCTCCGTGGGGGTAGTAGCGGTTCCTTCTTCCTCGTACTCGTTCGCCCTTGTCCGGATAACGCCTTGCTCATACTTGTACGCACTCCGACTCGTCGATTCTTCGTGACTGTGAAGTTCTGCCTGATGATGCTGGTGCTGCTGCTGCTGCTGCTGCTCTCCATCCTCTTGCGTTTCCTCCTCGTCCACCATCGCTTGCGCTTCTTCGTCCGACGAGGATAGTATCCGCTCGAGCTTAAGCAATATCCGCCCGCTTATGTGTCGCCGATCGCTGCTCAACTTTGACCAATCGAACTCCACGTGCAGTGTTGGCCCTTCCGCGACCAGCACCTGCAAACAGCGCACCGATTCTACGTCGTCCGCCTGCACCAACCAACTCTTCACCCTTACCAGCTGGCTGCCGGAGTTGTGCAGGTCCAGAATGAGCCGCGTCACATTGCAACCATTCCGTACGCTCAGCCCAAACTCGCTGTCATCTACCGGCGCTGCCATTGCGGTCGCCGCCGTCGTACGTCTGGCCGCCGTTGTGCTGCCCATCTCCGCGCTGGAAAGGGACGACGTGATGCCCAGCTCCAAAAACGGTATGCGCGAGTACAGGCCAGTCTCCTTCGAGATTTCCACCTCGATCGGCACGACTAGCATCTTATCGACGAGCGCCGGGTTGGCCGCACCGCCTGAGATCTTGATCCGTACGTACGCGATATGATTGCCGGGGGTGCGCGCATGAAACCGCACCCTTATCACCGTGCGCGTACTGTGCGCCGGGATTTCCCACAGCGTTTGCGGCCCTTCCTGTGCCCCGCTCGGCAGCTCGAGCTGAAAGTTCCCCCCACTGCTGTACACCTCCACGATCTGGAGCGGTGTGTCGTGCGGGTTGTACAGTGTGATCTCGGGCGATAGGGTCGCGTTAAGGGGGGCCTGCAGCCCCACGAGCGGTCGTAACCGGTACGGACATTCGATTCCCGAGCCCTGCACCACATACCGGAGCATTCCGAACGAGGTGGGTACGAGCAGGGAACCGTCCGCCGCACCGAGCTTCCGGGGCAGAAACACCACGTTGAAGCTTGTGTTGCCACCGGGCGGGATGACTCGCTCCTTGAAGTACGAGCTGGAAAATTCGGCCGTACTGCCGGAGATCGAGCCTAGGTAGACGCTGCGGTTTTTGTGCCGGTTGAACAGCACCACCAGCTGGTTGTGCGGATCGCCGATCGATCGGTCGGCAAAGTTGAGCTGGGGCGGATGAAAGAACAGATGGGTGGCCGCTTCCTCGCTGAGTATTTTCTGTCCCGCGCTCAGCAGCAAGCTGTTCTCGTCGAGGATGATCCCATCGATTAGGGACGACGAACCGGACGACTGTGTGCCGGACGTCGACCCGGAACCGGACTGTGTAGAGCGGGAAGATGAAGGTGTGGAGGAGGTGGAGGAGGATGAGGTGGAGGAAGAGGACGAAGGTGCATCTTCCGGTGTGGCTGCAACTGGCTGAAAGTGCACCTGCGATTCAAGCTGCAATAGCACCATCAGCACTAGCCCAAAGAATCGTGCCGTCCATCGGTTATGTCGACTGTTGCTGCTTCGACTCGTCCTGCCATGGTTCTCTTCACTGTTTACTGAGAACATGATGATGATGATGATGATGATGATGGTGTTGCAGTGTGTTGTTGCTTTGGTGATGATGCCGTCTTGAACAGATGAGGAGGCCCGGTGTACTTGTCGTCTCCCGGGGGTACTAAACACACAGGCACACCGCGTTGTTGAGTTTGCCCTCACGCAACGCCCTCACACACGCACGATTCTATTGCTTCTTTTCACGCTCTTCGGATTGATTTTTCTTTTGCCTACTTTCTGTCACCACACGCGGAGCTAACTCGAAGGAGATGCAAGCGAAGAAAAAACACGAGATACAACACCAGGCAGCTGCTGCTGCTGCTGCTGTTGCCTTCTGATCGGATGCAACTACACACGCACTCACACACACACACGTACGCACGCACAGGGAGACCTACTTTGCCAAGGATGCACTCTCGGGGCTGAACGCGCGTGCACACACTGTTGTGTCGGATATATATTATATGCGTTTGTTTCACACACCACTTTCTTCTTCGACAAACTTTGCGCACTTTTCTCACTCGCTCTCTCGCCTGCTTTTCCTATTTATTTTTGTCATTCACTTTTCACCACCCTTCGCTGTGCCGGTAATGTTGCTGCTGCTGCTGCTGCTGCTGCAACTGCTGCTGTTACTGTAGAAGCTGTTGCTGCGGTTGCTGCGTTTTTTCGCTAAAACTGTGCAGCTGATAGGCGGCAAGCTTCGCCGCATTTGGTTGGTCAGTGTTAGTGGCTGCTGCTGCTGCTGCTGATGGGGCTGCCGCTGATCACGGGATGCTAACGACGACAGCCAGTTCATATTTTCTGCCCCACAACAACCGGGGTGCTGACAGAATGTTCAGCGTGTCCGGATGTCGTTCCCTTTCAGGAGGAACCCACTCTTCTCTACCGAACGCTGACTGGGAACGTTAAACCGCATCCAGCAGCATTTCGCGTTTGGAGACCAGATGGCGCGCAATCGTTGTTCTCCTTTTTGGACAGCAGCCTTGTGGTTTCGCTAAAAAAAACAATGTCACACACACACTCACGCACGCACGCACGTTGTTTCGCTGTGATGAGGAGGAAAGAGAGGAAGAGAGAGAGAGGGAAGATGATGTTTTGCTTCTTTTTTCTTTAATACACACAAGCACGATAAGGATAGCGCCAGCAGCAAACACTCGTGTAAAATGATGAGATAAAACGGAACGCACAACAATCGCGCACGAGGTCGAAGTGACACAAACAAAACAGCACACACACACACACGCACGCACACACGCGCTCACGCAATTAGATTTCTAACCAACAAAAAAAAAAACACTCCAGCAGCGCGTGTGCTTTGTGGTGTTACTTCTTGGAAATTTGGGACTGTGGTGAATTCGTTCACACACAGTAGGCGATTTTTCGGTAAAAAGCGAGGTTACCACGAGTTACACAGAACCAACGCTCACAGCACGCGTTTTCGGGCGCCCAAAAACGCTCCGCTACAGATCACTGCGGACGAGATGGGCTGCTACAGCGATGACAACCAGTTGCCTTCGCGATTGCTATTTTCCTCGAACCACACACATAGAGAGACATGCGTTTCCTTGCAGCTTTGCAGCGGTCCATCGTCATTTGAGTATCAGGGGGCGGGAAACAAACGTAAGGGAAGAAGATTTAGTAGAAGGAACACACACCACGCAACCGTGTCCTTCCGTTCTTGGACGACACGATACGAAGTGCGGGAGATACGCGCGAAAAAGGAGCTACCGAGGAGCGGCTTCTGTCAAGCGGGCCAAGGAAAATCATCCGACTACATTCGCCACCAGCAAAAGCCGAAGAAAACTACTAATCGTCTACACGCTGAATGCTGTGTGTTGGGTGGGTTTCGCGAAAAGGGCCCTCTCCGTTCGCAGCACACACGGCCAACAGCCGCACGATTGGGTGTTACGTTTCCGTAAATAAGTTTCGCGGGCAGTAGGTAAAGTAAAGGTGAGCTGAATTTTCAACCCCGTGCGAAGCAACCCGAGACCGACAAGCGCGACCGACCGAATTCGCAAACCCCAGCAGGATGTGTGTACGTGTGTGGAACCCCGATGGTGGAACAGGGGGTTTTTAACACACAATTGCTCACTTTACGTGCTGCCAGGGTACACCTGCACCACATACCGGAGCATTCCGAACGAGGTGTGTACGAGCAGGGAACCGTCCGCCGCACCGAGCTTCCGGGGCAGAAACACCACGTTGAAGCTTGTGTTGCCACCGGGCGGGATGACTCGCTCCTTGAAGTACGAGCTGGAAAATTCGGCCGTACTGCCGGAGATCGAGCCTAGGTAGACGCTGCGGTTTTTGTGCCGGTTGAACAGCACCACCAGCTGGTTGTGCGGATCGCCGATCGATCGGTCGAGTTGGGTGCCGGTTTGTGGGGCTTTGTTGTGGAAAGATGGCGCCACCATATTTGTGGGATGAATTTACATGTAATCGCCGCTTCAGACTGGCCTGACAGCTCTATGTTTATTTACAAATCAGCTGAAATTCAACAGTTTTGCAGCATCAACGAATTAAAAAGTTCTTTTTGTTTGCAACCAGTGTGGTACGTACTAATTCCTGCTAGAATTAAAACCATTCCTTTTCGAGTGATAAAAGTTCTTTCCTACTTTATTTGTGCGTTGCACTTCCGATTCATGAATGTGCGCACGTGTGTGTGCGCGCGGATTTCCATCGCGTGTTGACACGTCGATCGAAACTGTCGCACAGAAATCGAGTGAAAACAACATTCACTCTATCCTGCGTTCCATATTGTTGGCTGTGATAAGTTAACTGTTTCGTTTGTTTTAGTATTTAAAAACAGCTCACCATGGTTGACGATGGAACGCGTAAAGCGCTGAGTGGCATCCCGCTGCTCAAGACGAAAGCAGGCCCGCGAGATAAGGAACTGTGGGTGCAACGACTGAAGGAAGAGTATCAGGCACTAATTAAGGTACGTAATGGAAAGCTAAATCTTAATGAAATGTATGGATCTAATGAAATCCTTCTCTTCACTGGTTTTAGTACGTGCAAAACAACAAAGCCTCCGATATGGACTGGTTCCGGTTAGAGTCGAACAAGGAAGGCACGAAGTGGTTCGGCAAGTGCTGGTACATGCACAATCTACACAAGTACGAGTTCGATGTGGAGTTTGATGTAAGTAGAGCACCGGTTTACTCCTTTAAAACACCTCTAACGATATGTTCCTATCCTTGTCCAACAGATCCCAATCACGTATCCAACAACATCGCCCGAAATTGCACTGCCCGAACTGGACGGCAAAACGGCAAAGATGTACCGTGGAGGCAAAATCTGTCTCACCGATCACTTCAAACCGCTCTGGGCGAGAAATGTGCCCAAGTTCGGTATTGCGCACGCAATGGCGTTAGGGGTGAGTACCGAAAAAAGTTCCCCCAATATAGGAAAAAAGAAAACAGACGAATGGAAACGTGTTTCCCTTGTTCTTTCAGTTGTCTCCCTGGTTAGCGGTTGAGGTTCCGGATCTAATAGAGAAAGGTGTCATATCGTACCAAGAAAAGGGCACTTCATCCGGTTAGGGAAATCCATCGTCAATCCTTTCCACTGATATCGGTAATCCTCCTACAGATGCGTGTGTGGGTTGTTTTCTTTATTTACTCGTTTTTATCATTATTAATTGTTGCTTAACAAAACAAAACAAAATCCAGAAACAAACAGAAGCTTGGCTTATATTTACCTTCTGTCTGCCGTCGGAATAAAAAAGGAGTGAACTCTGTTCCTTCATTGGTACATGTTTAAATATTGTTCAGTGTTTTTATTTCACTTTTCACATTGCTTGCTTCTTTACCTGGGTTGTAGATGTTACGAATAGTTTATAATATAAGTATAATTAATTTCCTTTCTTGCTTAACCTGATCGAGCGATTCTTCTGCTCCTGTACACAAATGTATCCATATCGATAACAGCACGTACCGTAAGCGCCATCGTTGCTCGTCCCTTTCACTTAAATTTTCCACCGGAACCACCTTCTTCCCACACGAGATTGAGTATATTGCAGACATTTCGCAAGGGACATTTCGAATGTTGTTTAAAACGGTTACTGTCTACGATTATACTACCGGTTGGTGTGAGTGTCTGTATTTCATTCTATCAACTCATGGAAGAAGATTTTGCATATTTTCTATTACTTTCTATTGACAGCCTGTTTCTAAGAAGTTGTTGTTGATGATATACTTTCTCCCTCACGGATTGCTCTCTCCGCAGACTCTACTGCCCGGGATTATACATTAGGTGCAGTGTTTTTCGTTTAAATAATTTTCCAATAATTTATCTCTAGCCCGCATGAAGAAGAACAGCGGTTAAAACACGACAACGTGTTCCACAACGGATTGCAACAGCTAAAAACATCAACTTTATACGCGATTGTGTCTGTTCCGTGGTGGTTGTATATAGGTTGCGGCACTAGGTTAAAATGTGTTTAAGCGAACGTAATTTTGTCACTGTTTTGCTCTTTCTTAATACAGCGTGCGTTTATCATGTGGTCTGCTCCTGTCTGTTACTTCTTTTGCACCATTCTTTGGATAGATCATCCATTCTCGTCCAACTCGTCTAAGCATCTTTGTTAAATAATCCTTCTCTGATTACAGTTTTGCATCGCACGTTTGCTATTCTATTACAGGCCGCCTCTGTCCTGTGTAACCTGCATTGGTATATTTGCACCAGAAAATTGGTTTAGCTGTTAGTTTGCTGATAGTAAATGTTTCTTTTCCGCTAATTCAAATTATGTTATGCGATTCTTCTGTTATATTTTGGTGGAACAAACGGTTTTCGTTTTATAATTGTTTACTTAGTTACTTAGTTACATATTTTGCTTCGTTTAAGAATTTCAATAAAATATTTCAACTATTGCAATTGTTAAACGGTGACTAAAGCTGCCATTATGTTGGTTTCCCTTTTTCTAATTTAACCATTTTAATCTTCCGTAGGAATAATGTTCACGAATCCGGCGCGCCACACACTTTCCTATGTGCGCGGAATGAGGAAAATTACTTCTTTTTTTATTGCAACATAAACATTTACATTTACAAAACGGTTTACGAGGGGCATACGTACGCAGGCTCGGTCGCAGCGCTTCCACAAAGCTCACAGCGAAACCATATTTTTAACAAAAAGCTTAAACATTTCGATCGAGGTGGAATCAACCTTCTTGCTCGTTAGAATCTATGCTCGTAACATAGGGGGATTTGGATTTGAATGGGCAAACTGATTTGGCTAGAATTCGATAATTCCAAACCTTTTGCGTCTCTCTCGGTTCTTCGCTCTCTCTCTCTCTCACTTCCCATCCTTCCACAGGCTAAACATGGAACACAAACCGGTAATATACCTGAATATACATATTTTACAGCACATAAAACAATCTTTCAGGCACAACGTTTAGCCATCCACCGCAGCAGAAACACCCGAATAATACACGGATAAAACACGATAAAGCGAGGATGATCAGGCTAATAACCGTGTGTTGTGGTTTCATTTTAGCGCTTTCCGCATAAAAAGAAACATCGTACCAGCATGCCTTCTTCCTCCATCGATACCACACACCATCTTTAAACGTTTTGTTTGTGCCCTTTAAAGCGCGTGTACTGCGTGTGTGTGTGTGGGTGTGCTTTTATCTAAAACTCTTTCTTCACAAATAAAACAGTGATCCTCGATACGCGAATCTGGAGGATCAACCAAAATCAAAAACCAAAAAAAAAACGGTATTATAATCACAATGCCATGGAGGTATTAGCAACAAAGCCAGTCTTTACACGCGTCGGTCTCGAAGCTCACGTCGACCAAACTTCGAGAACCAGCATCCACCAACGCCACTCTCTCTCTCTCTCTCTCTCTCTCGCTTATTCACAATAACTGATTAGTCAAGGGGGGTGGAAAAACAAAACTCGGAAAGAGTACGCAACTCTCCACCTGCTTCAGTGCTCGAATGATTTGAGGATTTGATGCAGATTTAAATAAATAAGTATAATAAATACAAACGTCATTAAACGTATGCGCTGGTTGGCGCGGCACGCTGCTCACTCGCTCACCGGTGGAGATTTTGGGGTAACAAAAGCAGTTCGCTCCAGACTCCTACAGCCTGAATTGTGCGCTGAGTGTGTGTGTGTTTTTGTTTTTGTTTTTTTACCTCCAATATCTCCTCCACCGGAAGCGCTTACTTGTAAACCGGCGAGATGTCGAGCGTTAGATGGCGCAGCACCTGGTTCCGGGCCGTGGTTCGGGTTTGTCGCGAGGATCGTATGATTTCCAGCACCAGGCTGCGACAGTCATTGCACACGGCCATCAACTCCCCGGTGAGCCGTTCCTTCTGTGGGTCTAGCGCACCGGCGCCCTGTCCACCACCGGACGCCGTGAGCGTAAATGCTTTGGCGAAACGATTCCTGTAAAGTCAAGAAAATATTAAGATTAATCACTTGGACCACGGGAAAACACTCTAGTATAGCTCCCTACTTTCTGTCCAGCGTGCTACAGTTTGAGTGTGGCCGTGCCGGGCTCTGTGGTGGAAGACTGTTCGGGCCCTCCATACTGCGGGACATGAGCGAACACTTCTGCGCAGCGGTAGTAACCGATGTCGCCGGAACCGTGACGTCTTTGGCGGTGTTGTTCGCACTGGATACATGATGCGACAGGGAGAGCGAGAGGGTTTCGGTGCCGTGCAAGCTGGTGCCTGGTGTGCTGGAGGCAGAACGCTGATTCTTTGGTGAAGACGGAGCACTTCCGACCGTATTTCGAGTCTAAAAAACAGGAACGAGATTAGAATGGATTCGATCTAAACTCTACCTAAAAGTTGAAGATTGCGGGTAAATTACCTTTCGATCTAACTCAGGTCGTAACAGTCGCTCCATCAGGGATCTCGGGAAGGATTCGTCCACCATACTGGTAGGACCCGAGCCGGTACCGTGCGCATGATGACTCGGCGAAGGTGTGTTGGATGTGCACGGGCTATTCATGAGCGAAGGTGACAGCAGCACCACGGGAACATTGCGGAAATGTTCGGTAGGTATTCGCATCTAAAAAGGAAAATGAAGTTCGCCATTAGATGGGACTGGTCCTCAGAACAGAAACCCCGATCTCAACCTACCTTCGTATTGCATTTGTTGCAAACGGTCCGCTGGCAAAGTTTGCATAGGATCCCTCGGGCAAACAGCGTGAACCGGGTCCGTAAACACAGGAAGCAAACTTTCCGCTTTTCCACGTCCTCCTTGATGTGCACATCCACCGGCAGTCCCTCGAGCTCGGCCTTGGTCATCACCGAGCGGATATGTACGATTTCTTCCAGTGTCAGAGACAGCCGATCGTTCAGATTGAACGCGTCCTTCCACTGATGCTCGTCGAGCGAATTTTTGGTCCAGGTGTCCAGCGATGACAGGTTGCTTGCGCTGACGTACTCGATCGTAGCACTACCGTTGCCCACCGTTGCCGCACTTCCGATCGGTGCCGGTCGGGACGTCCCATTCACCACATGGGGCATTACCACGGCGGAAGGTTTTTCCTTCGGCGCAACTCCATTTGTACCGTTCGTGATGGTGCTGCGTGTGACAGGTTGTGCCTCACCTTTCAGCGTATCACGATCGGATTGACGGGAAGTGGGTCGCGACGGTGGCATCGAGTGACTTGCCAGCGGGTCGAGTTTGTAGTTTTGATTGCATCCGATGATGGTGTGCCGGCGCATGGATGCTCGTCGTGATTCGCACTGCGTGGCAAGATCGTACGCTTTTGGGAGGTTAAGAAATAGAACAGAAGAAGAAGAAAGTTAGCAAGTGTCCACCAAAGGATTGAGCTTCAGTTCGTGGGAATGAACACAGTGAGTAGAGTGCAATCACAACAGCCAAACAAACCGATGTGTAATATAAGACGTGCAAGTAAGATAAACCACACACAAAACACAAGCTGTAAAAGAAAACAAAATAAGTGAAGTAAAACCAATGAAAAAGATACAAATATTAATCCAAACCAATAATACCGACATGACATTAAGAGCGACAAGCAATCTCTCTCTCGCTCTGTTGTGTAATACGATGATTATGATGATTTGACGAAAAATAGTCGAACGAAACTAAACCAGTTCTTGGAACAAAGAGCTGGAAACAATAACCGGACAATACGTGACATTTCACGGATGTTGTCCGGCGTCCGCCGGCTCGCTTGTCTGATGAAATGAGCTAATAAAAAGATGCCCAATGTTATCCAAACAGATATACGAAAACAAGACCAGCTTTCTACGTGAAAAACTCTGCCCCGAAGCGGATGGTAACGAAGAAGATGATGATCGTCTAAAAACCCGCACACCGAAACCGTGTGTGTTCGTGATGAAAATGTGAAACAAACTGAAGCAGCTGATCTGGCGAAACATCTCCTTAATGATTAAATAACCAAAAACCGTGCATAATGATGGTCCAGGGAAACGTAAAGCACACACGCACACAAGCACAAACGGGCACACAGATACGGGATGAGAGTTAATATTTACTTTCGAGAGCCTTATCACAGAACCGATGATACTCGTCGTGGGTGATGATGTTCTCTGTAATGTTGTTGTGAGAGATTCGATGTTGTTGGTGTGTACGACACACACACACACACGTTCGGCAGGAAGGATTAGTAGCGGATGAAAGGTATAAGAAAGATGAATATTAGGTTAACATTTAGTAGGGAACTAGAAGATTTTACTATCCCAGCGACAACAAATATGTTAGTAATAGTGAACTTTAAAGAGAAGGAAACATGAGGATACAACGAGATAAAGTTCGGGAGATCCAAGGACATCGAATTCTTATTGGGGACAGATATTTGCGCTCTGCTAGAAGGCCTTTAGTTTCCCAAAATCCCAACTTACTTGTCCTTCGCAGCACGGTGTTGATGTTGTTCTGATTGTTCTCGTTGTTGACGATCATCAGACGGTTTGTACTGTTGCTGTCACTGTTGGTGCTTCCACGATCGTCGGTACTGCTACGCTTTCCGCCAATGCCACCGTAGTACGCTATCCGGTGGCCACCATTTGGCTGCTGTACAGCTCGCTGTCCACTGGTGCCACCACTACTGGTGCTGCACGAGCCAGAATCCGCGCCATCGTTCGCCGTATCGTCAATGAAGTCATCATCCTACGGAAGCGGCGCAATTTTCCGAAACCCAAACAATGGAAGACAACGAAATGGAAAATCAAATTAGCACAACATAAATTGACCGTTGTTTTTTTCTTTGTTTTGGATTTAAAACAATATCGCTTAGCGCAAAAGCGACTCCTCGAAAGCGAAGGTCACGTCACCGACCGGTCGACCGAGATTGGGAGCACAGACTTTTAGGTAAACGATGGTGAGAAAAGGTTGCCGAACCACTGCTACCCTTTATTTGCTTTGTAGCGTATCCCGTTTTGCTGTGCTGCTTTAGAACACGGTCACGCATTTTGAAAGTTTCTGCCAACTCCAACTTCAAAAATAGCCGATCACGTTTTGGACGCAAAAGCGGCAGCAGAATGCGTATACCACCCCTTACGGATAGAATGCTTTCCCGTGTGCTTAAAAGGTTAAAACACTACCCCCGGTTGGCCTCAGCATTTGTGAAACAGTTTTGCAACACTGGTATGTGGTGCTGTGGAGTTGTGGAGTCTAAAACGGAAGCGAATGGGTTTGCAAATGTGTGAAAATTGTTTCGTTTGCTATGCACAAGGGGTGTTGTGAGTGCAGAATGCAACATTTTCCACGCTCCCATTTGACCCCACTTGGAGGTACCTCAAGCGAATAGGGCCTAGACTGTTGCAAAGTTCAAATGCTAGCATACAGTTCATATGCACACTGCAAAAACTGGACAGCAATAGCGCGACCATTCCTGCGGGGTATCATGAGCTCATATCTTGGAATATGGAGTAAGTAGCGCAAGAGGTCACTAGAGGATTTTGTTGCTGCCTCCAAGAAACAAGTCTACCCGACTCCTACCAGATTTTCTTCTCAATCTGGTTTAATCTCCAGCTTTAAATTCTAGCGAATGGTCGGTCCCTTCACTTAGCACTAGTCACAACATAACCGAGCCAATTCATACCGACAACCTTGAGCTGCGTACTCCAGTTTCCCGAAACAAAACGACTCAACCGGGGTGCCGTTGCGTCATCTCAACACCAACGCGCGTGGTTCTTGCCTTTCCGTAGCTCCATGCAGCAGCAGCAGCACGTTTTTGTCGGTCCGACGGTAAACAAAGTCCGGTGAGAAAAACTTTGGCAGGTCGCATAATGGACGAATTGCTTCACAATTTGTACAAAAACGTCTGCTAAACGTTGGGGTTTATTCGTGGTGGTGCTCTTGGGTATGACGTTTGGAGAGCATCAGCTCATTAGCATTAGTGGAATGGAATTCGAGAGGGAAGCAATGCCCAAATGTGGAGCAACTCTAGTACCACTCGTGCCAACTCGTGGGGTGGCTTAGAAATGAAATTCTTCAGCAAAACAGAGTGCGCTACAGCGTCATCAAAGGGCCTGCAGGTATCCACACGATCTCAGATCTCACCGCATCGACATCTATAATCAGACGGATTGTTAATACTCGCTCACTTTTCAACTCGTGACCGAAACGTTAAGCGTTATCTAACCTTGTCCAACTGCACAAGAACGACCCATGTACTTACGTTGAACAGCGAAAAGTCTACTGGTATCAGTCTTAGGGTGTTACGGGGTGTACCGCTGGTGTGCGAAAAACTCGAACGACCCAGCGTCATCGTTTTGTGGCTTGTGCCGATGTAGCTGGAACCGTGGTGGAAGCTGGCGGCACTGTTACTGCTGCCGTTGCCGGTGCTGCTGCCGCTGACTCCGCCGAGGCTGTGGGCGCCGCTGGTGTCGATTTCATCATCGCACGATTTCTTTACGCTATCTACTTGGGTTGTGGTAGGTAAAACTGAAAGTAAAGGTAATGGAAGTACCAGAAACCGAAGAGAGGAAGAGAAAAAAAAACAGAAACAAGCGAAATTAGAGATGGCGGTTGTAGAACGGATCGATTTAGCTGCAGCGTGAAGGCTACAGGGACGCGCAGACACAGGCATTTGTCTTTGCTGGCGAAACAATGTCTTCACACGTTTGATTGGCTCGTTTTTTTTTTTGTTTTATTTGGGTGTAGATTGCTAAAGGACAAAAACACATACATTTAGTCTAATGGAACAATTTTGACATTTTTTAACACCATGCATTAAACGAAATCAAGGCTACGACTTTCACAGTCACCATAAAACCCAAACCGAATGGAAAAACTAAAACATTTAACCTAATTTTTATCAGTTACCGATGCGTGCTTCATCCAACATTCTCCGGCACGTTCAGTTATGTCATGGCCGGTCAGGAAAGACACATTTCGAATACCTTCCATCAATAAATGTAGTAACTGTCAGGGTTCACTTTATCATCACCACCAAGCTACATGTCAAGTTGTTGTGTCTGCGGGTTTTATCCAAACACACCGGCACCGATACAGGCAAGTCGTCAGGCAAGGTACCGATTAGCCCTGGCCTAGAACGAGAACGTGGGGCTGGGCCTATAAGGTACGCCTTGAGGGTCAACCTCGATGGGGCATTCTAGCGAGAGAGGCGAACTGTGAAATGGGTAAAAAATGGCTTCCTTTTACACCCTATCGATAGTGTTTGAGGTTACATAGGTGTCTTTTTTCGCCAAACCGACAGTGCCGATCGATCAAGTTACGGAGCAACAAGTGTAAAATCGGTTGATGTACTGTACAACCGGGGACGGATTCTTTCTTCAAGGTTAACGCAATGGAAAAGATCTATTACTTTACGGTCGCCGTACTACAATGAGTCATTAGGTGCTCTGACACCCACAAAAGTTGTTTTATAGTTTTTCATTGCTTGGGGTTTTGGGAGTAGAACAAAGCCCTTGAACTGTTTGCCGATTACTGTGGCGCTGGATGGAGGTTATATAAACAGAGAATTTATTATGTTTGCTGCCAGTGTTTTCGCCATTGCACGAGCTTTTACGGTGTACACCGTGAAACCATGCCATGTCGCCATGTACCCACGGCAAGTTCATGGAGACGCCCCCATATATGCTTGACCACCGTTTACTGCATGAGAGCCCCCGGGAGCCACAAATTCGATTTTGAAAGCGGAAGAAAAACTAGCTCAAGGAAAAATTCCTCCAAGAGCGCAGCAAAAACCTTGTGAGGGGATGTTTTAGGGCCGATTAAGGTTTACAAATTCATGAGCCTGGGATGAAAGGGATCCTTCGGAGAAACCGTCCAACTGTGAAGATGCGAGCTTTGCTACCTTACGGAGACCCCGAGACTGCACGTCTGAGAGTTACGTAGCATCCGTGGATGTCTTCTCGTGGAGCATACCTAGCATACCGTCGTTCCAACAATTTTTGGAGCTTGTGTATGTGGGCGACGCTACTACATCTCACTTCCGGTGAAGTTGAACTCAATTCTCTAATGGGTTACATTTTTATAACATTGCACTTTTACTACTGTGGTTCGAAAGACTGGAGCATAACTCCTTCCGCTGTCGGATGTGCAGGATATCTCTTCGGACGTGATGTCGTAACGAGTTTAAACCGTTACGAAGCATATGTCAGTTTTTAGTCGGGAAGTATAAATTTCCCGATAAAAAGCATTCAAAGTACCTCAATTTGCAGGAACTCTGGTGTGGCAAGCTGAGAATGGGGCTGTTTTCTTTGTGAGCTTTGGGTAAGTGCCAATATGTACAGTCGGAAGTATCGATTCAGGCGCTATTGGTACGATGTGGGACAACATAATAAAATAGATTCTTTATTTCGCAAAGCATATGGTGCGCCAAGAGTATTGCTTGTCTGCTTCCGTCGAGCAACAGTATTGAATTTCTTTTGCAATGTTTTCGGCTAATCTTACGCTTCTTGGTGGCTGTGTGTCAACAAGTCTCTGGTTATTCCCAGGGAGCATATGTCCTTGTGACAAGTCTGGCAATGATACACTTTTCTCTACGGTACCATTATGCCCCATCCATAGCATCCATTATATCATCATATTCATTAGATGTCCGGTACGGCCATCAGGCTCAAGGCTCAAAGCGCAAGAGAGTCTCGTTTGTTGGTGAAGTACCGTCTCTGCACGAGAAAATGGCGCTCTAATCGTTCAATCAATAAGCGGCAGAATAAACATGACCCCATTTCGTACGCACATCGGGAAGCTATGAAAAAGCTCATTTTTCTCTCGCTATGATTGTTGATGCTCCTCTGCCCAAAACGCATCTGTCGTTCCAGCACCGGCTCCAGACATTCGAGAGCATCTTCTTCAACACTTCGCAAAGCGCCTGCATAAATCAATCGATTTTCACCGTCACAGCGAGCGGTGATTTGATTCACAGCTCCGCACACTTCCGTCGCATTGGCGCAGCACAACGCGTGATGCGTGATTTGATTGTGATTGGAAAACGAATGCATATTTAATGGCCGCAGCAAATCCGACATCTCTAATGGACCAGATTTCCGTTCCGTTCTTTGAAATCGTGCTTGATTTTGGTTGCGTCGCGTGTAAATTAAGCGTGTGAAGATGACGTGAGTCGCCTTTTCAACGGACATGACGAGACAAAATGTTGAAGCGTATGTCGCTTGCTTCAGATCGCTAACAAGACAGTGCGAGAAGTCCCAAACTTCGCACTATTACCAAACAAGACACGTTTTATGATGTGCCTGTGAGCGGAGAGCGCGTCGTGGAAATCAAAGTGACAAACAACTCCGGCATAGGTGGGAACGAACTAACGTGGCGCTCCACACAACACAGAAGGCCAACGAACTTGGCTGGGCGCGTGCAATTTGCGCCCAGTTTGTACATACATTTCAATGGAATGATTAGCATCAGTCCGCTACGTTTTCTGCTTCCGCGAGTTAATGATGGCTTAGAGAAGCAAATGCGAGTGTGCATCGTTGAAGAATTCTTGAAGGAACATTCTTGAAGTTCATCAAACTATCGCACAAGGAGTTCTACAAACGCGGACATGTTCCGAGACAAGAATTCTAGGCTCACTTTTCCTTTAATCTACAAAATATATATTTCTGCTCAATTTTGCAGTCATAGTTTTCCGTGATTACCTCCCAAAAATCCTTCCAATTATTCGCGTTGCAAGGTAAACCCAACCCAAAGCTAGTGTCCTGACCACCCGCGAGGTGACGTTTAATTCCACGGGGATATAAATCGTTTGCACGCTATTAAAGTTGATTGCCCGCCATGTTAGGCAATTATGGTAATCAGTTTTGATGAGCCTTAGCCAGACAAAGGCATCGCGATCCACAAAACAAATTAGGAGTAGAATAATTTATCGCCGGAAAACATGCGTCTTTCTTAGGAATCATGTTTGGAACTGCTTAACACAACACACTAACATATGGTACATGCATAGTAAAGAATCGGAACTCTGTTTTGAACCATTTTCGCTACTTATATTCTTCAGGAACTCTCTCTCTCACACACCAACGGGAACAAAGTTATACCTGATCTTGGTTTTGGAGTTGGTGGCTGTTGGGTCGCACGTGGTGCCGCCTTCGGTACACGATTGATTGGCGGCAGACCAGCATTTCCACCGCTCATACTGTTGCTCCTGTGTTTGGCCGGTGTTGGTGGCTTCCGTGGCGACGGGGCCATCGGTACCGGGGCCGGATTGTCCACCGGACAGTACGCCAGGTCGCGGACCGCATCGACGCAAGGGTCGCCGTCCGGTGATTCACAGTCTGCGGTCGCCGTGACAAACATTATGTGTAACTTTGTTAAACACTCGCGTGGAGGATGGTAATGGCAATCAACGCAACGCAAAATACACAAAAACTAAATGTTTATGAACGGCCACTAACGAAACTGAACGAGAAGAGATGGTTTTGATGAAACACTGAACTGAAATCCTTGGGAGAAATGTTCGATGCACCTGACGATGTGCTCTAGCGCGGTCGATAAATTCTACGCTACTTGTTTTGGCGAGCCGGTCAGCAAAACTGATCCGAACGCCAAGCCCTACTAGGGAGGGACCGAACGATGACATCATCATGACCACCTTATTTTATTATCCATCGTCTTGCTGGTGTATTGCTTTAGGGAGGGTCTTAGGTGTGTACTTCCGTCTTCCATCATGTCCTGAAGTCTTGCAGGACCAAGAGAATGCATAAAACTGCACAAATACCACACCAAGGATAAAGGTCCTTCGGTGTTGTATCAGAAAATTGCTCCCTTTATTAAAATAACTATTATCCTGCTGTCTTCCTACCAGATGGGGACTACCTAAGGATGTGAATCAGAGCCCAATGAGTCAGCTGAGCGAAGAAAAAAGGGGATCAAGGTGGAACCGTAGCAGGACTCCACAAACCACAGCTCAATCGAGGGACTATTGTGTATCCTTGGGGAACTCATAAAACCACACACGAAGGCCTGTGTGTTCCTAGCACAGCAAAATGCTAGAGGGATATGTTTATTAACCATCCTTGGCTCTCTCTATCTCTCTCTCTCTCTTCTTTAGCACACACACAAACACTGTGACATGTTTCGAACAAAATCACAAACACTCCCGCACAAAAGGCCAGGCACAATTGCAGTGACTTTTCCCTGTTGTACTCCACCAGAATACCACGTGAGGGACGACAACGACAAATGGGAAGCAACGGCGACCTGCAAAAGGGACACCCGTAATGTTGCGTTGGTTCGGAAAATCTACACGCACCACACTTATCGATTAATCAAACACGGTAGCACTTTCTGCTTGTCTTTGCCACTTCGCTGGTCGGAAAATGCTACACTTTGTGCAATATGGTAATAAAACTTCGATGCCTTACATTCAACTTCAACCCGGTTCACTCGAAACAGCAAAACAAAAGAAGCAGGGAAAACGGTTTCCCAACAAGCTTGCAAACTCGGGTGTTTCGTTCTAAATTATTGCTACCCAAGCAAACCAATTATGGACGCAGAAAACAAGCAACACTCGTGCGATGGAAGCTGCTGTCGTCGAGGAATGTACGGGCGTTGGACAGCTGGGCACGGACAAACGCCATCATTATTGCAACTGCATTTGCACTGTACACCACCACTGTTCAACCATTTCCCGTTCTCCCGCAGCAACACTTTTTCCCGACGAGTGGGAAAAATTGTGCGAAAAAAGCTTCGGGCAGACGCGCTTCGAGGGTTCGCGTCTCGCGTGCTTCACGTTCTTTCGCGGACTGTACGCGATGAGTTCCCGTGAAGTGTTTGCAACCCGTTCGAGAGACAAATGGAGCATGCGAGAGCGAGCGATGTAGGGGGAGCGAGAGAGGGAGAGCGAGAGTTGTCTTTTTATGCTGAAACAGTCAAGCCCGCTGGTGGTGTTGGTGCGTAGCTGATGCTGCCCTGTGAGGCGCGTGCGCAACCACCACATTATCTTGATTGCGGAGCGCGAACACTGTGTGGTCGCTACTGGTAACGAGAGGCGAGCAGAAACATGCTGGTGTTGGTGTCTGTGGCAACAGTGACAACCCTCCGTTGCTGGCCGCGTTCCAACGGCGCAACATAAACAAAACATTGGCTCCCGCTTACAACAAGGCAGTAGTAACAAAGGCGACCAGAACATAAACACATGTAAGGGAACATATTTGAATTGGTGAAGGCGCCGGCGCTTATCTACTACAGTGCGGGACATATGAATAAGTAAGTAATAATTGTGCATTCACTGCTATAGCTCAATATTTAATAATCCTCGTGTATTTACTAAAGGATATCTCTCGTCGTTAAAACTTCTTCAAGAAGACTTTTGATTTGATAAGCAATATTAGCCCTCTTCCAAAGATAACCAACCATTATCGACATCTAAACAGCTTGTACCCATCATCATCTTCTTTCATTCGGCCGCTTGCACCAAACACACTTATCGTAATTGTCATTCAATGCTTACATAATGACCACATTACGCGCTACCAGTGTATTGCTGAGATAAAGATATATTCAATTAACATTAAGGCACTTTTTGCACGCGCCGACTTCCGTTTCGTATCTGTTGCGTTGACTTCGGCGATACACGAAACGCCTTTCATCGGTTATCGTCCGCGCATCATATCTGAATTGATATCAATCTGCTTCGAGGAATCGGCTACTTGAGATGCACCTGCCGCCAACGGGCCACCGAAGCGGATGTTGTGTATCCGTGTTTATCTAGTTCTGCTATCGAAATGTGCCTTCGGTCGAAGAAGCTGTGGACGAATGCGTTTGGTCGGTGTACGATCGATGGGCTTAACACGGATCGCTTGCTTAGTGGTTGTGGTTGTTGTCGGGGGTGTTGTAGTTCTTCTTGTGGGTCTGCGATCCATAGGAACTTTTTGGGTTGAAACTACTGGTGGTACGGTCGTTGGTACAGCGGTTGTTGAAAGGGTCTGTGGGGAAGTCTCGGTTGGAACTGGAATAGTTGAATTTGGTTGCGGATCTGACGGGTTCATAGAACTGGTGGTTAAATTGAGGGCAGGTGTTGTCCCGATCGGTGAAGAAGTGGTCGAGTTTTGAGATGGAGACGTCCAGTTTTGGGTAGAGGTTGTCCAAATTTGCGACGTTGTCGTCCAATTCTGAGCAGGTGTAGTCCAGTTTTGAGTAGTAATTGTCCAGTTCAGCGGTGGGATAGTCGTATTCCAAACAGGAGTTGAACCGGTCGGATTCCACGTAGCGTTTGCATCAGGAGTTGTTTCATTTTGAGAGGATGTGGAAACATATGGAAGCCATGTATAGTTCCAATTAGGAGTTGTCCAGTTTAGAGGAGGGTCTGTTGCATTCCAGATAGGAGTCGATCCGGTTGGATTCCAAGTAGAGTTCGCGTCAGGAGTTGTCCAGTTGAGAGGAGGATCAGTAGCATTCCAGATAGGAGTCGATCCGGTTGGATTCCAAGTAGAGTTCACATCAGGAGTCGTCCAGTTGAGAGGCGGTTCAGTAGCATTCCAAATAGGAGTTGAACCGGTTGGATTCCACGTAGAGTTCACATCAGGAGTCGTCCAGTTGAGAGGCGGTTCAGTAGCATTCCAAATAGGAGTTGAACCGGTTGGATTCCACGTAGAGTTCACATCAGGAGTTGTCCAGTTTAGAGACGGTTCAGTAGCATTCCAGATAGGAGTCGATCCGGTTGGATTCCAAGTAGAGTTCGCATCAGGAGTCGTCCAGTTTAGAGGAGGATCAGTAGCATTCCAAATAGGAGTTGAACCGGTTGGATTCCACGTAGAGTTCACATCAGGAGTCGTCCAGTTGAGAGGCGGTTCAGTAGCATTCCAAATAGGAGTTGAACCGGTTGGATTCCACGTAGAGTTCACATCAGGAGTCGTCCAGTTTAGAGGCGGTTCAGTAGCATTCCAAACTGGAGTTGAACCGGTAGGATTCCACGTAGAGTTTGCATCAGGAGTCGTCCAGTTGAGAGACGGTTCAGTTGCATTCCAAACTGGAGTTGAACCGGTAGGATTCCACGTAGAGTTCGCGTCAGGAGTCGTCCAGTTTATAGGAGGATCAGTAGCATTCCAAATAGGAACTGAACCGGTTGGATTCCACGTAGAGTTCGCCTCAGGAGTCGTCCAGTTGAGAGGCGGTTCAGTTGCATTCCAAACTGGAGTCGATCCGGTTGGATTCCAAGTAGAGTTCGCGTCAGGAGTCGTCCAGTTGAGAGGCGGTTCAGTTGCATTCCAAACAGGTGTCGATCCGGTTGGATTCCACGTAGAGTTCACATCAGGAGCGGTCCAGTTTAGAGGAGGATCAGTAGCATTCCAGATAGGAGTCGATCCGGTTGGATTCCAAGTAGAGTTCGCGTCAGGAGTCGTCCAGTTTAGAGGAGGATCAGTAGCATTCCAAACAGGAGTTGAGCCGGTTGGATTCCACGTAGAGTTCAAATCAGGAGTTGTCCAGTTTAGAGGAGGATCAGTAGCATTCCAAATAGGAGTTGAACCGGTTGGATTCCACGTAGAGTTCACATCAGGAGTCGTCCAGTTGAGAGGCGGATCAGTAGCATTCCAAACAGGAGTCGATCCGGTTGGATTCCACGTAGAGTTCACATCAGGAGTGGTCCAGTTTAGAGGAGGATCAGTAGCATTCCAAACTGGAGTCGATCCGGTTGGATTCCAAGTAGAGTTCGCGTCAGGAGTCGTCCAGTTTAGAGGAGGATCAGTAGCATTCCAAATAGGAGTTGAACCGGTTGGATTCCACGTAGAGTTCGCATCAGGAGTCGTCCAGTTGAGAGGCGGTTCAGTAGCATTCCAAACAGGAGTCGATCCGGTTGTATTCCACGTAGAGTTCACATCAGGAGTGGTCCAGTTTAGAGGAGGATCAGTAGCATTCCAAACAGGAGTCGATCCGGTTGGATTCCAAGTAGAGTTCGCGTCAGGAGTCGTCCAGTTTAGAGGAGGATCAGTAGCATTCCAAACAGGAGTCGATCCGGTTGTATTCCACGTAGAGTTCACATCAGGAGTCGTCCAGTTTAGAGGAGGATCAGTAGCATTCCAAACAGGAGTCGATCCGGTTGTATTCCACGTAGAGTTCACATCAGGAGTCGTCCAGTTTAGAGGAGGATCAGTAGCATTCCAAACTGGAGTTGAACCGGTAGGATTCCACGTAGAGTTTGCATCAGTCGTCCAGTTGAGAGGCGGTTCAGTTGCATTCCAAACAGGAGTCGATCCGATTGGATTCCACGTAGAGTTCACATCAGGAGTCGTCCAGTTGAGAGGAGGATCAGTAGCATTCCAGATAGGAGTCGATCCGGTAGGATTCCAAGTAGAGTTCGCATCAGGAGTCGTCCAGTTTAGAGGAGGATCAGTAGCATTCCAAATAGGAGTTGAACCGGTTGGATTCCACGTAGAGTTCACATCAGGAGTCGTCCAGTTGAGAGGCGGATCAGTAGCATTCCAAACAGGAGTCGATCCGGTTGGATTCCACGTAGAGTTCACATCAGGAGTCGTCCAGTTTAGAGGAGGATCAGTAGCATTCCAAATAGGAGTCGATCCGGTTGGATTCCACGTAGAGTTTGCATCAGGAGTCGTCCAGTTGAGAGACGGTTCAGTTGCATTCCAAACTGGAGTTGAACCGGTAGGATTCCACGTAGAGTTCGCGTCAGGAGTCGTCCAGTTTATAGGAGGATCAGTAGCATTCCAAATAGGAACTGAACCGGTTGGATTCCACGTAGAGTTCGCCTCAGGAGTCGTCCAGTTGAGAGGCGGTTCAGTTGCATTCCAAACTGGAGTCGATCCGGTTGGATTCCAAGTAGAGTTCGCGTCAGGAGTCGTCCAGTTGAGAGGCGGTTCAGTTGCATTCCAAACAGGAGTTGAGCCGGTAGGATTCCACGTAGCGTTTACATCAGGAGTCGTCCAGTTTAGAGGAGGATTAGTAGTATTCCAAAAAGGGGTCGATCCGGTTGGATTCCACGTAGAGTTTGCGTCAGGAGTCGTCCAGTTTAAAGACGGATCAGTCGTATTCCAAATAGGAGTCGACCCGGTCGGATTCCACGTGAAGTTCACATCAGGAGTCGTTTCATTCCAGGTAGGAGTGGAACCGGTTGGAATCTCCGTGGAGTTCACATCAGGAGTCGCCCAGTTCACAGGAGGACTCGGTCTGGTCCATGAAGGCGTCGTCTCTGCTAGACCGGGTGAAGCATTATCTACACTCCATCTATCCTTCACTACTGATTCTTCAACATTTTCTGGTGATTCAATCGCAATCGGAACTGCACCATCAGATGATAACAAAGTTGCATTGTCTATTGCTTCACCATTCACTACCAGCACTTGACACAAAAGGTTCAAACACAACAGTACACTTAGGCCACTCTTGCACACTTTTCCAACCTTGAGACGCCCCATCGTAAGGCGTTTCCTCTTTGCAGAACGACAGCCGGTATCGGTCTGTTACCGGTGGTCACGCTTGACGGCATTATTTATACTTGACCCCAGAGCATGTATTTTATCTGCCTGAAATCTATCTACACATCTTGCCGGCCATATCAAAGCTTATCTTAACTGCTGCAGGTCTCTGATAACAGAACAGTCGGCTTCGCTCTTTCTTGGAGCGTTGGAGCAATCGTTCGAGCAATTGATTTGTTTTAAAATGGCTGCATTTGTAAAGTAGGCCTACTTTGAAACGAGTCAAGTGATTCTTCCGGTTAAAGATTAAAAAAAATCTGTCCCTACTGTAGTTCAACAACAACATTTCGTACACCCGTTATGACGTCATTGTATGGCTGTGGTTTTATGCTGTGGAAATCAATACCAGGAAATGAGGACGTCCTGCGCATACAAACCAGTGTGTGTATGGGTTTGTGTAGTTTACTCACACCAGCAAAGGATGCGCTTTTCGTGCCAGGTTGGCAATGGTTAGTGACCTTGGCATTTAGATGCGAATGCTGCCCCCTAGGCAACTGACAAGATGCATTTCCACAGTCATCATCTCTTTCACACTACACACGAAAAATCAATTCAATGTGCTAATGTAACGGGAAGCGTGTTACATCCAATTGACAGTAACATGTCCATGCTGCATTTAATTCCTTTTACCACCATATGGCACGGACTTTAGGGAAGTAAATTCCATGTAAAAGCTCTCAAAGCGAGATGGCGAAACGCGAATGAAAGAATCGATAAAATATGCATTCGTGTAAGTTACCGCTTCTTGAGAGTTACAGCTAAAGAGGAAAGCTCTTCGTGTTGGCTATTCTGATGAATAATTAAGCAGACAGTGTTGTGATGGGCATAAGAGTGGCAGGGTTTCCCCAAAAAGATAATAGCTGATACAGACAACAGCAAATATACACTTCTGGCTGATGTGAGTCACAGGCTAAGTGAACTCCCGGGCACACTCCACTCTTATCAACATCCTTTCGATTGGAAGGCAATAGAGAGACAGTGGCCGCTATAATTGGACATGCAATAACTTAATTGAACTTAAACGAAACATACCGTCTAGCCTGCAGAACACATTTGGGGACTTATCGTTATCGAAGCTACGATGTTTTTTTGTTTTTTATTTAAAAAAAGACCCAACCAACGCTCGGTTATCGACAATATAAAATGGCAAAGCATGTGTTAACACCGTATCGAACAGGAAGTAAGACATCTGATTATTTGATATGTTTCCGTTTGGACGCTTTTGTGGTCGATGATACGTATTCTGTAGAGTTATGATAAAATTCTAACTCTTTTTTTTTCGCCTAGTGAAGATGATTTCCCTCATTCTTGTTATCTGTCTTGCTGTCGGAGTCACGCCCAATGCGCTGAGCACAGACTAACCCTCTAAAGTGAGTAATCGGATTTAACGATATAACACGTGCTCAGCATACTTAGGCTCTAGGCATTGCTTATCTAGTAAACATCAAAGAAAGTATCCTGCGGATATCTTAACTCAAGTTGGCGGAAACATCTCATCTAGTACGCTTGCATCTTCCCGTTGCGTCACGGTTTAAGCAAAAAGTTGTTTCAAAAACAAGACGAACAACCTCAATGTTGCCTACCTCCAAACCATCCAAATTCCCTCAGAAATTCCGACGAATAAATTTGTATTCTTTTTATTGCGCTTTTTTCCCTCGATTCGTAACGTATCACGGGTCCGAGTTTGGGTGAAAGTTTTTCTCCCGCTGTACCCTTATAACCACACATTCGGTTGTTGGTCATAGTTTCGATCCTGCTTGTTTCTCGTTATCGAAGGGCACACAAAAAAACACGAAGACGGTCGTTGGGCTTATGCACATCATGCGATGCTCGGCTTGAGCGGGTGGTATTATTGGGTATTTTTGGTACGAATTTATAATACCGAGCATGTGATTGGGACCGGCCGAGTTTTGCCTGCCGGAGGTTTTATATCGGAGGGATTGGATTTATTATTGTTTGCTCACGCAATAAGGTCATCCCTGGACGACGACGTTAAAGACGACGTTGGGAGAAAGAGCTTTCGTAGACGGGTTGTTGATTTGGATTTATATCGTGTCACACAAAGATGTGTTTAGCTTTTCTACGAATTTATTCTACAAATTATTCAAGGATAAAAATAGATTAGGCCTAATCCAAAAAAGCAACAATCCATCAGCAAAGTAATGTGTAACTAAGCATGATGGAACGAACGATTTCACAATAATAATACCATTTTAGGTAATTCATAGACACTGTGTGTTATCGTGGCAATTGGTTTTCATTCACATTCGCTACACAAATTCAAAGACCAGCAGCAGTTCTATGTCACGACACTTTCCCTAATCAATCACGCAATCATCTTTAGTGACACCTCACTGCTTGTCTGCTCTGCCTTGAACCGGTCTTCGTCAATCGTTACAATTTAACGTAAACCACTGGCGAGTGTTAATCAATTATCAGTTCAAGTGCATCAACACAAATGGCGGCCACAACTGGTTGCAACAGGTTATTGTCACCGGCAGCGAGTCGGTAAGGTGCATCGACATCGATGGGAGAGTTCCTCGCCATGAGGCACGTGCTATTCCACACAGCCTCAACGTCTTTTGCGACAACCGTTTTCAAAACAAACAGAAATCGATTGGAGTTCGCCATATGTTCGAGAATTCCAAACATAACTTCGTGAGCTGGATGCCATCCATACCGACCTCAGCATCACTTTCACTTCTGGTAGGCAGGTAAGCTGGACGACACCTGGCCCATACTCCCAAACACAAACCAAACGAACCCGTCCCCAAAACGCATCAACTTCACCGGAGAAAATCGCAAAATTTGCAACACTCTACGCTATTCCAACATCACTTCCAATCGCCGAAATGTAAAAGAAAAACCAAAACACCTTAACAGTCCCACGATGAGAGATTTAAATTTTTGAATGTAGCTTCCCCAGTGTGGAACAGAAGGTGGGACGCGCGGTCATCACGATAAATGGCCCTCAGGGGCACCGGGACATTAAACGCTCCTTTTGCGTAGTATCTCCAAACATAAGCCCGGCGAACCTCCGGGCTGTCTGATTTTATCTTCTCGACAGCCGAAAAAAGAGTGAAAGGCGTCGGGTAGACCTTCCGTCCGGATGGATGCTTGGAAAGTATTTTTATTCCTCACCTGTGGAGATGTGTGTGTGTGTGTCTCCCGGGGTGGGAATAAAGGTTGCTTCAACATCTAAATGACCCCAATTTTCGGCGGTCCCCCAAAACTGAAGGTGCTTTTGAAGGAATCTCTTGGTGCACATGGGTATGATACAACATTTTCCGACCCGTTAAGAGCACGTGTCATGCCCTCTAATGCTTCCGTTCGCGTAACATTCTGCTTTTCTCCGTGTGGGCAATCAATCGAAAAAATACAACGTGGTGTCTTCACGTGACATTTAAGCTGCTTAACCCTCTCGGGCGGGTCCATTACCGTGCCGTGGGTATTCTGACATGCTGGTGGGCGCCCCCTTTGCTAGGGCTAATACCCAAGGAAGTATTATTGATTCACTGAGACGGGTAGAATCAGGTGGAATAATTCCGGCAAACAGTACATTACCTGTCCTACCCATGGCCAGCTGGCGCAATTTTGCGTTGAGGTTTATATAATCCATCGGTGACTTGGGTTGAAGACTTGGGATTTCTGAACTTCAGACTACAAACAATCACATCACAATGTTTTAACGTACTACTTCAAGCTGTAGATTGTATTTTGTTCTCGTTCAAGAATCACTCTGACAGTTATACTTTTCTCCATAAACTTCAAAACACCTTCACCTTAAACTTTTGCAACTAGATTTCATAATCACAAGAAGAATTTGTTTATCTTAACACACATCAGCACATGCACTAAGTTGTAATTTAAACAGACAATCCACACGAATGCGCCAACAAACGAACGGACTCGATCCAAATCTCAGCATCGACTAAAGTCCAACCGAAGCCGGCATACCACGGGAAGCATAAATTGGTTGCCCACGCGGGAAACTTGCCCCAGCTGCATGAATGTAACGAACGCAAAGCACCGAAAGCTTGCGGTCTCGTTCGTGCTCGTTACATTCGAGCAGTTTAAACGGGCGAGCTTTCGGGGTCGAGCAGTTTGTCGATGACGTGAGCACTGTGAGCTTAATTTCATTACCCCGAGCATGGTATATTCAGTCATTCTTCTTCTCATACAACAATAAAAAAGCGTCCTGAAAGAAGTGTAAACCCAAAACCCGGGAAAAATGACCACTTGTCGTGACCATTTGTGTCAAGCGTTTAAATAGGCCACAGTGAGCAAAGCAAAGGATTTTCCATCGCCTTTTCTTTGTTGTTCCACCCCCCACATTACATTATGTCCTTACCATCGGATTCGATACGCTCAACACGAAAAGCCAATTTGATATGGTAAGGATAAGGTGGAAAGCGTCACAACAGCAACAAGCTGAGCGGGCAAACGAGAATAATTTATTCGATTCGTTTGCTGCGGTTTGTGTCCTGTAATGAGTTTTCCTGGATTTTTTTTCCTTCCCGGCTTGAAGACTTGAAGAAATCCTACATCGTTAATCCAATGAGCGTTACGCGGTGTAGGGATGGATTAAGGTTTCGCTTGGGCTTGGGACAACCGCCAAGCAGCGGCCTACGCTTCTTGCAGGTTAATTGAATTTTATGATCTTGGACGGAATCAAATCGAGGAAGTAGTTAGAGCTGGAAAGCATCGCTAACAAGTGCAGCTTTAAAAGTACATTCAATTCATTCATTATTAGACACAACTTTTCCTATTTAAGAATACTTTGATTTTAATATTAAAAACATTAAAATTAAATAAAAAAGCACATAATTCACAAACGTGGCCACTATGAGTTAAATATTCATAAGACGACCATATCATATGAACAACCAGGCGTCAACATTCGAAAGCTTTAACGAAAAAGCTCCCAACGAGAGCTTTAGTTCGCTTCGTTACCGATGGTGGCGCTAATGTAGCAGAAGAGAAAAATCGCTCTGTTGTGACGTTTTGGTGTTGTTTGGAGTGTTGTTTTCATTTTAAATATTTTCTTACAATGTTATAGGTGTTTAGTTTATCCATTCCCTTTGCTATATAATAAAAAATAATTACTTTCTATTTTTAGACTTGTTTGAAGTTGTATTATCGATCCTAATTAAGCTATTATGAACAATATTTGGAATTTCATGTGCACTATGCAACACACTTTACCAAATAAAAGGTAAATTTCGTTTGTTCCACCACACAAAAAAACGCCCAATTCGATTTGCCAATTTCTCATCCATAACTCAGTGATTAAGCTGTTAGGAGACCTCCCTTATCTACGCTAAGCGACGGCTAGTTGTCGCCCATAACAGGCGGGAATTAAAATATCATACTCGGAAGACGATTTAACACACTCTCTGTACACGATTAGCATCTCATTTGCATTCACCCTAAGCAGCTGCCATTTCCCTTTCGCTTTCGGGGCCGGTTTTTTTTTTGCAAAAGCTACGTATGTTTACCGCCAACAATTTATGATTGTGCCAAGACTTCTTCAACTGCTCGTCACCGCGTGGAGAGAGAAATGGACAGCACAAATGACCCAAACTCATGACATTCCAGCGGCGCGCAATGAGCAAAAGTCTTTGACATGTTTACGAGACATTGTTCCTACGGAGTTGGTGAGCGATGCACTCCGAATGCGTGCGAAAGCCCGAAGGGCAGAGACTACACACCAGCCAAAAGATCGATCCCCCACCGGCAACATCCGATAGCAAACTCCATCCAGAAACTTCAGGCCGCACTTTGAAGATGCGAATGATGAGACGTTTAGCGTTGATCACTTACGTGCGTTTCGTAATTCTAACTAAGCTTTCTGGCGTTATTTCTTTGCGTCATCGTCGAAAGTAAAGCGGTTGCTGCTGTGCTGAGGAAGCAACATTAAAATAAAATAAACTGTCTCACTGTTTATGAGCACAACAACCAGAAAATGCCTTTTTGCCAGCGGAAATACACAACAAGAATCGTCCGAAGAATGGGACATTTTCGGCAACACAAAACCTTACCATCCATCAAGATGATGAACCGCGCTGATAACGGGGCCTGAAGTCAACCACCGTTTGATGTTACCATTGAAAGCAGCACCATTTGCATACCCAACCTCGGCACGGGACTCGCAAAGGTTAACCCGGAGGGAGGCGAAAGTAATAGAAAGAATATTAAATTAAAAAAAAGGAGCATAAAAATCACGATTAATTTTTCTTTTAAACTGCACGGGAGAAAACAACAAGAATGTGTCCATCTAGTGGCGTTATTGTTGCGTTATACCTAGCTCATTTCTTTTAGAATAAGAACTCATTTTTCTCATCATTTGCATAAACGCATCAAATGAGTTGTTCACTCCCTTCACTGTTTCGTTTCGATACCGCTTACTAATTTAATTTAACTATCAAAAACCAACCACCCGGGCAATCAAAATCAGTGGACTGATGCCTCTCTCTCTCTCTTCTTTACCTAAACGTCACAGTCTATGATTTTTATGGCAAACCAGACCTTACACCAGGAGCAGACTGGGCGTCGTGTCGTCGTGTTGCCGAAGCTCAAAAAGAAAATTACATGGGTGGCGCGAAGGTCGAATTGTTGGTGGCCAGTGACAAAACCTTTTTCGTGTGTACGGTTGCGTCCAGCAGCAAGCAAAAGGGATGGTCAATCCGTTCTTCGAAGGGTCGTAAAATTTTGACCACTCCAATCGCAGCTTTATCACGCCCCAAAGGGATTCAAAATTATTTTTTGTTATAAAAATTGGACGGAAAAAATAAAATCGAACCACCGCGGAATAATTTTCTGAGGTTGGGAATTAAATAATGATGGTCGTAAAAATGTGACACTTGGGCTCGCGTAGTCTACCGGGGCGAGAATGTCTGCATCTGGCTGCATTTTTCCGTCGTAAAAAAAGGTCGAAATTGGTAAGCAATCAATAAAAGGGGGGCGCATATGTTCTGAAGCTTCTAGAGAGCTTGCTTTATGACCATGAAAATTGATTTGATTTCATTAGGAATAAAATTAGAACATAAACTTGAGGACGAGAAAATTCAGATTTGGAAAATGGACACACATCTTCGCCGATATCTTAGGAACAATCGTCACTTAGAAATACACAAACATAATAAAGAATGTAGCAAGATATTTTTGAGCAAAAGATTTCAAACTATAGAACAAGTTACGAGGGAACCTCTTTTGATAAAATCAGCAATGGTAGCTGAGCTATCGAGCCCAGTTCTGCCGACATCCTGATGACAATCAAACTGCCAGAATATTGAAATACACCAGCTCGTAAAAAGCACTTGTCCTACTGATTACCGACAAATGGTCAATAAATGTCATGCCGAATGCTACGCCAGTAAACGAAAGCGTACTCAACCCGAGCCTGTGTTTTTGGGTCAAACCTCTCACACAGTTCGCAACATTAGCGACCCTCTGACTAAGCTTAGAAACAGAAAGTAAGCATCAAGCATCATCCCCGGACAAGTCGCGTCTTTGGTAAACTGCACTTTTCTGCATACGAATGATTGGCAGCACCGCGGCGGGCAATGTTGATGATGAACAGGTTCCGTCAAGAGCACCTCGGGAATGGAACGAAACTGCGGAATTTCGTTCGGAAATGAGTTGAAGTTTACTGAAGCTCTTTCGATATTGACAGTTTTCGATGGGTTTGGTGTTGGACGGTAGGGTGAAAGTTGTTCTATCGAGTGAATGCATTTTCTCACACTTAATGCTACGCCAGTGAACGAAAGCGTACTCAACCCGAGCCTGTGTTTTTGGGGTCAAACCTCTCACACAGATCGCAACATTAGCGACCCTCTGACTAAGCTTAGAAACAGAAAGTAAGCATCAAGCATCATCCCCGGACAAGTCGCGTCTTTGGTAAACTGCACTTTTCTGCATACGAATGATTGGCAGCACCGCGGCGGGCAATGTTGATGATGAACAGGTTCCGTCAAGAGCACCTCGGGAATGGAACGAAACTGCGGAATTTCGTTCGGAAATGAGTTGAAGTTTACTGAAGCTCTTTCGATATTGACAGTTTTCGATGGGTTTGGTGTTGGACGGTAGGGTGAAAGTTGTTCTATCGAGTGAATGCATTTTCTCACACTTGGCGGTGTCCTGATCGGCGAGAGCACATTGAGACATTTCCTGTCCATAATTGTGTTGAACGGAGATGGTCTTAATCATTGCCAATAAAGCTGAGCATTTTTCTCTCACTTTTAATAAAGTAGACGTAATTAATTAACATCTCCCGAGGTGCGCCACAAAGTGCAGCTCAAGAAATGGTAAGCTGGAGAAGAAGAAAACATCACAGACTTTGCAGAAGATGTTCCCCAAACAAGTCACGGAAACCCGGGAAGAAATTGCACATTACATGGCTATCATCGATCAAACGAAGAATGTTTTGCAACGCTGCGGTTGTGCAACGATCGGCCGCGGTGTTATTCTTTCTTGAAAGCACTAGTCCCAGCTGTCCTTATACACGAGATGATGGCACGTTGATGGAAGCTTCAATAGAACGAACAAGACACCAGCTCGGGCTGCATATGATTGACAAGCGTGACTCTACAAGCGCGTGAAAAGTGGATAGAAAACGACATATGGATATGGAATTTTGTTGCGGAAATGTTTAGATAGACATGTTGATAGTGCAACATTGTATTGCTGAGCCTGAGAGACTTTGCTGAGGACTTTACTGGGAGAATGTTGGGGACACGTAGAACGGGACCAGAATTCTCATTTGGATAAATTTACAATTTTCTAACCCATTGTTTCGAGCTCCGAAACTCAAGACATAAATATAAACCTTCTCTGTAAGCTCTTCTTGCTCTCGAAAGTCTTCTTCAAAACACAAACAACAGAAATCGTTTCAAATAAAGACATTCTTAGACATCGTTCGGTCATTAGCCGTTCCGCATAAACATCAAGCTCGATCACGATCAACCTCCTTATCGGAGCTCCAAAATCAAAACATCCACTGTTTTGCTCTAAATTGGCAACTCTGCCGACTCTGCAAACTGCCGAAGGAACAGCAAAACCAGCTCCAGAAAAGGACAAGATTTACATACCGAAGCGAAGGTGGTCTCGGCCCCGGGGTACATCAATTAGCAACCTGCGGTGGAGTCCCATCGTAACATTAATCAGATTAGCCAACCCTCTCGCTCGAGCAACATTCCAATCCGGCTCGGTATCCCATAAGACTCCAACTCCAAAAACTCAACAGAAACACGCACGACGATTTCGATCGTATCTTCTTCGGGGAACAGATCATAGCCCCACCTGCAAAGTGAGCTGGAGCGTACGCCACCAAGGAAGAGGCACGTGGCACTCAGTTCACTCGTCTCGGACCGGGGGGAATCTCAAACATCGAACCCTTTTCTTCTCCATGTGTGTCTTAGTGTGTTTGGGGAAGATTGGGGATAAAGAAAGAAAAAACGCTCTCGCCTTCGAAAAGACGCTCGTTAGAAGTGTGTTAATCCAATGAAACCTAAAAGGGGCCCTACTAAATCGAAAGGGAATTCAATTTTGTTATGATCAATAATTTCAGATAAAATTATTAGCTGTAAACAAAGCAGAAAAAAGGGACAAATAAAAGGGAACATCAGATGCAAATGCATCTTTGGCAGGAGAGAGAAGGAGAGAGCGAGAAACTGAAGACGAACAACGGAAAGCTTTTGCTGGGTGGGTAGTTTGTAAGAATCTGCCGGTTGGGATTGGCCTTCAAATGGTATTCGACCCACGCTTACGAAGAGCTTCACTCTCTCTCTCTTTCTCTCCCTCTCTCGTCTGATCTTATCGTGCCTAGAGACCTACAGACCCAGTAACATAGTGCCGGGCGTCTCGATTCGTGCATTGTTCCCGGGATTGGATTTTGGGTGTAATTTCGATGATCTCCCGGGACTCTACGGGCGTTCCAAACGGTGGTGGATTACTGGTGGCGCACGAAAGAGATATCGAGAAGGTTACCAACAATCTACACCAAACCCCGAGCACCAAATAGCATCATCATTAGCGACGGTGTTTATGGTAATGATGTTGTTGATGTTGAATTGTAGTCATTTTTGGTGGAGTGGGAGACACGCTCATCCCAAGGGACAACACGACCACGCGTCCCTTTTCGAGGTTGATTACGAGTTGATTATGATGCAGATGCGCGCGTCTGCTTGCACGTGTGTCTCTGCTCACATCGATTCTCGCGTGGCTAACCTAAAATCCTCATTACGTTTTCCCTTTTTTTTAAAGTCTCTGAACTGCAGGTCGTTTCGAGTGTCCACGGAGCATGCACGGTGCGTCTGCACATCTGAACACCTGCAAAAAAGGGCATCGAAGGGCGAATCGGCCACTGGTAATAACCTTCATTTTCTGACTCTTCTGACTACTGCATACAGGGAGACTAACAACTGCTTGTCAATTTTCGCGATTCCGGGCGAAGTTTTGCAAGGCGTAAAATTGGTCAAGGTGGCGCTGGATGTGATGAAATTGGTCAGAACTCAAGAAAATTATACGAAATGGTGGAAGCTATGGTAAAAGAAGCGAAAAAACAAATTGCGATAAAGCACAACCGATATTAATCTTTCACCACAATTACTTGGATTCGCTAAAATAGAAAGGGATGGGAGATCCAATCTCAATTACAAGACATTTATACGGGATAAAACAGGGAAACGATGATTGATCGGTCCTTGGGAGCTTCCAGTCAAAGGGGTTATATCTCTCTGCCCCCCCACTGGGAGGGAAAACAAATCAGACGTCAAACGGACGGATGGGCAAAACATCATTGAACATCACTTCCACCAATGCGCTGCACAAAGGCTTCGATAATCGATTCGGACGATGTCAAGATCACAGGGGCACTTTTGCTCGCTCTCTAGCTCTCTTTCTTTTGCGACCTGCATCCTCCAAAGGGAACTCCATGCTTAACGTCAGCCCTGCGAACGAGGAAGGCCCAGCGATATGTATCCACGATAATCGATAAGCTGATTCAGGAATGCACTTCAACAAGGTGGAACAGAGAGCATAAAGCAACAGCACAGTGTTGGACGAAACAAGTGTTACTCATATAATGAGGAACAATGTTGAGACACTTTTAGTAAAACTAAACATTAAGTAACATATTGAGCCAACTATTTGTATAAAACCTGTCTCTATCATTAAGATTCAACGAGAAGTTGCAGCTCAACATGTTAAGGATTTCTTCCAATACAAGTAGGAACTACCATCATCGACAAAGAGTTAGTCCAACAATTCTGTCGAGTGAGTAGCAGTCATAACACAAGTGTCTAGTGTTGGGTAAATCTGATTCAGATTCATGCATCTGAATGAATCTTAGAACTGAATGAATGACTCTGAATCTCGATTATAAACATTCATGAATCCTCAAAGATTCATGAATCCTTAAAGATTCATGATCTACGAATTGTTGGAACGAGTGGCGGATCAACCAAGGTGCGGAGGGAGGGACCGCTCGGGGTAACCCGATGGCGTATGGATTCATGAATATATGAGGATTCATGAATCTTTGGGAATTCATGAGGAGTCGACTCATGAATTGAATGACTCTTCACTGAAGATTCATATGAATGACTCTTTTGATAAGATTCATTAAGCACAACACTACAAGTGTCCACATGTTTAAAACAATGTACGGTTGCAGATGACAATAATACATTATAGAATTCTTAGACTGCAGTTATCTTAAATTTAGTTCATTGTTTAACACAGGTGGACGGTTGTTTTATGACTAGAAGTACTATTGAAATGGATCGAGATTCCTTTTTTGACTCAACAATTTCAAGAGATCTTGACCTGCCATTAGTGACTTTTCCGACTTAGTTTACCTGTAGCTGGATAATCCGACGCTCCTGTCACTTCGGCTATCAGAATTATGAACAAAATTATCTTCCAGAGATGTCTAATCCAAGTGACATTATAGAGTCTTGAAGAATCATTGTCAAGAGGATGCTTGGTTATTCTTCAAAATAATGGTCACGTCTTTGAGTACTAAGAACAAATAATTATTTATATGAAAGTAGCACCTCTATTCTAACAGCAACGGCTTCAATCTCATGTATACAGATATAGTCCAGTTACTATAATTTTTTTATTCCTTAGTTATCCATATGTCTGCACTTGCTGCGTTCAATACTGTACATCTACATGCCAACCCGAAAGCAGATGGAAGTGAAAATACTAAAGAAAGAGACAGAGACAGACGCGCGCGCGTTCCACACTACAGTCAAGATGATAATGAATCATAACCTTACAGATTGCCATTGAAAGCTAGACTAAAGCAACGTAAAAATAAAATCCTTCTCCGAGCCGAGCCTCGTTGGCGGTAGACGACGACGTATCATAATCAGCAGACCATGGTGAGCGCCTTGTGCGCCGAGGTGTGTGTGTGTGGACGGCTCAAGGGGCAAAAAAGATGACACGGATATGTAGGTTAGTCGTGTCGTTTCGAGTGTGTAATAGTTTTCTCTCCATTCCCGACCTACGATCAAGGTACCACGCGGCACAACTCTCCCGAAAGGCTTTACAAGCGTCATGCACACTGCTGGGTGCATCTCCATCGTTGCAAACGTGTGACCTCCCTCCCCGGCATATCTTTACAAACATTCCAGCAAAAGTATGTGTGTGTGTGTGTGGGTTGCGGGCTTGATTGTCGTGAGGAGCAGCTAATCCGGCGGAGTCAAGTTGTACCTTTCCTTCATTTTTACATGCGCATTATTATTGTTGCATTTCCCAACTTTTTTGCTGTTTGTAGTCGTTTTGTTTTGATGTTATCTTTGCAGTTTCTTATCTGCATACATTATTTCGTGCTGATTTCGTGAAGTTCGTTTCTAACTTTCCGTTCCTTTCAACTTTTCATTCGAGAAGTTGTTGAGGTATATATGAAAAATAGCAAGGTTTAAAGCTCCTGGTACAGCAACAGATAAAGTTTGATATCTTACGCGCATGATGTCACACGCACCAAAAGCCCGCAAACTGCATGCATTATGACATGTGTTCGTTCCACCCTTGCGGCACACTCGCGCACCACAGATCGAACTACAAACCGTGCATTAAAAGCACATTTTTATGCTAATGTCTTAGGCCCAGCCGCGACCGGAGCGTATCATTGACATCTTTGGCAAAAACCCCGGGAGACACCGAAGTGACAACCTTTACAACCTTCATTATCATGTGCCTCAACGTCGGCTTAATCGGGGCTGGTGACCAGATTGCTGCTGCCATGGAGGGCAATATAAAATTGAAGGCACACACGGTGAGGCTCCCGAGACGATTTTGTTGCAAGCTGTTGATTATGAACAGCGAACAGCCCTTTTCAACCCTGTTTTGACGCGTGCCGTCATCATTAAAGGGGTTCGTCGCTTTCGGGTTTTTTTTCCCGGGGACATCGGAACATCAATTACTGGTCATCAGCGATTGGGCAGAAGGTGCCCCTACGATTAGTTTGCTGAACACATCGTTTTGTTTTACCTTTTTGTTTCTTATGATCCTCTCAACAAAAACTTCCTCGCTAGAGATCGAGAGCCTGAGACACAATCTCAGGTTGACATACAGATGTCGCTGTTCCTGCTTCACTTTCGACTTGATGAAATCGTTTGATAACGATGCAAAAACCGTCGTCTTCCACGATGCTTCTCGCTGAGGAAAAATTAAAAATCATAACGCGATCACCGCCATCAGCTTATCCACACGGTGCGCCACATAATATGAGAAAAATTATGATGTCCCTCGTCGCGGCTTCCACTGGCGTTTCACTTCAAATGAAATTAAACCGTTGAATTTATGCGAGTGTGGAATTTTGCTAAGGAAAGCAACATGTAGTCAACAAACGGGTTCGGAGAAACTTCGGCGAACAGAAGACTTCTACAAGTCGATAAGCGACGAACCGCACACCGGTGTCTTGTCAATAAATTTTATGTTTCTAATTATTTCTTCACGGCTTCTCGGCGGCATATGTGCCTGGTTTGACTGTGAATGTTTTAATTAGGAGCCAAATGTAGGAAGAACGCACATTGGCAAGCATTGGAACGCGGTTATGTTGATTAGATAACAATTTAATTCTTGCCACACCGCAAAATGAACCTTCTAAAGTGGTGTATTATATAAAAATGTCACGCAAGAAAATTGTAATTTCAGGCCGGAGTGAGTTTTTCTTTAATACAAATAAAAGACAGGTTTTCTGGTAGCTGCTTCAAACCCAAACTCCACGAAGCAATCATCATTATAGGAAATTAAACCTCCCTCAAATTACACAATAATAACTGACAACAACAAAAATAGCCGCGAATCGTACCATCAAACCGTTGATGTGACTCGTCTTGTTTGCATCAAAGCAGCCGAAAAGTGTTCGTGTCGTTCCGTACTACTACGCCTGCTGTGCGCTTCATTGAAAATGAATATCCCTGAGAAAATTTCCTCCACCAAAATCATTCGATCATTATTCCCAGAGAGCTTCGGTGTGCTTTCCGCGGCCCGGCGCATACAACAGTTTTCCTTTGTACTGTGTGGTTTCTGCTCTCCCCAATGCCGGCGCATCCTTGCGTTCCCTCGCGAGGTTAATTGATAATTTCCAACTGGAAGCACATCCCGCGTGCTTCTTTGAAGTGTAGCTTCCCAGTGCTTTCTTATATAATAACCATCTTTCTTGCTCATCAGTCAACCTTGACGCGATAGAATGGAGGTAAAATCCGGTTGCAAAAAAAAAAACAAGAAATCCGCCAGCAAAATAACTCGTGCATTATTGGACGAGCTGACGGGTAGCACACAATCTGGGAAGAACTGAGCTTTTCCCACAGTTTCCCGAACGATTGCCGTCCCGAAGCGATTAAGTGCAAAAAAGGGAACAGACCAAGGCACACAATATCTTACATCATCTTTGCCGTGGTGGTGCCATCGATCGCGATCACGATGCTACCGAAGCACCCCAGTGACCTAGACCGGAGTTATCGGGGGAAGGCAGGACAGAAGCGGCGAAACATTCCGACAACAGAAGACTTGGAGAAATTGAAGATGCCTTGTGATTGAGGCGGAACAGGAGAAGAAGAGCGTAGCGAAGAGCAGATACAAGACACGAAGACATCACGGGCAGACATTATGGAACCGGGCTTGTGGTACCCAATTCTTTGCAAAAAAAATCAGTTAACTACGGTGCCCGCAGAAAATAAGTTTCGTCTTCTCATTATTGCATACATCTGATGCTATAAAACTTTTAGAATATCCAACATCCATAAGATCCAGAGAGTCTAGTATTATTCGGAACATTGAGTAAAGTTGGAACAACAACTTTATCCCACACAAAGTAAAAGCGCACTCAACCCACTCTTGACTGATTTTAGGACCACTTAAAAGACACAGATTGTTCACTCGGTCGGTTGAATTCCTTCGCCACTATAAAACCGGTAGTATTTACCGTGTCAGCTTCTGGTGTCATCTTGTGGTGGTGCCATCGATCGCGATCACGATGCTACCGAAGCACCCCAGTGACCTAGACCGGAGTTATCGGGGGAAGGCAGGACAGAAGCGGCGAAACATTCCGACAACAGAAGACTTGGAGAAATTGAAGATGCCTTGTGATTGAGGCGGAACAGGAGAAGAAGAGCGTAGCGAAGAGCAGATACAAGACACGAAGACATCACGGGCAGACATTATGGAACCGGGCTTGTGGTACCCAATTCTTTGCAAAAAAAATCAGTTAACTACGGTGCCCGCAGAAAATAAGTTTCGTCTTCTCATTATTGCATACATCTTGATGCTATAAAACTTTTAGAATATCCAACATCCATAAGATCCAGAGAGTCTAGTATTATTCGGAACATTGAGGAAAGTTGGAACAACTTTATCCCACACAAAGTAAAAGCGCACTCAACCCACTCTTGACTGATTTTAGGACCACTTAAAAGACACAGATTGTTCACTCGGTCGGTTGAATTCCTCCGCCACTATAAAACCGGTAGTATTTACCGTGTCAGCTTCTGGTGTCATCTTCTTGTCGTCTTACGGTCAACTGTGTCCAGCGCACAGCCATAAGAAAGCAGGAAGGTAAACCTTACCGACAGTTCCGACAACAGTCACACGTCCAGCCATCGGACCAATATAATAAAGCCGACTCTAATGCGGCCGACGGGTACACACATAACGAGACGTTGTTCATCGTGATTTCCTGCGGCCGTCTAGATTCCATCGATCTTCCGGATGCCTTTCGATGAAAGGTACAAACACACACTGGAGCATCCGGGACGGTGCACGGGGAAAGTGAACTAAGGTAGTACCGCGCGGCAATTAATCTTCGATGCTCCCGATGTTCTTCGTGATGAAAAACTCTCATTTCGGGGGGAGCTGAGACGCACAAAACGAAGTTCAAACGGGTGCTACACACAGAGCGTCCGGAAGAAACACACTGAGGATGTTTAGCACCGGAAGAAGATTGTTCACCGTATGTGTGTGTGCCGAATGAATGTCGCGATACGATACCGGAATGATCTTCTTTTCTTCCCGTCCCGGTTTCATCAATTTCTTCAACTTCCAGCGTTACGAGTTATAATTGATTGGTTCGGAACTTCATTTCCTACCAACGGTTATTGAGCTGTTCCTGGGATTTCTGAAAGCGGCACCCTTAAAACTGACCTCCGCTTGGGTGAAGCGAGCGCGAGTTCATCAACTTGTTGCACTACTGTCTCTTCCGTGGGTAAACGATTGTTTTTCGAGCTATCGATCGTATCGGCCTTCACACGTCAAGCAGCGAAAAACAAACGCAATAAGACACGCATATGCATTGTGCTGCATTCTATGCAACGGGTCTCTCCCCCCCCCCACATTTGCATAGCGCGCAGTGCCCGCGTTCCGAAAAATTAAGGTGTGTGTATGGCATTCTGTGGCAAGTCCGATCCGCTTATGCAATTGGTTGCATACGCATACAATAAAACTGTACACTGCTCCCGCGACAAGACCTCAGAGAAACCTGAACCTTCGACACCCGACGGTGTTGACAGGTAGCCCCGGCGCACATCAACACACACGTCCTGATCTGGGTCACCCTTGGGTCGCTTCGAGCAGACTCTGATCGACATTCGATGTCAAAGTCATCAGCGTCACATCTGGCGTTGCATCTAGCGAATGTCTGTTCGAGCTCGGGCTGAAAGAACAATTAGTTTGCTACTTTTATGGTGGTCGCGCATGTTGGCACACCAGAGCATGCTTTCGATTCTAGAAGTGTTTGAACGGGACAGAGGAATGTAGAAGCAATTTAAAGAGACGTAACAAACACAGAATATGTCTACTAACGAGCAACACTACTCCAAAAATGACGTTCACATTAAAAAAAAAAACTAACACAATGAACAGTAAAATGTGCAACACTAACCACGATACTTACTGATATTGATGTACTGAAATGGATGAAGTGGAATAGTGATGGAAAATGCTAACAAACCGCACCCTAGACAGCGAAGAAATGAAGAAGAATGGTGATGAATGATGAATGATGCCACAAACAGTGGGACTACAGCTTTTCCCTTTCATTGCAGCGCAAAACGCATGCACACATTATTTGCTGCCGGTACCGATGGCAGCAGGTACAAAAATTGCCCCGATTTTCAGATCCCTCGTACGATGTCGATTTCCATTAATTAAAAATGCAAACATTAATCATGCTAATCTAGCCGACGCAACAAAACGCCACCGAAACTAACGACCCTTTGCAGATTCACCTTTGGCTTCCCAAACTTCCAAAAAATTGGTGCAAAATGTGCGGTGGAATGAGAAATACAAACAGCGAACGGTAAGCGACGCTCGTGTATGAAAATATGCTAATCACACACTGAACGCGGTGCGTGATCGGGTACGGAGAAAACCGCACTCGCTGTCAGCCGTTACGGTAAGTGGATGGATGGGGTTGCATGAGGGAAGATATAAAAAAGCGGCAGGCAGGCTCTGCTTAATGAAGTCATTACGTCGCGTACTCGACACTTTATCCCGGTGCCGGGAAAGCCACACACACACACATTCCCATACACACACACGAGCGCGAGCGATCGAACTGCGGCAAAGAGCTTCACGGTCGTTCTGCAAATTTCTTTTCAATAGCTTCGCTTCTTCTGGCATCATAATCACCCTTCCATCATAGCTTGCGACGTTCGTGATTAGCTAATGGTGCTACAATGTTGCTAACAACATCATCAGCGGTGATCGTAAGCGTTCGCAACACAGCAACATACAGCTTAACTTTATTCTGACACATTTCGCCGTAGCAAAAATAAAAAATGTGCAGGCGGACCGCTTTTGCGTGTCTTGTGCTTGTGTTTAAGGCATTTTTGCATACATGCATATCCTACCTCTTTTTTCCCACGCATTGGCTTTCGGTATCTTCTACCCTATCTGCTAACAGCAAAGAAAGTGATATGGAGCACCCACAGCGGGTTGCTAAATTCATCCTAACTTTGAAACAAAATTAAGGCCCTACGGTGAGGTGTTGACGTATGCATATGCGTTGAAATAAAATCGCCCCCATTGCGATGACGGGTGGATGAAGTGTAGAAAGTGCAAGTTTGCATTATTGCGCGTGCATGCGTGGGAAATATGCAAACGAGTGCGTCCGTGTGTATGGGGGGGGGGGCAAGCTCATCTTGGCTGATTTTTTATATTCACCGTAGAAAGTGAAAGGCCTGCTATGAGCATCTGTATAATTAAATCCTCTTATACCGACCGAGTGTGACATCGATGGAAGAGACTTATTCCCAACAGGTAATGAGTGCTACTGAAGGAGCAGTAAAGCGCATTTCTAATGCACAATGTCTGTACAACTTTGCAGGACAAGTAATTAAAAATTGCTTTTGATGTCATCGTTAATTTCTTTACATTTTAACAGGCTAGGAGATTTTTTTAAAACTTTCATCAACCAAACATTCCATTTATGAATGAAAACCGCATGCTTACGCTATCACACACGAACTACTTGAGAGGAAACAAGAGGTTGCAAAATATGTGCCAATCGTTGTTTTCTGCTCCCCGTACGAACGACGCACCGGAACAACCGACCGAACGGTACATTTACGCCGCACACACCCGCCGGGATTAGCAATATCGGTGGCAAAGCAAAGCCATATAAAAAAAAGGGGGCCGTGCGGGATAATGAGTGGAAAAGGGCTGTAAAAGCAGCACCGGTGCAGCCTCTGTGGTCGGCTAAAAGCAGGAAACGTGTTTCAATGCTGCTAAGTGACGGCCGCCCAATTACCCTGGGGCAATGGGTGGTGGTTGTCGTGTAAAACGAAGTCGGTGTGCGAGTTACGAACGGGTGGGGGGGGGGCATGCAAAAACAAATCGTAAGAAAACTGGTTCCCTTTTTCCGTTCAACAACCTGCCCAAACGAACGGTACTAGCGTAACGTTTGCCTATCCGTTTTGCCTATCTCCCCGGGGGGGTGGTAAACCTATCCTCTTACACTCTCTCTGTGTTCCTCACTTCCCTTTTGGCACAATGCTGCCAGGGTCAGATAAAGTGAGACAATTAATCATCGGGAAATTGTTGACGGTTTGCTATTAATTTAATAAATCCCTCCGTGTCCGTGTGTACGCCCTTTTTCATTTCCGCGCGCGGGCTCAAGCCGAGCTGCCCCAATGCTTGCACATACACGCGCGCACACTAACCATCCGTGCGTGCGTGCCTTGATTGACACGTTCGATGCGCCGTGCGTGCATGCGTGCGTTGCAGCGCTTGTCACACCGAATTGGAAATGGCGCCTTCGTCATTTGGCTGCAGCGAACGCCACGGTTGAAACCTGTTTCATTCCCTCACCATTACGGAAGCACCCTTCCGCGCGTGATGGAATTAAATTATTAAACTTCAATTAAGCGCCACACAGAAGATACTCTCCACCGTACGCTCGGCACATTATACGTAATTAATATTGTAATAACAGTCTTCTTTGCACAAGGAATTTATAATTTATGACACCAGAAAAAAAAGCAGGTCACCGTTTTACATAAACACGAATATTCGTTCCCGAAAAGAATCCTGGCACACACACTCTCTACATGGCTGGGATTGTTCTTATCGATGAGTAAGTGTAGATGATACAGTAAAAACAAAATCACTTGAAGCTTAATGTTCAACATTGTTCTACATACGTCTTGACTTCAGCTTCGGATGTACCGGCTTCAGCACACGTCCTTTCCGTATCGAATCTAGCAACTGTTCGCGAGGACACGATACTCGCTTGAGCGGTGCGGGAGCCAGCTTTCTTTCCGATGCCTAAAATGAAGAGAATAGATGTTAGGTTTTCAATGTTCTCGCCCCCAACAAAGCCAATTAGACGCCAGCGCTTTACATACCTTTCGTAGCGGTGGCCTCGAACGGATGAACTCCAATATGACTGCGTGTGCGTCTTTCTTGACGCGCGGTGGAATGTCGCCATTCACCATAACCTTGCGGAGATTGTACTTTCTGTAAAACGGGAGCAAAGAACGACAGAACAATCAATCGTCTGTGTGTGTCCGTACGAGCCTATATGATTTTCTATTGGTGAAGGTCGATGTGGGTAAAGGAAAAGGCACGACGATCGATATGATTATCTCACGAATCCGTGATTCGGAGTCGCGCGATGCTATTTGGAATGTGTCGCCAAGCGAGGAGTTCAAAGGGAACACGAACGGGACGGTCCCCCTTTCGAAAGCGGTTGACCACTGCTCTTGACCCCGACCCGGTTCCGAGTAGTGGGGGGGCGAAATGATGGTTTGGATTTCGTAGGGCGTCAGTTCGTACTCGATCGGTGCCCGGGAGAAGCTGATCTTTTTCAACCGTACACCACGCCGCAGCTCATCAACGACTTGCATCCAAAAGCGTGCCTAAAATTTTAACATAAAAAAGAGAATTAAAAATTTGCAAACAAAACTTGTAATGACACGTTAAAGAAATGAAAGAACTAAACGGAATAATAAAACGGATGACTGTCAAACGCAACTTATAAAATAATAACTTCGATGCACTCTCCCTCGATTAACTCCCTCGACGCATTACAACACATCACAACCGTATGACAACATCGGGCCTCGCAGCATGTGCTCTCCACGCGTTGACAAAGTGGCGCCTAACCACAACTGTGACCACCGGCGGGCTCATGTTTCGTTTGGTCACATATTTCTTGCCGGAATGCGTAGCGAAAACGTTCCATCACGATCGCGCACACGACCACAAAAACAACACAATATGAAGGTATCGGTCGCGATCGCACCCGACAGTGTATCAGAATTTATGGAATTTGTGATAGTTATGAAACCGGGGCAGCCGATCAGGACCGGGTGGAATTCGATCGGAAGGCAATTCCTCCCTGTCAATAGTGAGCTGTGCCTGGGGTTCAGGGCACACACAATTATGTCCAATCGGTAGCTGATTTGTTGGGTGATAGTAACCCCCGGTATGATTATCGTTTGAAGATAATTATTA
>KZ061593.1:97755-205144 GCA_002091835.1 Anopheles maculatus | reverse complement strand
CTCTCTGTGTTCCTCACTTCCCTTTTGGCACAATGCTGCCAGGGTCAGATAAAGTGAGACAATTAATCATCGGGAAATTGTTGACGGTTTGCTATTAATTTAATAAATCCCTCCGTGTCCGTGTGTACGCCCTTTTTCATTTCCGCGCGCGGGCTCAAGCCGAGCTGCCCCAATGCTTGCACATACACGCGCGCACACTAACCATCCGTGCGTGCGTGCCTTGATTGACACGTTCGATGCGCCGTGCGTGCATGCGTGCGTTGCAGCGCTTGTCACACCGAATTGGAAATGGCGCCTTCGTCATTTGGCTGCAGCGAACGCCACGGTTGAAACCTGTTTCATTCCCTCACCATTACGGAAGCACCCTTCCGCGCGTGATGGAATTAAATTATTAAACTTCAATTAAGCGCCACACAGAAGATACTCTCCACCGTACGCTCGGCACATTATACGTAATTAATATTGTAATAACAGTCTTCTTTGCACAAGGAATTTATAATTTATGACACCAGAAAAAAAAGCAGGTCACCGTTTTACATAAACACGAATATTCGTTCCCGAAAAGAATCCTGTCTTGGCACACACACTCTCTACATGGCTGGGATTGTTCTTATCGATGAGTAAGTGTAGATGATACAGTAAAAACAAAATCACTTGAAGCTTAATGTTCAACATTGTTCTACATACGTCTTGACTTCAGCTTCGGATGTACCGGCTTCAGCACACGTCCTTTCCGTATCGAATCTAGCAACTGTTCGCGAGGACACGATACTCGCTTGAGCGGTGCGGGAGCCAGCTTTCTTTCCGATGCCTAAAATGAAGAGAATAGATGTCAGGTTTTACATGTTCTCGCCCCCCAACAAAGCCAATTAGACGCCAGCGCTTTACATACCTTTCGTAGCGGTGGCCTCGAACGGATGAACTCCAATATGACTGCGTGTGCGTCTTTCTTGACGCGCGGTGGAATGTCGCCATTCACCATAACCTTGCGGAGATTGTACTTTCTGTAAAACGGGAGCAAAGAACGACAGAACAATCAATCGTCTGTGTGTGTCCGTGCGAGCCTACATGATTTTCTATTTGTGAAGGTCGATGTGGGTAAAGGAAAAGGCACGACGATCGATATGATTATCTCACGAATCCGTGATTCGGAGTCGCGCGATGGTATTTGGAATGTGTCGCCAAGCGAGGAGGAGTTCAAAGGGAACACGAACGGGACGGTCCCCCTTTCGACCACTGCTCTTGACCCCGACCCGGTTCCGAGTCGCTGCTAACTCACCTGGAGCGGATATCCTCCATCAGGATTTCGTAGGGCGTCAGTTCGTAGGGGGGGGGGTGGGGGGGTTAGGTCGGGTTATTCCTATTACTGCACTGATCCGGAATCTTTTCCGCACCCGGATCCGGAATCGTTTCCGCACCCGGATCGGTTCCGGATCCGGTTCCAGCTATGGAATCGGAACCAGGTAGTTCCGATTCCGAGCGCCCATCACTAGTTCCGAGTCGCTGCTAACTCACCTGGAGCGGATATCCTCCATCAGGATTTCGTAGGGCGTCAGTTCGTACTCGATCGGTGCCCGGGAGAAGCTGATCTTTTTCAACCGTACACCACGCCGCAGCTCATCAACGACTTGCATCCAAAAGCGTGCCTAAAATTTTAACATAAAAAGGAGAATTAAAAATTTGCAAACAAAACGTTAAAGAAATGGAAAAAGTAAACAAAAACGGAATAATAAAACGGATGACTGTCAAAAGCAACTTATAAAATAATAACTTCGATGCACTCTCCCTCGATTAACTCCCTCGCCGCATTACAACACATCACAACCGTATGACAACATCGGGCCTCGCAGCATGTGCTCTCCACGCGTTGACAAAGTGGCGCCTAACCACAACTGTGACCACCGGCGGGCTCATGTTTCGTTTGGTCACATATTTCTTGCGGGAATGCGTAGCGAAACGTTCCATCACGATCGCGCACACGACCACAAAAACAACACAAAATGAAGGTATCGCTCGCGATCGCACCCGACAGTGTATCAGAATTTATGGAATTTGTGATAGTTATGAAACCGGGGCAGCCGATCAGGACCGGGTGGAATTCGATCGGAAGGCAATTCCTCCCTGTCAATAGTGAGCTGTGCCTGGGGTTCAGGGCACACACAATTATGTCCAATCGGTAGCTGATTTGTTGGGTGATAGTAACCCCCGGTATGATTATCGTTTGAAGATAATTATTATTAGAGCGCTTTAACCTTTTCTGATAGTTTTATTTTAGTTTCTCCAAACTAATGAGAAACATTTTGAAGCCTGCCCTTTTCAACAAATAGCACTCCGTCTAACCTTTGGTGCTTTTATCGAAATCATCATTTATCCTGAAGGTATGACTTTTAATATTTCATCACCATAAATCTGCATGAATCATCGAGAATTGCCAAATCAGACAAACTTACTCGAATAGACGCCGCTTTGCGGAACGAAGGAACGAAGAAACGTTTCCTTTCGCATGTTGCAAAACGTCTACATTCTACTACAGTACCTTACATAACTATACGAGTGTTGGAAGAGATTAAAGCATAAAGAGAAGGACGTTGTTGTAAGTCGTAAAGTATACTGTTTACTACAACATTCGTTTTATCTATTACTTCAAGTCTTTCAAGTGTCTTAAAGACCCAAACACCCCTATAATTACGTAAAGAACTGTATTAAGGCAATGAAGCGACAATCGCTGCAAAAGCAATGCGACTTGTGCTGCTGCTGCACCAAACCAGGCTCGTCTGTTTCGTCGCGTAAAGTGAACGTAATCTAGAACTCACCAACCACAGCAACCGAAAGCTTCGTCCAAAACCAGACCAGGCGAACATTCTTCATAGGTCTCGGTCGCAGAAATAAAACCCTAAAGCCCCCTTTTTAGTATAAGCCGCTTACGAAAACTTCTAGCCCGGGAGGAAGCACAAAGTAAAAGCCCGGCAGCTGGTTCATTAAACAGGCGCGTCGGTGAACCGGCTAATACGCAGCCGGACAGTTTTATGTAGGCAGATAAACGGCCCGACCAATCGAGAGACTTCGCTTCTGCGCAACAAAACACACAATCTAGCCCTCTCGAGACTATTATTTATTAGTTTAAACAGGGGGGAGAATACTTCGGTATTGAAACTCGACCAAAAGGTCGATAAAATGTCATAATCGGTTGATTCGCATGAGAATAGAACACAGGAGCAGGATGTGTTAATCACTGCAAAAAACACAGAGGGAAAGAAAACTTCACTTCTTCACAGTAAATACCTATTCGATCACATTACTTCCGTCCCATATTCCCCTTGCGAGCAGGGAGTGTACCACTTAATCCGGTAGTAATTCATTTATTTATTGCCCATCATCCGGGTGGCGTTCGAGATCAAAGCAGCATCTCCGCAGCATGAGTTGGAAGAAAAGAACCGTTTTCCAGCAGCAGCATCTCGCACATCATAATCCATCATTTCCCAGTCAACTCGGTGCGCACAAACAAATGGAACACATACTCCGTTTTCCGGTATGGAGGGAAAATAGAAAAATGGTACGCCGCGTGTTTTTCCTCCACCAGCGGATGAAGCGGATTTTCATCATGATCACTCATCATCGCTCGTCGGTTGGTAGAAGTGTTGTCATTTTTTAATCAAGGTTCACCCAGATCCACCGCCATAAATCAACATCTGGTCGAGTAGATACGGGGGATGGTACGTTGGCTTTACATGCCACCCCTAGGGTTCTATTTTCTATCGTTAATTTGTGAGGTTATGTGTGTGTCTGTACTGCGTCCGCAGAAGGAAGGAAATTGCACCATCGTAGGACCATCGAAGATGATAAATGAAGCAAAAACTGATACAAATCCGGTGTGAATTGCCAAACCAAACAAACGTAACAGTGAAGATGGAACCATGAAAACCCGTTCCAAATAAGGAGCGAAGAAAAGATAAACAAAATCCGAACAAAAGTGCACACTACACAACAATGTATAGTTACCGAAGAATGTAATGTACAAAAAAAAAAGGTTTGTAAATTAAAACGCTCATACTTGCAGTGCCTGCCAGATTCTTTGATCGTCCGACTGGAGATTCGATCCGGTATGCAACGGGCCCGATACAAAGTTCGAATAATAAAAACGGATACAGACACCGTACACCGTTGACACATCGCGTAGAGTTTTGCAGCAGCCCACAATTGGTTCAATTTCGGCGATAATTCGAAAAGGAGCGGGCAGACGAACGAACGAATGTATTACCATCAGCCAATCAGCAAGCGGCAGAAAGCACGAGAGGTTTCGATGATTCGAGCAGCATTCCAAGGAAGAGGAAAGAAAAGTGTTGCAAAGAGACTGTGTGTTAAATAAAACAGGAAATGTAAACTCAACAGCTTGATTTTTAACGATCGTCAACTGTCTGGAGAGATCTTGCCGGGGGAAGACACAACATTATCGACAAGTATCGGGGGGGAAAAAAGACATCGCAACGTAAGCGAACACAAACTTAAACAGGGTTTTACTGATCATTTCTTAAGGTGTCAACAGCAATCTTCGGTATATCAACAGGAGGAATCCAGCAATTGAGGGATATGTCGTTCTAGTAGATATTAACTTCAATTTTGTAGCACGTGGTTTTTAACATCCAGGAGTTCTATTTCTGGACTATGATCTCTCGATAATTTGGCAGATGTTGTCTCAAAATTTCTCTTTTCTTGCTTAAGTTCTCGATGACTTCTAGCAATGTGGACTGTCTGTTCTTCAATAATTATAAAAAAGTCATCAAAGACACATATTATGAGCACAGTAAGTATTGGGTAGTGAGCTCCAAAGCTATTGAGACCTCACCTCAATCCCTTTTGGAACTATTCAATAAAATATAAGAAATATAAGCCACATAAGATGTTTTTTGGAGAAGAAGACATAAAAAGAGACCTCATAAAGTTTATCCGTTCTAAGTTACCAGGACTCCTCAACTACTAAAAGATCTACTAGATGAATTAGATCGTCACTATATTAAAATAGATCGCTAGGAGAGTAATATCCATGTCCAAGTAATTCCCTCAACAAACCAAAGAATGCTCTTGACGCCTTCAAAACTGTCCAGTAAAACTCTGCACTGCGAAGATTAATTAAAGTACACATTCTTTCACAATCGTTGTACTCCATTTCGTCCGGCACCTTATCGTTCACACAATTTCGGCGGTGCATTAACGGACCCCGGCGGGGGGCTCTGTGTTTTTTTCTTCCACTGTTTCACTCCAGTTTCTTCCTTCCGATAGGGTGCCATTTCATGGTGCTTTCGCGTTGTCGTTATCGTCGCGCGCTCGGGAAAGAAATACGTCCGGACGACTGTCTGCAACTGGGAACTGCCGACTACACTAGTCTCGGAAATCGGAAAACATTTCTTTTCGATTCCGTGCCCGTGTCTTCGGACGGTCATCAGGTCTGCAAGTGAATGCTGCCCCGCAGTTTGTTACTCCTTTTCGGTTTGGGTTTGCAGGTTTTTTTTTTTTTGGTTGGTTTTGTTGCATTTTATGCATTTGCAACGAACAAGTTACCCGGTTTACGCGTGTTGTTTTCTTGATAATGTGTTTCACCCTCGGCGAAGGCACCGGGAGATCGCACGGTGAAGAAACAAAGTCCTTTAATTACCGGATGCAGCAGAAAACGAGTTGCATTCGCGGCTACCGTTGCTGGCTGTCTGCAAATGGAACCCAGACTTTCACCTTCACCCGCGTGTCGAAGAACAATCGAAGACGAACAGGTGATGGTGGTGGTTGTGGCTGCCTACACCGGATGACAGACAGGGCCAGACTTTCACCTTCACCCGCGTGTCGAAGAACAATCGAAGACGAACAGGTGATGGTGGTGGTTGTGGCTGCCTACACCGGATGACAGACAGTGCCAGACTTCTGTGCTTTCGGATTGTAGCAGAGGCGTCGTTGCGTTGGGAGAGCTTTATGCAACTTCTTACGCGCTGCCCCGTACATACACTGTCCTGAAACTGTTGGACAGAAGAATAGAGCCATCAGACCGGAGCACTGGAGCAGTCTGGACGCAGTGGACGTGTGCTGCAGACATCGACAAGCACACCAAAAATCCTTTGGAATGTAATTGGAACGGATGGCAACCAGAATCCTTTTTTTATTCCGTTCCCTGCTCTCCTGTTTTCCGAATGTCTCGTGTTCCGGTTACGAGAAATGGAACCCAAAACGAAAGGAAATGGAAAGTATTAAAGGAGGAATTGAGCGCGTTTTTTTTTTGTGCGTCGCCAATCAACATGACACATTCATTTTCGTTCAAAAGAGCTTAATTTATGCCAACTACAGGGCTGGTCAGCTGTCAACATTGTTGTTGTTTTTTTTGGTCCTGCTTTTCGAATTGCGAATAGCGCTGGATGTTTCTCAACAGGAAGACGAACGACGGGTTCGTCTCCTGTAACCCACACAAGTCACTCGGTTGAAGTCTTTTGATTTAAAGCGGTTCAATTATAGCACCTGCGCAGAGGATAAAGAAAACCGAAATCTACAACTGTTTGTCATAGTTTTAAATGACGCGAACTAACCTTTAATTTAAGCTAAAAAGAAAACAACATCGGCCCTCTTAAGTAGAGCATCATTAGGGAGCATTTTAAAGGCTAAACTGAAGAGTCTAGTAATACTATTAATATAAAGCTGCTTAAATCCTATCTCCTCAAACACTGATAGTGATTTTAATGGCCATTCCATCTGCTCAATTTGCTTTCGGAAAGCATCTTCAACAAATGTGTAGTGCCGATTTTTGCCCACCATAAAATAGATTTCAACGAGCGACAAACGGCGAACACAACGCCGAAGCAAAAACGCATCACCACAATCATTGTAGTGACGCTTTCCACAGGTAATTGAGCATAATTCTGGCCAAACTGGTGCGATTCGGTGTGTGTGTGGCCACCACTTTCACGTTCGACAAACGGTTGTGGCTCAAACGCACGCCCTGATGATTTGCAAACAAGGAAGAACAGGAAATGGTTATGTAAATTGGTCCCTTAATTGCTACGTAGGTACCTTCACCCGACACCGGCGAGCATCTGCAAATAGCCGAAACGCAAATGGTAGTTGTTGGAGTCTGTGTGTCGTACCGCTTTTATAGAGCTCGATTTGAAAATTTGGACTCTAGCAATCTGTTGCTCCTGACCTTTCGTTTGAGCTTTCTGTGGGGAACATTAGCTTGGAATCTGAGTCTCAAAGTCAATGTCAATGGGTTCAAATTGTGCTCCCAAAAAAAAGCCTAATTTCTACTACTCTTCTTAACATCTTCAAGCTTCACACGTGAGACCTCCTCTAGTTTTATATTTGCATTCCTATCTGTGTCGTTTATAGCATCTTTAAAGTGTATTTTATCCTCCTTACACCTAAATTAACATACAAAATTCATCATAAATCAAACACCACAATCTTTTATATACGTTTTGCATTATTCAATAACTCTTTTGTGTCCTCGTTTAAACTCTTTCTCTCTCTCGATTCCTATCTTCACAATCGTCACACTTATTCAGACTTTTTTTTTGTAAAGCGTGGACACGATTTAGTGTTACGATTTTTCGACACCCAACCGAGCAAGCAAAGATGAATTAACGTTCACGCCACGATGACTGTGAGATGATTGTTAATGTCTTCTCCCACTACTCCATATACCGAATGGCATAATTTCGATATGCTCCAATGATCGCGAATAATGCAAACACACACACAAAAGCATAACACAGTCCCTGATGTATTGTAGGTATTTTTACGTGTTTTTCGTCGATCAGTGTTAAACATGTGTCCAGCTTTTTCTCTATTGCCTTCCAGTCATGGAAATGATTGGGCATGCTGTGCTAATGTTGCCATTTTTTTATTTCTTTTCCCCTAAAATATTATGTCTTTCGAGCGTCCTGTCCACAGAGAGAGACAGAGAGCAGTAAAGCATCGTTTTATGAACTCATTTTTATCGATATGCAAGTTATGAGTTTTTCACATCCACATGCTACGCCCGGCCACTCACCATTGTCCTCATCCGGCCTCCGCTTTCAACAAAAGGAACCTCATGTAGGGTGGAATTTTTAATAAGGACTCACGTAATGAGTCGCCCTTGCCTTTTTCGCATCGGACCCCTCGTTTTTCTTCGCCAAACATTTCACCGAGAGCGCTGGGTTCTTTCACTCCGGCTCGGAGAAAGATTGGCTACTGCTGCGTTTCAAATGCAATCTCGTCCGGTGTACACCGATTTCGTTTCGCAGGAGAATGCACACGCGTTTCGGGTGTTGTGAATATTCACTAAAAGCCCGTCCATTTTCGGAGCGCTTTTTTCCCGCGTGTGGCTTGTTGGGTTTGTATTTGTGCCGGAGAGTTTAGCACCGGTGCGGAAACAAGGGTGTGAACCGGGGGGGTGGCTTTATTTATGTTATTTTATTTTTCACGGTTCGGTAAGCGGGAATTGGGTGGTGGTGTATTTGTGTTTGGCAAACGTTACTTAACCATTTCGTCTAACATTATGTCATTTATTTCATTTTAATGAATTATAATAATGGAACTTTTTTCCTAATAATTTCTGATATAATTAAAAAACGGAAATAAAATGGTTAAGTGAAGCAAAAGAAGGGTTATTATTATCTGCATTCGATACAATCTCTCGTTTTGCCCTTAAGGCAATCGCATTTCATCGTATGCAGACGATTGGAAAACACGATGACGATTGCAAGAAAAACACAACCCATTTGCATTCAATCACAGTGAAGGCAGCAATCGTCTTAATTATCTTTGCTATCACTGCTCCCTACACACACACAAACACACACACAACACCATCAAAGGCAAAGAAAGCACGGCAGAAAAGCCGATCCCTTTTTAATCATCACCCTTCGGTTTCTTATTTCAATCAACCGTTTGTGGCTTGGAGTTGAACGCGGGCAATTAAAGTAATTGAATTAAATTAAATTAATTCCAAACAAAACTCCTCTGTGCCGGCATCCAAGATGCCCTTGCCTTCTTTATAGCCCTTCTCGAAGCGGGATGAAGAAAACCCGAGTAAAACACAGCGTCTGTGCTCTGCAATCAAACGTTTTCGCTATGTTTTTGATCCGAAAAGATTTCCCAACGCGATCTCACTGTAAATGAGCACATCAACGGTGCTAGAAGTGATCGCCAAGCAGACGGCTGCACTGAAAACATGTGGAAGGATAACGTTTTTTTCAGCCAAGTAATTGTACCGAAATCTCATTTCCATGTCCGACACCTTCCAGCGAACATCTCATTACACCGTGATCCTCGGGAGACTCGGCAAACACTTTCTATGCTACAATTTGATTGATAATTCAATTAAAGCTGTACCTCGTGGAGAGCAAAAATACATCGTTTGGGGAAAACTTTGCTGGAAATGGGATGATTGCAGACTCGGACGTGGAGTGATGTTGCCAATTTTGAAATTACTCCACATAATAACGTCTTTATCTGTACAGCAAGTTGGGAATTTGGCAACCAAAGTGATTTAGCTTTTTCCAGAGCGAGAGATATGTATTTTGGTAGCTAGAATTACTATCAAATCATCATACTTTAATAAAGGCTGTACAAATTGCAAACCCTTGAAGGACCCTGTAATTTCTAAAATGGCGTTAACTACTTCATTGAACAAAACCCCATAACTCACCCAATCGTTGAAGTGGATCTTCTCGAGCTCCTTGCCGGTCGTTTCCGCCTGGGCCTTTAACCGCAGCACTTCCGCCTCCCCTTGGCATACCCGTTGCAGAAATGTCCGTAGCTCGAGCGTTTCTGTGACGAGCGCCCGGCATACGGCCCGATAGTGATCTTCCGGCTTCGAGGGTGATACACGCGACGAACAGTACTGTTAAAAAAAGTAAAATAAAGGAATACAAAAAACGCGTGAGAAATGATGAACCAAACATCTACAGAACTTCTCCAATGCGGGAGGAACCTCGTGTAGTTAAAAATGAAAACTGATCACTCCTAAAAACACGTTTACTGCGTCAGGAAGTATTGATTTCAAGCATCCGAAAATGTCTTCTCTTATTGGCGGACGGATTGCAGTAACGCATTACGGAAAACGTCCATGATAAATCTCTTTTCCGCCACCTGAATCGTAAAGAAAGCTCATCTGGTCGTCAACAGCTTGTCGTTCGGGTCAATATTAAACGCACAGACTCTGCTCGTGGAGGGTAAAATGTGCAAAAAAACCTTGCCGACAATAATTTCGTGGCATGCGTTCAGGTCATTACAACTACCGACTCGTTTATCTTGCTTTAACATCACATTTTCGTACTCTTCTGCATGTTTTTTTCGTGTACTTGAAATTGAAAGTGTAAAGCAATCTAAAACAACAAGAAAAACATTAACTACAACATGCGCATACGTGAAGCTACAAAGAAAAGAAATGTGTGTTGCAATGTTGCATGGAAAAACTGTCCCTTTTCTCTTGAGTGGAGTCCCCTCCGATATCACTTAATACTTCCTTTCACTCGCCCCGATGATGACCTCCTCTTAAGAAGCGCATTTTAATGCATTTCCCACACACGCAAGACGAAGACGATCGATGCTACTCACCCCAGAAACATGATCTTTTTCATCATTTCCTTTCTGACTGTATAGCTTAACGCGCTCGGTTCTTTCTTGCTGCCTAATGCAGCGGTATAAAAGTGTCAAAATCTTCCGCTAATCTCACAACACATGCTAACGATAAATGGAAGGCCCTAGTGCCCTAGTGTGCCCCTCAAGTCTGAAAGATTATAGCGCTTTTATCCTCGGTTGACCGTTGCATAGGTTGAAAATTAGCTTAACGATGCCATTTTACGACACACGACGCCTTTATTGTGGTGGAAAAACTATCCCATGGTCCAACCGCTAATGCTATCGTATCTCGAAATAACCTTGAGATTTGAGTACGATTAGCGTGCACAAAGTCGGTTAACTTAGGGAAGTTTCCAAAAAATCTTCACTTTCTCGACTCACTTTCTGCTGGGTGGGGTGCATGATCTTAGGGATTAAGTAGCACCCACGGGAAGATACGTAGCCCGGGGTGTTATGCGCGATAAGAGGGGGGACTCATCAAACCCTTGGTGCGTTGTGATGCTGCGATTTAAAGTAGGTTATGGCTTACTCGCCCTTGTGGCCCTTTCTTTAGACAAGGTTTTAGTTGCAGTGGAGCATGAGCGTCCTGTCGATGGACGCGTGACGGTGTATTTGTCGCATCAAGTAGTAAAATATTTAATACCTCCGTAATTATTGGCTGGCACCCAAAAACATAAAGCCGATCACATGTAAACGGGATGATTTATTTCACTGCATCGCACAGTGGGATAGTGTAGAACAGACTATAGCTTCAGCTTTATACTATGTTTGGACTAAGAATATTTAATATAATATTAAATAAACTTTAAATTGACCTTGTCATTACATATCAGATTAATAAGTTGAATTAGGTTGACGTCTAGATGGCGCTAATGTATCATACAAAATTATCCGTAGACTATCCAGCTACGAATATAGTCAAGTCTATAGGACTATAGGAATCCAGAGATGTGTGGCACCTTTTAAGGATGTAGTGTAGGATATTCACACGGCAGGACCGAGTATTGAATCTCGTATGGAACGTCTCATATTACACAGAGCTGACTATCCAGCAGCGAATACAATCAATTCAAGGAAGTCTGAAATGACAATTCAAGACTTCTCGAGATTGTAGAGGCAAAGACGAAGAAGAAGACGCTGAAGTAGAAGAGGAAGACGCCGAAGAAGAATCAATGAATATGGTTGAATCGTTAGATTCTTCCATTAATTCCATCTATTAAACATTCGGCGAATGTAACTACTCGCTCTCCTAATACTAATGCTCAGATTTATTGTCCCAATTTTTGGTCCCAAAATACATCCACATTGTCCCAATGTGCATCACATCCCCTTCGAGAGCTGTCCCTGAACCTGGCGATAAAGTTTTTGTTTTGATAAGCTATTCTGGAGCTGCTATTCTGCTTCAAACTAGCCTAACCACCACCGTTCCGGAAAGTGAAAACGTTCCTGCGGGGCGCTACGCTAGAAGCGATACATATCTCCGGCGCGTATTTCATTACCAAGGGCAACGGAGCAACGAGACATTGTGTGGCCAGCAAAAATAAAGCGCGATTGGGACGGTGTGTAGGCGATAATGAAAAGCGACCGAAGCGCTGCATTAACGAGCGCATTAAAAATGCATCTCAAAACGGAACCTAATTTTGGAAAAACACGAGTCATTAAACATTATCCATTCTCTTTCGCTTGTTTGTCTTACAGGCGGGACTAAGACTGATATTATTTTTAAGCCGCACACAGAGACTGACAGGGGCTGTGATCGTCGGAACAGTAACAACTATTGAACAAAAACACGATTTACGTTTCCATCGTCCGTATCGAGTTGCTGTTATGCGCAGCAACTACAAACATGTACACAACATCCAGCAAGCCACATTCTCCCGAAAATAAAGCAATAAACATTACCTTGGCTCGTAAAATGTGCCTCGTTTTCTCGCTATTCTCGCTACCATACACAAACTGGGGAATCATTTAAAATAAAAGTCCACAATCACAAATACTGCACGATGCTCTCCCCGCGTTGTAATGTGCCATCGAATTTTTTAAGGCAACAATCATAAAATCGAATCGCCCGCACCCGTCGTCATCCTCTTCTCGTTTTTTTTTTTCGGGGTATTAAATTTCCATAACCCTGCACAATAATGCCTTGGGCCTTGTGTGTAAACGATGCAATTTATTTATCGCTTCACTGCTGCTGCACTGCTCAGGTCTCTCTCTATCTCTCTCGCTAAAACAAAACAACCAAGACCTCCGAAATCACAAATCGGGAGAGCGAAACTCCCGATCGTGGCCATAATCGCGCACCATTCCATAACCCTGCGCCGGAGGCATAAGGGGCGACATAAAATATTATGCTATATTTCGATATGGTCGATCAGCGCATATGTGTTCCCGGGTGATCGGTGTTCCGTTGACCTAATTTTTCCACTCACTGAGACGCGCTGGGCGAAACCGTAAGGGATCTATTACTACACATGCTATCATCACTCCTTACTCGAGTCGAGCGTTTTCAAAAAACTGTGACTCAAGGCCGCCGGTTGCTAAGGGAGGACGGCACGCATTTTTCCCCAATTTATTGCATCTATCGGACCTCGGTGATTGAGCTCGGTGCGTAATGGGAGTTTCGTTTTAAATTTGTTTCCCCAAGATTCCCGTGATGCGGCATGTAGGCGTCGATGGTGCCGAAAAACGCAACGTCGTATCCGAGAGCTGGATTATTTAAATGGACCGTTAAAAGCGGTATCGGTGACATCGGGTCATCAGTGGCACCCATTTACCGACGCCATCTTCGTCACCAGGAAGCAGATAAGGAGACTTGAACCGCGTTTGCTGTGGCGTAATACAAGTGGAATGGTCCATGTTGACTACAGGGCCACAGGGCACGCAACTCGGACCGACGTTGTGCAGATCAGGCGCAAAATCCACTTGCTGGGTGTTGGGTGAGCGTTACTTACTTCATATTCATTAGAAAAACTCGTACGTTTATCTCTTGCTTCACCACATTGCCTTGCAGTTAACTGCGCGAGGGTGTTGTCGATTTAAATATTTTCTCTCATGCATTTCTTCTCTTCATTTCCATTCAAACTTCATCTCCAGACCACCCGATCGAAGGTGGAGGAGGTTGTTGGTGTGTCCTCCCACTTGGCAAAAGGGACGCAAGATTTCGTCCACTGTAGGGCATTAGGTTACGAAACTGGTCTTCGCAACGGTGCCAACAACATTGACGACAACGACCTCGCTAGGTCGAATTCCACACTGGCGGGCGTGCGTAGGACAATCTAAGGGACCGTTCCGTCTGGCCATAGTGTTTCGCGCGTTTGGTTCGGTGAACCCCACTCCATCCACCCCCAACACACCACGCAGACTACCAAGCAGATGTCAAAAAAAATATGTCACGTGTTAGGGTGCCAGGTTCGAAGGTTATGTCAGAGCCTACGGTGGCCTCAGCGCTTTTGGGGACGCCAAACGAAAGCAAAAGCAAAACGAAACTAAACAAATACCCCGAAACCGAGAAAAAAACAACGTCACAAAAGCTGCCCTTACAAATGGGACACTATCGCATAACGCTTGACAACACAGACGAACTGTCAAACGCTGAAAGAAACCGGTGTGCTTTTGTTTCCACTGCATCTGCAGGTTTGGCGATACGCGGGCCAGGTTTTTGTTTTCGAGCTGCTCAGTGCCTTCTGAATCAGCTGTGCGTTTTCGTGTTGGGGCCCGGAAATGATCACCATAATTCACAGCCTTCCTCTCTAGTTCGGTGGCGGAGAGCGCACTGGATACTCCCCGACGGTTGGCATTCCTTTCGCTCGCTTTGTTTTGGCTCTGGGGTAACACTAATCACCTCCATTGGCTACTAGAGCGTTTTCAATTTAACTAATCACTGTTTGATAACATTGGAATCATTCATTGACCACGTGACGGACGGTCGGTAGGATTAGGTTTACATTGACTTTCGCTTTTCACAGGGAAAAAGACGGCGGAAAATAGAAGAACTTATAATTTATAAGAGATATTTGGAGAGGTCAAAATATTTTATCAGACTGCTTTAAAATGCAATATATTACTTCGTTTTCCAAACATTTTCTCATCAGTTTTGAAACATAAAAACTGTTCCTCAGTAACGTCAATTTAACACTTTTACTGTTCCTTCAATTACACACTAAATCTCTTCATTGCTCTTCTAAATCCTCAAGAGACCTTGGGAGCTGGAGAATTAGTCCTGCGTCTGGGATGAATATCTACCTAATGTCGTATCAATGCCGACGCCATTACCATCTGGACCATTTGACTAGAGATGAGAATAACAATTCTCTTCTAACAATTAAGTCATTCTTACTCCTTCACCTTTGTGATTCGAATGTTTCACCAACTCTTTTGCGATTCGAATCATTTAACAACTCATTTGCCAATCGAAACGTTTAACAACTTTTTTGATTTGTTTTTTTCCGTAACGTTGACTACGAATCACGACTCACCGTTTGTATTTCCATTTCGTTAATTCGTACAATATTTTAATGTATGGAATCTTGATCCGATCGAATCGCACTTGAATCTAGATCCGAACCAATCCCTATCGAATCTAAATCTGGTCGAATTCCAATCGAATCTCAATCGAATCCCTAACGATTTCCAATCGAATACCAAACGATTTCCAATCGAATCCCAAACGAATCCTAAATGAATCCCAATCGAATCCCAAACGAATTCCAGTCGAATACCTAACGAATCTCAATCGAATACCTAACGATTCTCAATCGAATCCCAAACGAATCCCAATCGAATCCCAATCGAATCTCAAACGAATCCCAACCGAATCCCAAAGGAATGCCAAATGAATCCCAAATGAATCCTAATCGAATCCCAAACGAATCCCAATCGAATCCCAAACGAATCCCAAACGATTCCCAATGAAATCCCAAATGAATCCCAATCGAATCCCAATCGAATCCCAATCAAATACCAAACGAATCTCAAACGAATATCAAACGATTCTCAATTGAATCCCAACCGAATCCCAAACGAATCCCAAACGAATCAGAATCGAATCCCAAACGAGTCCCAATAGAATCCCAATGGAATCCTAAATGAATCCCAAATGAATCCCAAATGAATCCCAATCGAATACCAAACGATTCTCAATCGAATCCCAAACGAATCCCAATGGAATCCTAATGGAATCCCAAATGAATCCCAAATGAATCCCAAATGAATCCCAAATGAATCCCAATCGAATTCCAATACGATCGAATCCCAATCGAATCCCAATACGATCGAATCCCAATCGAATCCCAGTCGGTTCGAATCCCAATCGAACCCCAGTCGGTTCGAACTCCAATCGAATCCCAGTCGGATCGAATCCGTCAAATGGGATCCAATCAATTCGAATCTTTCAAAGGATCGAATCTTCGAATCTTCCGAGTCTCCAATCACCAAACACTACACCGGACCTGCTTCAATACTAGCTGTGTAAAATGACGTTGTCTTGCCAAGTGTCGTCGTTATCTTAAATGTTTCATCTTAAAAATAATCTAAAATCCTTTTCTTTGATTGAAATACCAACTCACCACATCGCTAATTGTAATTAAAGCAAAACGAACATTTCAATACCACTCGATTCAATCCAAAAAACCAAACCAAACTGATTTAAAAGTCAATCACTTCGTTTCCATAAAGCAATGTTAACTGTAAGACACCCGCGTGTAGACACCGATTGTTCTCGCACTACATCAAACAGGCGCGATTCTTGCTCCAGACTTTTCTACCCACCCAAAATTCAAAGACAATAAAGCAGCATCCATTGTCATAGGCACAAACCGTTAGTAAAGTACCGGTAAACTCCTCCTTCTCTTCGGAAAGTGTGGTTTGAAAAAATTTAAATACACATTTCAGTCAAGCACATTAGTAACACCGGCCCTCAAACAGAGTAAAACGTTTTTCTATCGGGTCGAATTGAATTGAGCGGTTCTTGGCTGCCTGTACTTGGCACGCACCGCGAGTAGCTGACACTTCCATCTGTGATCCCCCTAGTTGACCGGTTCCAGCAAACCAACAATCAAACCACACATCAATGACCAAGCTAAAAGGAAACCGACGACTACGCCGCCGACGCGCGAAAACCAACCGCCCAGAACACAACTGCAGCGGGCCAGAAAAATGCCCAAAAACGGTACCCCGCTTTGGGTTCGAACGGGCGGGTTTTAAATTACGGTTTTACCACTCCGGTGTTCAAAGACAACAGCTTCGTGGGATGCAGGGAGCGGAAAGGATGGAAAGGGGACGCACACAAAGTTCAAACCAGGAAACCCAGGAAGTGCACAAGACGTCATTTTGCTATATTTCTTCGCATCTCAAACATCAAAACAAAAGACCTTGAAGGCCAATCCCGCCAACAAGAACACCGGGAATTAACTTCCTCGAGGGCGTGGATGTCTGTTTTGGAGGGAGCCGGGAAGACATAAAAGGAACCCGGGGGATGGAAGAGGATACGGGGTATGGAGGTGGGAGCAGCGATTGAGTAATTTAAATCAAAACCAGGTAATTTCCCATTTTCGGTTACGTTTGCGGCAATGTCGGCACGAGTCAAACAGCACCGGGCCGGGTGGAAAATCAACAAAAATAAAGAGCGAAAAGAGTAAAAGACAAGAAGAAAAGCTCAAAAATCGAGTCCACACGAACAGAGCGATCGGCCGATGGTGACGCAGGGGGGAGTACAGTTGGGAGTTGGGCCAAATTTCCTTCTGTGACGTTCAGCATTCGACATACACTTTACAAACGGCGCTGATCTTTTCTTTTTTCTTTCTTTCGGTAAAATTGTCTCCGAACAAAAGATTTCCGCAGCTTCAACAACAACAACAGAGACGTCAGAAGAGTTTTTCCGCCCCAAGAAAAAAAAACACGTAAAACGGTAAAGCAAGCCGCGCAATTGTGAACGTTATCGGAACGGAACCGTGGAATAAATTTCGTTGGAGAATAATGTGTTTTTCTTTTCATTGCTCGTTTTTGGGGAAAATTGTTTTCCGCCTATTTTTATGCATGATAAAACGGGAAGGGTGAGCTGGCTTTTAGTGGTTCAGTTCCGTTACGAAATGCTTTCTACATGCAAATGTATGGCAGGAAAGCGATCCAGCGATTGCTCAGGAAAAATCGCTTTGATGGAGACATCAGTTCGTTGCTCAAGCGAGCGGAAAACTTCTTCATTACTCGCTACTGGAAAACGACACATACGGAAATCACACGTTCGTTCACCTGGTTGGTCTGTACTTCTATAAACCTTTGACAACAAAATTCCATAAATATGACAAATCCGTACACAAAAAAAAAAAAACAAATGTCTGAAACGCAAAAGACGAAACTACCATGCCGGCAGATCATTCCGAAAATTTATGCAGACAACCAAATCCCTCAAAAACTACCGCCGAAGCTGTGCCAACCGGGCTAAAGGCTAAGTCTGCTCCTATCGGTAGCTGAGGATGTCATGTTTCTTGAAAGCTTAAGCGCCAACCAAGGCTCTCCAGCAACTTCAACTCCGCAGACGAACATTCCAATTTGAACCAACTTCAAAACAGCATCCGGTATCGCATCCGAGAAGAACTCCCTGGCTCCTCAACAGTTCATGCCTCAAACTGTCGTAAATCTTACGAAAATAACTTCCAAGCTATGGCTGAAAGAGCATTATACGATTGACCGTCGCGAAGGCAAAAAGGAAAATCGTCAAAACTGAGAAATCATTCCGAAACTACCCTGCATAAAACGCGCGATAGATCGACGGTAGTGTCCCGGGTCTTGATCCGCGCGCTTCAGTTTTTCGACCAACAAATCTTGCCCGACCGGGCCTGGCCCAACTTCGATCATTAAATTATGCTAATTTTAAATTATTACCCATAAAAATCCGATCCGATCAGCTACCGGACTTTTCGCTCATTTGCTCACGCTCCGGACGAATCTGGACACGGTAGTTTCCGTGCAAGATGCATCCACGGCGACCTACGAAAATAGGCCAATAACCACTTTACTACCTTAGCGCTGAATGCACTACTTAAAATCGGATAATCCGGCCCTACACGGTCACCGAGCGACCATAATGACCTCCGGATGTGTCTGAGTGAGGTCCAGAAGATGTTCTACTTTTCAGCGAAAGGAGAGGGTCTCGCACCAACGAACGAGAAGATATCTTCATTAAGTTGTGGGTCTGCAGTGCCAAAAAAAAAACCTCCCAGCGCCGCCTAATGAAGTATAAAATATTCCAACGACTATAGGCAAACCTCTCCTCGATCGGGCAGACCTATTTCTGATCAATCATTCAGATCGTCCATCATCGTACGAACGGAGAAGGTGAAATCTGCACAACATCATGCATGCCAAACATGCCGTGACGATCGGTGTTTGATCGAATTAGGAGAAAGTTTATGACTTAATCTCTGCCCGACAGGCGACGCTGGGTTTTGGAGATGAATGATTTGCAAACGGCAAAACGGTGGTTCCGTACAGAGAGAGGATGATGTTGATGGGTTGGGAACACATGATTCCTGAAGTAAAACCACTCATTACAACCGTGTCCTACTTCTGGAACCTATCCAACTTTGATCTAAAACGGGCCGGATGAAGTAGTAAATTCTGCTGCTAATTAATTTTGTAATAAGATATGGACCAACGAAGTTACCCTTTTATTAGAGATAGCAACCAAATTGAGATTCAAACAACCGATCAAGAAGAGGAGGTCAGTTTGTGCTTAGCTCGGCTTTGAGTTGAGTGCATGATCGATACACACAGCCGCAGGTTCCGGACGTCGATGGGAAATTTATGAGTAATTTATTTTCATTAAGCACTTAGCTCTTCGGGCCGACGGAACCAACGATATATCTTCTTCGGCCGTGGTACTCGTCTAAGGCTCATTAGAAGTTTTCCCTCCGACAACTTTCTCTCCGACGCGCGGACCCAATCGATCGGGTGGACCTACTTGGCAGTTTGAGGTATCGTAACGAACCGATTGGTTCCATTGATGTCGAAGGTTAAACGGTCGGATAAGTAGGTCAACACTGTTTGAGCTGGACCCGTAAGGGCATGATAAAATATTTCCTTTAGATCAACTCATAATGGATTTGTTGTGCACTGATGATATGAGCTTCAAACGATCTGATGATGTCTTGTTAACTTTGTCGAGTAAAGGTTTCCATACACAAATATAATGAATCAAAGCAGCAAAGCGCTCAGATACAGAGGACCGATATTTGAACCACACGCACACACGACGAAGAATCAAACACGAATTCTTCTGCAACTATAGAAATAGAAAGTTAAAGTTCCCACCGGCCGGCTCCAACGAAGCGTCGCCTTCTGCCGTCATAAATCACTGTCGCCACGCTTCACGATTTCCGCATGCCTAGAATATAATCGTCGACAGGTTGGGCGCGCAAGGAGAACGAGAACGATACGGATACTAAGTTAACCGCGAACATGTCTGCTTGTTCGTTCGTTTGCTGTTGTTTAGCGGCGCCGCCAATCGCTGACGACGTGCCTCGAAGGAGTGGTACTAAAATTGAGCCGTCCAGTGCACGGTGGTTGATGGTTGTAATTAATATGTAATTTATCTACGTCCTCGTAAGCCCAGCAGAGCATAGTTCACACACGGTCGACGGTGGCAGGTTCCAGGACGCTGAGAAATTAACATAGTCTTGTTAGAACGATCATTGGAATGCGAATCATCACACTAAGAGCTTCGGCTAAGAACTCTGCAGAAAACAAATACGAAAGATATGTCAACACTTGTGAGTAACCTGTTGACGAAGTTCGTGTGTACCACAATAACATGCCATTCAATTATTGCTTATACAAACGAAGGTAAACTGAAGATGTTAGAGAACAAATAACGTGCTGGAGGGAACACCTAAATCAATAGTTCTACCGTTAGCATGGAACAGCAAACAACTGACTACACGCGTGGATGACTTCTAGAGATCTCCAAAGGAGTTTCACAAAAACAGTTGCTACTTTCCGCCAATGCATCAAATACTTCTTCTTGCTATCTTGAGCCTCTAGCAAGACTTCATATAGCTGACCTGCCAATGCAGAAGTTAGTTCGTACTACTGCAGGACCGTTTGTTTGCCATTTTTTATTGCGATCGCCCACCGTACAGAGTCCGGAACCCACGAAATCGGATGTCTTCGGGTGTCATAGTAAACAATGCGTACAAGCTGTACTCCTACCGGTACTTTACCGCTACCATAGTGGCCGAACAACAGCTTCACCAGAGACATCATTCCACGGTTCCAGCGCATTGACGCCCTCATGCGTACACAGAGCGCGTCCAAACGCTGCAATGAGGCCACCTCCACAAGAAGAATTCTCTCGTGCCATGCCATCCGTACATCTTTGCACACGTAACTTACTTTATGCCATTCCCGTTTCTTCGCTTCAATCATTCGCGAATTCCAAGGCCATCTCGGAAGTGTGGAATCGGTTCCGCTGACGTAATGGGCTGGCGTCTGCGCCTAAACTTTAAACGGAAGTGGATGAACGCTTCCACAACCGAGCGCCAAGCTTCGCAAGTGGAATTGTTGGGGCAGTGTTGGTGTTTATTTTGTCGAGATGTGTATTTTGCTTCCTCCCCGTTTTTCGCTTTGACCGGGCAGCAGCATTCAATCAGCTGGCCGGGCTTTTCACTTTCACTTTTTTCCACCCACCGGTTGATTTGATTTCATTGTTAAAATTGGCAACGGAAGGACTAATATTCCGAACCGAACCGTCCCACCTCGCCACTAACCGGCTGACGGGCTCATTATCAGAAGCGATTTTCGATTGCAGGTTGGTCGTAAAGTGTGGTAGCCAATGTAGCCACACAGCTTCGCTACTTAACTTCGCGTACCAAACGACAATGATGCGTGGGAGAATGGCTATCTTTCGCTCGCACGAATTCATGCTTCAAGCCTCGTTACAGTGGTTCGACATCGGAACGAGAAATATGGACTCCTTTTTGGGTGCAATAAGTCTACCTCAGGCACATGTATTCGTGTACGAAGTGATTCTCTTGTTTGCATAAGGATTGCATAAAAATAGGCTTGCGTGCGGTCGGTGTACACAGTTCCTACAGTTTGAAGTGCTCATTAGCATAGGAGCATAATCTGGGTAGGAAGAAGAGAACAATAAAAACCCCAGAGAAACGGTGATGCAGACAGTTTGGTTGTCTAGTCTTTTTTTTGTTAACAACAAACAATGTGTCTAGCCGTCATTAACACCCTGTATCAATTGGAAGCTTTGGGCTAATCTAATGAAAGCTATGGTGGATTTGGATACGAGGTGGATTTGATGAGATGAGCGTCTTAGTTTTCCATCTCGTTTTCAGCCAACCGTAACCAATATCTCAACGTTCATTCAACACCTTTTTCCACCTGACTGGGTGCTGCAGTTGTGGTGATAAAGCGTGAAGCTCGATTGTTTGATTTTCCTTAGCCGCAGCTTCGGCCACACAGTTTGAGATGAAAGCAGAAGACACTGGAAGCAACACCAAAGTAACAAACCGTGTCATAGCGCTTGAGGCGAACAAACGAAGTAGACGCGAAAGACGTGCCGGTATCAGATTTATGCAATAGAGGACTACTTTAATGGAGAACACATTAAATGTTGCTTCACACTAAGTGACTACAAACAGTCCCAGTATTTGGTCAAGTTCAGTGAAAATAGATTTCCAAGGACACTGTGACGGTGACATCCACTTTGGTCACTCAAGATTATGTAATACTGTCAAGAAATTCCCACCTCAATCCTCACAACGATAGGTTACTAAACGTTTCCTCCCATCAAGTTAACCTCCGGAAATGAATCTTCCTAGTGGGCTCATCATGCTTGTGACGGTCTACGGTTCCCACGATTACTTTTGGAAAACCATTCACGGATCTCTTTCGCCCAAGAGTTACGAGAGATCGTTTGCTCATTTCAAACAAGCCTTCCCCAACACACGCACACACAAACTCTAAAACGGAGGAGGAAATTGGCAGTAATCTGTATTTTCCCTCTAAACGTCCAAACCTCCACTCATCAACTCGTACGAAAAAAGGGAAAAGTCGTATTCCCTGATGCACACCCATCGCCCTCTTACCAAGAAGTTCGTCTGTTCACAAGGAAAAAAGCGCTGGATGCGTTTGTGGTACACACAAACACAGAGCGGCACACGAAATTAGTTGTCCGGCCCGTTCGTACCGAACTTCATTTACGTGTGGATCAGCCTCCTTTTTCGCTCGTTGACACACAAGTAACTGACGCGCAAACCCCGCGTTCACTTTTTCTCACTCGATCGCGGGAAAATTGGTGCACGGCAGCGGAAATGGGCGAAACTTTGTGCACGGGTAGTGATCCCATCACGGCTCTGCAAAGGTAGACTCTAACGCATGTGAGTGGTTCTCGCTTTGGCGGGCGAAATGAAACAAAAAAGCTTCCCAATTAGCCCCGCAATGTGGCAGGCGCATGACGAAAAGCAGGATTCGAGTGAGGAGCGACGGCGTCATCTTCCCGTGGTTACTTCCCTTTTTCCACGGACCAATTGACAGGCTGCTGGTGAGTGATGGGATTGTTGGGGAAAAAATGGGAACTTCGGCTGAAAGCGTAACAGGATGATTTAAATGACTTCCGTGGACGGAAGACGGAACGTCCGCAGAGGAAATAAAAGATATACCACCAGACTTCCATCGCAGGACAGTGTGCGAATTTGATCCGGTCTATCGTAAGGAGAACATGTGATCGTTTGCTCTATACATTCTTCTGCAGTAGATCGAACATGGTGAATCATTTGACCGACTACGAAACAACCTTGAGCCAACAACTAACCTGAGGAGAATTATTCTCAACAAAACATAACACCAAAGTCTATGTCTTCATTTGGGGAGGACACTTGTAAACAGTCTCCCAAGATCAATTCATCTTAATCTCCTCTCAAACAAGTAGGCGCACCAACCTCACACAAAAACTCCAGACATAAAAGCGCAGCATGTCGCTACACGGTCAAGCGAATGGCATAGTTCTTTGAATTAGGAACCACCGAACCTTAGACGAAGCTCGTGTACATACAATTTTGGAGGTAGCAGCCTAAAGTGTGTCTCTAAGCCACCGAGTGCTTCACTCCATTGGGACCAACGATTTCCTAACGAAGAGAAAGGACACGCACGCACAAGGGAGAAAAGGTCGAATCTTTTGTACTCGTAATTAATCGTTCATACGACGCGCGGCCAGTCCGCCGTCCGTAGACTTCTGAGCGGACCTCCAGCACCAAGAAAAACACTTTCCTTCTGATACGATTGTTCGACGGGAGAGTGAAGAAGTGCTTTCACCACCCTACAGATGATCGACCCGGTAGCTTACTTCACACAGCAACTCGTCCAGGACCGCAGCACAAACACAATTTCCATACAATTTAGAGCGCTCCTTTTAGTGTACACACACCTTCACCATTTCTCGCGTCATTTCCGGCTGTCGGACGACGGTGGGACAACCCTTCAGACGCCTTACGATACGGAGATCAATCGCACCATGCACACCGAGGCGCTCGATTACAAAGCAACGTTGAGAGAAAGGCCACACATTCATCGTCCAATGAACCGCGAAAAAGGCGGCACGGCTTTTTGTGTGTTGCAGACCAGGACCCCGAATATCTTCACACTCACCTCCAGCACGTGATCCAGTTCTTTGGTTTCGAGATGCTTTCGCTCACCGCAACCGTTGGCGGTAACGCTTACTACCTCCAGGCCCAGCGATCCCTTGCCGGGCTTGCAGTCGTCGTCGCTGTCGACCGTCACCAGGTCCTCTTCCACTTCTTCCGAGTCACGCTCGATACCTTCGTCGTCGTTATCTGGGGGGGGGAGGAAAAAACGAAAATAAGAAAAAAGCAGAAGATGTTTTTGATTAGTCTCTCGAGAATAGAAAACAGAATGCAACGAGATGCTTTAAAAGGCAAACAAATACTATCGATTGATACGTAATGATAGGAGGCACATTGATCGATTAGGTTCTTGGAGCATCTTTCCGAGAGATCGACTCAAACTTTGCTACAGACGGCTGATCACGACCCACTGATCAAGACGCCCAATAACGATTAATCATCAGCTTTTGGTTAGTTCGTTCAAGTGCATTCAAACAATTTGTTTGATTTTTATCCTGGTCACGGCACCAGACAATTATTTCTTAAGGCCTTGGGAAGTGGAGAAGAAATTTCTCGTTTCACCTAAACATCATCCCCATCGCTTATCGTCTCGCAACGTATACTAACGGCCGCGTTTATTGGTTGGATTAGATCGAATTTATTATCGCGCATACTCTTCCCACTCAGTGTGTCTACAAGCTCAAGATGCAGATTTGCATACCTTTCTCCTTCACTGATAGGATGGTTAATGATGCACACTGCTCAAAATCAACACCAGCGATACTGCTGAAGTGCAGATTGGATGCGAGACGCACACTGAACGTGTAGCTCGAGCGCAGGTTGCACATCGATAGTAAGATGCCTGCGAAAACCTCCAAGGAACAACCCCACTAGACCAACCAAAGCGCTCAACATTGCGGGGCAGAAGGAAACCGTTTTTCAGCGCCGTGTTGAGAGCGATAATGTTAATAAATGATCCCATAACTTGTGCTGCGGCGCGCGATGCTTATTGCTCGGCGATCCTTTCCATGGATTATATTGCTCGCTATCGCCCATTGACTGCAGGGGCCCGTTGATTTGAAAATAGGCAGATAAACGACGTCCTAACATTCCAGATACTGTAGGTTCCGCACCCCCTACACACTCTAGATACACGGAGCAACACGCATTGGTATCCCACCGAATGCGATTCATCTGTGCAATCGGGGAACGATTTCCTTTTGGCCTGAGGTACGGAACAGCCACTAAAGGGGTTTGAAATTGGTACGAAACATTTCTTGATAGCCATGAGTGTTCCGGAATGCCTGCTTTTTTTGTTTTTTAGATGCTCAATTCAAACACCAGCCACCACCAGAAGCGAGCGGTAGAGTCCAGTCCAATTGGCTAATGGAGAACGGTATGAGCTAACAGCACTAATGCATTATTTATGTTTTACGCTGCAACTACGCTATGAGAAGCTACGCAGTTAACGGTCGAGAGAATACGGCGGCTCATAACCAAAAAGGCTGGGGGAAAAGGTGAATAAAAACACATACAGAGGACAAAACAAACATCACCCAAACAAACTCACCTTGAACTAACGAGAGACAAATATATGCCACCCAGCATGGCCCTCCCGAAACAGTCTCGGTATTTATTAAGTAGATATTAAATTTAATCAACAACATATGTATCTTTCATCGCACTGTGAGAAGTAAGGGTGATTATGTTTGCCTTTTTGAGTTACCCTAGAACGATGATAGAAGACAATTGTTGCACCTGCTTCCTAGCTAGTTAACATTTTTGGGGTCTTTTGTAGCAAAGGAGAATGAAGGAGCTCTAGCAATCTCTATAAAACAACGGTACACGTTTTAGAAATGCATACAACATTAAGACTACTTCAAATAAACATTTCAATTCATTGAGTGCGTCATGAAAACAGTTATAGAACCCTAAGCAGAACAGATAGCTTTAAAATAGGGAGCATCTGTAACTAAATGGGTGCATTAGAGGTTCACAATTTATCCAATTTTTTTACTGGCTTAATTGTTTTTCTTACTTCCGAGCATCTTCCTCTCGAGCGTGACTTCAGAGACTTTCAATTTGGACAGACTCCTCGGACTATATAGGTTCTATACTTTACTTTCTCTTCTTTCTTGGCCTAACGACCTCTTAAGGTCATGCCTGCCATTTCTGGCTTACTAGACTTATGTTACCGCATAGTTGGATAGTCAGTCCTCACTATGGGGGAACGACCCAGATGAGACTTGAACCCCGGTCCTGCCGTGTGAAGACCGGCGCCGCTGTCGCATCACCACCGGGCCGCCTTTAAATACTTTACTTTAAATACTTTAAATTATTATCATGGCAAGGGTTGTTAGAAGTATCAAAGAGTTCTGATAGTCCAATAAGCGTAGCAGGCATGGCCAGGAAAGAGCTCATTGAGTTACATAGTATTATCCTGGCATATACATCATATGTCATAGGCCTGTGTGATGTTAAAGCTCTACTATCTTCTCCAAGATTAATTGCTTGCTGAAGATCTGATCACCAGTTCCTGAATACCACAGTAGTATCTGACCTTTAGCTTATGTCTCTTCTTGTATGTGAGGTTTAAGGTTCCAAACATTAGGCTTCGCTATCCAATACTTCAGTAATAGTTTCATGAATTTCGTCTGCTATTCCGACGATGTCTGGTGTCTGGTGATGATGTAGGCATTTACTCGTTTTCTGGAGAGCTTTACCATGTCATCGTGATTTGTTGGACTCTCAAGCTGTTTGTTGTACTATTCGCTAAGTAATTTACCAAACAAATTGAATCTAGCAAGAGGATCTTTGACCAGGTCTATGATGAGGTCTATGAATTGTCTATGAACCTTAAAATTAATTTCCAATCAACGCCTTGCACTGGATGCACTCCCACGTAATTCATTCAAATAAAAAGCTTTCAGCGAATAAAATCATAAAGCTCACGTTAAACCACACCACACATCCATTTTTACGACCACCATTAAAACCCCAACAAGTACTCAAGTCATTGATAATAAAGAAAATATTCGATTACAAGCACTTAACCGTACGCGATATGTCCAACGCCATAACAAACAGTGACAACAAGTACGTCAAACATAAAATTCATTCACAATAGAGTCTATTTAACGCCATTACAAATAATGGGCCCCGTACCGTAATCATTGGCACACAATATCTATCAATTACTGCGCTGAGTAATAACCCTTGCACCCTGTTTTGCTGTCCCTCTCGCTTTGTGCCGTTTTTCATCGCCTCTAACGGCTTGATTTTATGTGCTTTGTGAGCGCGGGCACAATCTGCGAAAGAGCCGTACTGCGAAAGGTGTTTCCAGCACTGCCTGCCCGTTTTTTTGTGTGCTGTTTCTTCCATCATGTCTTTCCGCTTATAAATGATCAATCAATCGCGCACTCCTACACCGCCGTGCAGAAGAAAAAAAACCCGAATCCTAGGTACGGTGTGACATGGGCAATTGCAACACGCCATTATCATGCAGCACGGCACAACACGTTCTGGTTCTGTGCGTGTGTGTGTGTGTGTTTTCTGCGGCAAACCTGCCAAAATCGATAAATCTTTAGCAGTGTGCAGTGTCTCGCGCCCCGTGTTCTATTCGTGCCAGAAACTGTTGCCAAGTCGTGTTACTTCGCCCGCGAAGGTTCTTGTGTTCAGAGCCCTTGTGGCGGTGTACACTTATTTTCGTGTTTCACTGACACTCGCGCGCCTATGGCGCTCACACACTGCAGAACGCAAATGCTAACGGTGTTGTGCAATGTATGCAAATTGTCCCCAAACACACAACACACACGCTCCAAATTCCAGTGAATCATACCGGCGCAACCTCGGTCTTCAGGAGCACCAGCGGCAGCAGCAGTAGAAAGAGCGAAACAAGTTCTCTGCCGCTTTTACTGATCACCATTTGCCGCCGAGGTTCACTAACCCTTGGGAAAATGGTCTACCTCTGGCCTAGACGATTGCCCGTTCACGAATTGCATCTTGTGAGCTGTCACTTTTCAAAGAGCCAACGGGGTTTTCTTCCCCCTTTTTTGACACACACGGCGCGGCAACCTGGCAACTCATTCATAAAACGTTTTTCACGGATGGAGCAGAAGGAAAACAACAAAACAAAACGGGAAAAAGTGCAACACGAGGCGTTCTTGTTCGCCAACAAACGCAGGTGAACGAGTTTTTGTTCACTTTATACGAGAGATTTCAACGATGGCTAAGCTACGAACCCCAACTGTTTTTTATTTTATATCTTTTTTCCTTCTCAACAAACCAACTGTTCGGCGGGATAAGACTGTAAGAAAATAGCGAAACTTCATCTCTCACGTTTCTTCTTCTTCACACACCCGCAATGAACGCTCGCTAGGCACAACTCTGTAGCAACTGTTCTATGTGTCTCTGTAGAACGTTTTTACTGGGTCTCGGGGTTCGTACGATCGTGCATCATGCAACAGAAACTGCAACGGTCACACATTTCAATCTAGCGCACACGCACACCTTTCGCCCTTTTATCCGGTTGGCCGACTTGCCCCCGACTAGGAACCTGCAGCATTGGGTGCGATGGATCGGCTTGCGCCCATAGTCTATGGTGCAAGTGCACCCCACGGCGTATGATGAAGCGGTTGTCGGTCTGCTGCTCCGGCCCGTTTGCAATGCCTTGGGATATATTCGTTTTTATTTTTCGCCCGGTCAGACCCAGAGTCAGACGGTGTGCTGTTGTTTTTCACGGATGGAGCAGAAGGAAAACAACAAAACAAAACGGGAAAAAGTGCAACACGAGGCGTTCTTGTTCGCCAACAAACGCAGGTGAACGAGTTTTTGTTCACTTTATACGAGAGATTTCAACGATGGCTAAGCTACGAACCCCAACTGTTTTTTATTTTATATCTTTTTTCCTTCTCAACAAACCAACTGTTCGGCGGGATAAGACTGTAAGAAAATAGCGAAACTTCATCTCTCACGTTTCTTCTTCTTCACACACCCGCAATGAACGCTCGCTAGGCACAACTCTGTAGCAACTGTTCTATGTGTCTCTGTAGAACGTTTTTACTGGGTCTCGGGGTTCGTACGATCGTGCATCATGCAACAGAAACTGCAACGGTCACACATTTCAATCTAGCGCACACGCACACCTTTCGCCCTTTTATCCGGTTCGCCGACTTGCCCCCGACTAGGAACCTGCAGCATTGGGTGCGATGGATCGGCTTGCGCCCATAGTCTATGGTGCAAGTGCACCCCACGGCGTATGATGAAGCGGTTGTCGGTCTGCTGCTCCGGCCGGTTTGCAATGCCTTGGGATATATTCGTTTTTATTTTTCGCCCGGTCAGACCCAGAGTCAGACGGTGTGCTGTTGATGTATTTATTGTTGTTACAGTTTTTCATTAGACCGTTTTGCCCATTTCCACTGTCGAATGCTGTACGCGCCGCCACCAACAAAACCTACTGCACACCTTGAACGCTCTGATACGTTTTGTTGGTTGCTTCCACATCCGCTCATTCAGCATGTCTTTGTGTTTTGCACGGGATATGTAGGATTGCGTTTCCTTTTTAGCACTGGATCTCGTTAACTTTTTGTTTCCCCCTACTTCATCTATTTGAATGTCAGTAGGTGAGATAGAACGCAGCACCAAAAGAGTGAGAATTTACATTCATAACTATAGTAATACTCAAAGCTGCTTGCCTCCAACTTCCAACCAAGAAAGGACATACTTTGGTATGGCCCTCGACAAAATCTTGTACATATCAAAAGGTTAACGTTTTTTTTTCGATTTTTCAGAAAGGAAATATCATGAGCAATCTTTAACCTGTCCCCCTGTCAATTTGTTTTGTAACTTTGTTAATATTATCCATTAAGTAATTAATATATTGCTTTCAATGGCAAGCGATGCAAAAGTTATCAACAGTGCTACCAAATACGGCAGGGTCGAGTCGCGCACAAAAACCAAGGCTACTCTTGGTACAGCAGACATTCAGCAGGCATACAATTCGCACACACACAAACACACGCAGCGTGGTGAATTAAATAAAATATCGATCTTACCCTGAGGCTTCCATTATCGTGAAGGTCACCGCAATTTACCTTCCCGGTTTTGGTGCTTGGTGTGGATTTTTGCTCACGTGTGCGATTGAATGTGCGAAATTACTTCGGCTGCTAATACTTAGCTAGCGCGAGTTACCATGCCAAGATCCGCGACCACACCCTTGGTAAGAGAGCCGCCCCAAAACAGATCGTGACCATCGATCGGTGGCTGGAGGTCCTTCCTACTCAATCCGACACCACCGCACAGAACCCGGTGTTGGGGCAGTTTATTAAGGTCTTAATAAATTGCGCTACAACATGTCGCAAATGTGAGCATATGAATCAAACTGTCTCGCCCTTAATTCATAGCACACGTTGAAGTTTCGCGAGTTCTTGCAGGTAGAGGTCTGTGGGTTTTGCGTTGTTTAGACCATAATTTAAAACAGGTTTTTCGAAATTAACTTCGGAAGTTCCCGTGAGGTTAACTCCTAGAGTGCTAATGTTTCATAGTTCTAAAGTCCTGGATTCCATTCAGAGATATGCTTTCTAGACTCTATTCAAGATAAAGTAGAGTCTTTTCGGGCATTTTTGGACTAAAATATATCAGTTGCCGCCATTGCCACCAATGTTGAGATATGTCTCAATCCAGCAAATGTTCCTCTTTATCCCAAGCTGGGACTAGAGAGCTCGTGCGAGCTCTTTCAGTCTTCGCTAGTCGGCAGGTTTGTAGTCGAGCGCCAGGTATACAGCAATGCCCCAAATACTGCTGAATATCTATGGAAGCATATGTCTCAATCCAGAAAACGTTCATCTTCATCCCAAAGCTCTTTCCATCACAAACATCTTACATACTATTGAATTTCACTTTACTTTTTATTTTGGATTCATTAAAAATCTTTAATATTCACCTGACAGTTACGGAGATTGTGGGTCTTCAAGAGACCCAAGTGGGTCTTCAAGAGATTGTGTGCGATTTTTTCCTTTAATAATATTCAAAACATCAAAAAATGAAGACTCAATTACTTGATCAAGAAAAAAAGGGAAGATTTCTAGGGCACCGTATGGTTGAGCAGGGTAAACAACTTTTCAACCTCAACGGTGTGTGGTCTTATCGATCTGTTTAACCAAACAGCCTAGGAAAAGGCGACCATTAAAATTCCATTCGTCGTTTGTTTGCACATTCTATGCTTTGATAAATATATTCTTCGAGAGTGAATTAATATTGAACATTAAGATCCACCGGAACTCAAACACAAAACCTAAACAAAACTGGCCACAAACATACCTTAAAAGGATTTTGCTTCATTGCATAACACAACGAAAGGAACTTCATTTCTAAAAAGCTCATTCATATTTCATACGCATTTGATAGTGAACCCCATTTTCCCACCCACCGTCGGGGTGTTCAAAATTTTTAAATATTAACACTCACAAGGTTGCCGACCTTAACCGCATGGGGGCCAAAACAGGCGACAGAAAGCCTCTTTACTCAGCATAACAAATTCCCCATTCACCAAAAAGCGGAGCAGGCAGCAGTAGTTAGTTGCTCCGGAGGTGACGGCATTGGATTTCACGCCTGCGCCCACCTTTTCCACGCAATGGAAAATGTTTAATGCCCCAAACTTGTAATGAAAACAGCGGCGTGCATGAAAATTATCCGACCCCGTACGATGCGAGAATCAGAGACAAATTATGGAAATGTTGGAAAACTTCACCTGACACCTTCAGAGTTCAAGCTGGCAAACCGAATGGCATTACAAGCGCGCTTTCGGGTCGTCGGTTTGTGTGCGTTTTTTGTCTCCGAGTCCACACACAAACGATGGTGAAAATCAAGGACAAAGGAGAGACCAAAGAAAGAAAAACAAAGATTGGAGAAGCGTTGCTTTTCCTCCAGAGTTCGCGCGGTTGTTTGGAAGTCTCGCATAGTTCACACATAATAATTTCTCGGAACAACACAAGCGTGCACGGTGCATGTCGCATAATTAGCTCCATTGACATCTTCAGGGTAAGATCGGCTAAGATTAGAGAAGAGTTGCAGTAAAAATAATTAACAAAACCACACTTTCAAACACCTTCAAAACGTTAGCTCCCGACTCCGTAGGTGTTGCAGTTATCCATGCTCTGGGGTAAAATCATTAGAAAAACAACTCGAAAACACACACACACTGCCGGAAATAGGCGAACCGTGCACCGAAAGAAGCCTCCAGCACATACATGTTCGTCGTTCTCTTACATTTTCCCACGATTTTCATGCTAAAAATGAAAAATGAACGCATTAGTTGGGTGCGCAAAGGAGGAAAAAAAAAGGAGAATCAGAAACACCAACCGAACTGAATGATAAACAACAAAGAAATCACGCAAAGCGCAAGACATCAACGCACGGCAAGCGACGAACAACACACAACATTCTCCCCACGAGCTACTCTTATTCTTTCCCTTAGTTTTGGTGGCCCGTAACTGCCTGTAATCATTTTCATCATGCTGATCATTAACGAAAGCTAATGTGTGCTCTCCGCGTCCCGGTCTTCCCTGCATTTGCTGCGTGCTCTGCATCGTCATGGTACAAGCTTGGATACGCACGGTTCCTGAGGATGTACCTGACCTCCACCAACTGCACACGACGCCGTCCGAGTTCTGTGACATGGGAACGAAGAAAGCGGAGAATTTGTGGTGAACCACGCACCACACCAGCAGCAATGCAGTCGAGGGCAGAACGCACCTTACGAGCTGACAAACGTTGGTGCAGGACTCGTCCGGATATTCTGGGGGAACGGGTGATGAGTGTGTCTCGCCTTCTTTTTGTTGAGTTTCATCTCGACACAATGCAGATTCGCGGCGAGAGCCTCTAGCTATTTTCTCATGTTGCGTCTGTTACTCATATGCGAACGGTCGAAAAGAGTAAGAATGAATCTCGTTTCTCGTACCGTCAAGAAGAATCACCGATCGTGCCGAAGAAGGTTGAAAAGTCTGAATGAAAATATCTCACGCCTGTGAACGATCCTCGCCATGCGGCGTGTTGAAGCAAGAATAGGGCGTTGAGAGCCCATCATCAACCTTCATCCGTGGCCACAATTAGGTCATCGCGGGACATTACACATTACCTCTGAACCTTCTCTTTCGCTTTTACGTCCCGTGCGATGTACTTACCTTCGGATGTCATGAAGTCGATCAGCTCCTCGAGCTCGTGCGAGATCTGGCAGTCTTCACTGGTCGGCAGGTTGTAGTCGAGCGCCCGGTACACGACAATGCCCAGCTTCAGCAGTATCTGTGGATGCAGGAGAACAGAGCGAAATGAAAACAACCAATCGATAAGAGCGCCCAGGCCGGACAGGAAGGTGTATAAACAAACATCAAGATATCGTCGACCGGTCGGTAGGTCAGTGGGTAAAGCAAACGTCGTGCCCACATAAAATCCGATCGAAGTAAACTGAGCCTGAGCCCCCAGCTGCACCGATCGGGCAGGCAACGTTGGCATGGAGAAACGAACGATTGCAGGCCCTTCATGCGCGATATCGTGGGCACCCAAACAGCCAAACAGGTGAAAGCGTATCGCGACCCACCAAAGTTTTTCCCTCTCTCCATCTCTTTTCCCTCAAACTTCAGTTTCCCCCCCAAAAAAGGTGTTTGGAGGTTCCCTCTCCTGAGCTCGTTAGCACAAATCGGCAAAACTTCAGATGGAGAGGAAAATGCACCGAAACCACAAATAAGGCGCGTATCGGGAACGGAGAGCTTGTTAGGGATTGAATTTCACTACCCAGTTAAGGCCTCAAGGTTGATTTCGGGCTGATACAGCAAATGGACGTTCCTTCTCCTCCCTTCTTTCCCTCGCTCTTTCTTTCTCTCAAGGTTGCGCGTTCACGTTTTCTATGCGATTGTCCGGAAATTGATCGTTCCAAATTGATCAATGAAAATTGGGCAACTAACTAGAACGAATAAGTGACGCATTAGCTTCACACTCGACTTTTTATTGCATTTGTGTTACTTTTTTAAAGGTTGGCAAATGTGGTCCAATTTCTATTTTTATATCTACACAAAATATATAAGATAGTATGTTCAACAAGAAGCAACATTGATCTCTTACTTCTTAAGAAACATGTTTATCTGCCAATATTTGTTAACCTTGAACCTGCTTGATAGAAAACATCGCTTAAAAAAGATGCATATACAACCACTTAATCTCGTTTGTTCCTCTTACACTGCCTCCTCTTTGCTCGATGGCGAATTTCTTCAAAAAACTTCAATCCCACTCTTGACGCTACGCAGAAGCAGCTTTTTGCTAATTAATACACATGTCATGAGCTCTTTTTCGCACCGAATGCTCCAATTTTGTTCATCGCATTTTATCCATCTAATAAATCAAGTGAGGAGCAAAAACATGGACCAGTTGGTTTGGTTTATCCATCAACAAAATTGGTCTAAAAATAGCACCAGTGTTCGTAAAGGGAAAATCAAACAAGATCCGTTGTACCGACGAACCGTAGTCGTAAGTAGAAATGTAAAACAGATGGCAAAAATAAGATGACTAGAAAAACGATTTCTATTTTCTTATCATAAAGATTAAAAAAAAAAATTTGCTATCGTTCGTTGGCTCTGAACATTCGACATTGCTAGCTACATTAAACAAAAGTTCAATATGCATATCTTGAGATGTAAAGTTGATTTATGGTGAATGAATGAAAGTGAAAACTTCAGCCACAAATCAAATATTCAGCCTGATGTGTATCAACAACGGCAATGTCAGCATTTAAATTGAGAATTAAAAACGTTTGCTGTTGTGCGTTGCATAAAATTAGGCGCCAACAGATGCATTATTTTCTCTCAAGAGATTATGCGTCCTTAGCTAATTTAAGCATAAAGTTTCTACAAATTAAGCACACTTATATTAAACTATACGTGAGAAGATCATACAGAATATTTGATAAATATCGTCGAGGGCAACATCGAACCGTACCAACAGCTTCTTGTCGATTGATACCTCACGACTCTTGCTTAGTAAGAGTGAAAAATGTAGATCCACAATTTAAAGAATCTCAACGAAAACAAAAAACACCAACTCACGAACACTTCAACACACAAAACGCTACAATCGTGTTGATCTGTCTGGATGTATTCTACCGCCTCAACCAACTTCAACTTCCTGGCCACGGATTATACTCGGCTGGAATTTGAAAAATGGACAAACAATCGGAGAAATCATGAGCAGGTGGCAAGTATCGACCACGGTTTTAGGGGTGTGTGTAGAACGCGCAAACCCGCGTGTCCAAGAAGGTGTAAAACAAGAAGCGAACCAGACGATCGACGACGACTGATTACCGGCTGATGGATGGGCACGATCAAACGAGAAGATAAACGTCTCGAGGATTTGCTGGAGTGCGTCGAGAATCTCAGAAAAGAATATTGCCCACCGAACAAGGGAGTGGTGCTGTACGGCTATTGAACTGATATTGAACCTGATCCATTGAAACATTCCTTTGCCGCTTAAGAGAAGACCTTGAGATGTTTTGAGAATTTAATCTTTTCGTGGTTGATGATTAAAGCGCATATTGAATGGTTCAATGGAGTTCTTTTAAATAGAGCTAGTTGGAGTTGGTTTTAAGGTACAGTGTTTCCTTCCAAAAACTGCCGACCTCTCAGTAATCACACGATTGCAATTTCGTAATATCTCGTTACCATCCTAACGCTTCTCCTAACCTTCATCCTAACCGTTTGCCGGTCAAGCCATCAACATCAAACTCAAACTTTGCGGACATTTTCACGCTGATCAAAATAGCTGTTCCTGACCATTTTTTCCCGTTAGCTATCCCGGGTTCGATTTCATCATCGTCATATTGCTATTCATCTTACCGGGTTAATAAAATCACACACGCAACCGTACGGGCCAGTTTTCCGTTGTAGGTCATTCTCAGGGATTTGTGAGCCGTGTACATCAATCATGGCGACGGGCGCGCAATTTTTTGGGAAAACTCCTACCGTTACGACGACGAGAAAGCCATCGAGCACGATAAAATGAAGGCGTTTGGCGTAACAATCTATACTGGAGAACGGAAACAACTACAACAAAAAAACCGCAAACTCATACTGAACGCTAACGACTGACACAGTTTCTGGAGAGAAAACACAAGAGGCACACACGCGTGATCCTATTCCTGTACCGTACTAGGCTAAACATTCTTGCTCCACAGCAGCAGCATGACGGTGAGCTTTTGTTCATTCACAAAACTTTCCTATAGTACAATGCTAAGCACAGTCAGAACATCTAAAGCTCGTCAACTTTAAAGGCATAATTGGCGGCGCAGAAACAAACCGCGCAATGTGGCGTTAAATTAACCGGTGCGCACATCAAGGTATCAAAGTCGTCTGATGTCTATTATTATGCAATCAAGAATTTGACCCTAACGTACGCGTTGCTCAGTCATCAGAATAAAACAACAACGCTAAAAAAAACAAGGTTCACAGATTGAAGGATAGTTTCTTAGACATCTCAAATTATAGGCTCCATTTTGGGACTCTCTAATGAGTCCCCCTCCAGAATGTATGAAACGTTACCACGGAATCAACGGAGAGGCTCGGCGGTAATTTGAAACCGAATTTGCTTTGATGTTCTTGAGATGGGCTAGAGAACCTTGTACATTGTCGCAAGGTGTGCAGAGGGTAAAATTGAAAAAAACACGGGATGTCATTTTGTACCTTAAACGAAACAGTTATGCACACAACACCATGATAGGAGCAGACGAGCATCGAGTTCCACTTAAAATGCAACTATGCAAAAGAACTGTAAATGGTTTCCTTACACATAACGTCGGCAACATTGAACATGGCTTACCGTAGCCTAGTTAGATTCCTTCGTTTAACGGTGATCTGACCAGCACTGGATGTGGACCGAGTTTATTGATTTACGATCAGAACGCTTAAGCGTTAATGAACGATTCCCGCTTTGCCCGGATACATGGAGCTCAGGCTTCAATCCGGTTAGATAATATTGCAGCTAGCAATTAACGGTTTACATCTTTGTGACTCAATTAGCACCCCAGATAATGCTCGCTGGGAAGTATACAGCCATGGAGCGGGAACTTTAGGAATAAAGATCAACTTTGGAAATTATAACTAGAAGTGTTGTCGATATCGCAAATATCCTAAGGGTACCAACGCTCCAAGTCCTATGTATTTAAGAGGAATAGCTCATTATTTCTTTCACATTCTCACAGTCACACCAAAACAAAACCACCAGCAAATTATTCACACCTCAAACTAAAGGTACAAAGAAATGCCCAACACAATAGCATCACCACAAGCGATTTGCATCTTATCGATTGAACGCTCCAATTGGTACGGATTGCTAGTAGCACCAAACAAACACCTTCAGCTTCCAATGCTTCTCCATTCTTCTACTGGTCACTTTCGTTTGGCAGCTTTGGAAATTTGACCTATTCGCTCCAATAATTCTGCACTCGCGGTCAGATATCTTCAAAGTTTGCACTACCGCGTCACGCGTGCTTTAGGGACCTCGCGAGTTCACCACCAGTCGCTTTTGCCTTTGTCCAACACCAAAGGAAATGTGGCAACTCCCGTGTTTTCTAAACAGCACACCCAGAGTACGGTGGTCTGAAAGGATTGTTTTGCTCATCAAGAGGCAAGACAAGCGGAACGGACATCAGAGGTTATTAAGGGGGAGATGAAGAAGTGCGAAAAAGATATAGCACAAGCGCCGGTATTGCACACAGAGGACGCCATTTTTTCGTCTTCTTTTGCTGGAAACAAACGGATGCACCATTGCGCCAGCAGCGCACAGTAGCAAAACAATCGTAAGTTGATTGGGGGGGTCTTTTACAGTTCAGCAATTTCTACAAATAACGCTGTCGGTATCTGAGTGTAGATATCTGTTTGGTCGTTGCATAGATTTATCTGTCTAGTGCTTGTACATGTATGATTGCCAACTTCTGAAGATTTTTTGTAGATTTCACTGTAACCAGAGACCTTAACCAGTCAGCACCGGTTGGGTGAAGATGCATAGTGTGTTGAGACTTCCTGGATGTACTAATTCTCCTTAAAACAGTAGTTTTATACAAACTAAACTTCCAATAAGAATGTTACTTGCTTTCCACAAAATACTACACGAGTTCATACAAAGACCCTAGACAACAGTTGTGCCTGGCCCTGTTGGGAACATCGACATTCCCGCTTCATTTCTTCCGGAACCACATAAACATACAAGGTGAATGGCACCGACGTGCCAACTTCATGCCCATGGCAAACAAGTACGCAGGTTCCAGCAAACAGACCGTAGGATGGTAATTGGATGCGCTTCGTACACGCCGTCACCGTAGTTCAAACGGCATTTCACCAGGCCAGTGACATACGACGACTATTAACCTAGCTCCCCAACGAACCTCCCATTGCATTCGCCGTAGCAGCTTCGGTAGCTTCCAACCAGCGTAACAACCCCCCAGAGCAAGCAGGGCCATAGATACTGAAGCAGGGCCATGTGTCGAATCCGAAGCATCGACACAGCAGCGCCATGTTCAGCCAGCGTGTTGCATTACGAATTTCACCGCACTTTTCAAACGATGTCGGAAAATGTCTCCAAAGAGAAACCCTTCCCGCCGACCCTTCACAAAGCGGCACTTGAGACAGCGTTGATAAGATTAGGTATCCGTTTGTTGATATCCTGCCATCAAGAAAATCAAACAAACTTGTGAAAACCGGAAGTTACTCAAAGTGAAATTGATACACAATTTCACGCTGACTCACGACTGAGAAGCTTGATAATTTTTCGAACCTCCTGCGCATTAAGATATCAATCTTTCAAACGTTGGCTTAGATTAAATTAGGGTTATGCTCTATAATCGAAATATGCGACTGTGCCCTGTAGATAGTTATACTCTTTAAGCAAAGGTTAAAAGGTTGCTCTATCGATGAAGTTATCCAGGGTAACCCAACAACTTCTGACTCCGCTCTGATCCCCACCACTGCCGCTCAAGCAATCTGCCATCACTTTTCGGATTTGATGGTAATAATGTTTGGGTAAAGTGACTCAACTGTGCTCCCTAGAACACGCCGTTGCCTGCCCAAACCAAACTGGCCAGAGATCGTGTCCCAGCTTCCTGGGCGCCTTGTGTTGTAATGCTGCGAAACACTTACAACACACTGCCACGAAAGGCTACGACGAAATTTCGACTCAATTTCGACGTTCCGAAACCATTCTGGCAATATTTCTTCCGAGCCCCTTCTACGTTACTGACGCGGGGGGCCTACATCGCTCCTTCTTTGGGGGTACCCAACCAATTCAAGACATGTCGCCGTTGCGAGTGTATATTTATCTCGTCGGCCCCTGCACCACCAACTACACCCGATGATGATGATGGTGCTGCTGCGGTCCAGAAGGATGTGGCGGAAGAAATGAAAACTCGCAAGGAACAATGAGCTCACGGCGGCAACTCAATCGTGATAATTTATGATCGTATCGCCGGTAACTTATTCACCCCTTTTGCGCGTTCGGTGTTTCACTTCTCGGTGCCATAATTTTTATGTACTGGGTTTGCTTTAAGTTTTCGGTAGGACCTCAGAAATTCTGTGCTCTGTCTACACTCAATTATCGTGCGATGATTATTGGGAACTACAGCCCCGCTAACTAGCTATCTGGTTAGTGTGCGATGGATCGACCGGTAGGTTCATTCCAGCAGGACCTCTTCTTACGGGTCAGTGGGACACATTTTCTAGGTTCCCCCCATCGGTGACAGATGGTGCCAAGGAGTTTGGCTGCGACCGCAGCATTCCTCGCTCAATGAACCGTGCCACCACAAATCGTGAGTTCACAAATGTCACGCAGAGTTCCAATTTGCGTACCGTGATCGATTTGACCTGTCTCTTCCGAGGCCCCGTAACCCAAAACAAAACGACACCACCGACGCACTACATAAAGCTCCGTCATGGTTGTTAACGATGGCGGGCAGGCTTGTGTACACCACACGGTGCGTGGCCAGTTGGCGATTGCTCAAAATTGTACTCACTCTTCCGTTGCGAACGGTTCTAGGTTTCAAGTGTGCGTGCGGCACACGACCACCAGGGCCTGCTTTGACATTGACATTTATCGCCAGTCGTAGACTCACCACCGACAAAAACAAACAAATCGATAAATGGACCTAAACTGGGCAAAAGAAATCGTCATCTTCCTTCGTCGGTGCAGCACGGAACAACGAGCTCCAGTTCTGTCAATCAATCGATATCGGTACGCACGTCGCGTGCGGTAGGTAGGCTTGCGTCTCCCTGCGCTATATGACAGCCTAATGACAGACTGTCAATCTGAAGGTCTGTCGGAGTGTGTGCGCGCGCGCAACCCGAGACCGGCCCCAAATCGCTCTTCTTCAGACATTCGGGCACAGTTGATCGATGGAGAGCGCCAAATAGCGTATCCATAACGACCGACGGTGTACGTTACCCGTTTGATACGATAAAGTTCGGAAGATATGGACATCGAGGTAGAATTGCGATAGCACAGTTTCGGTAAGGAAATCAAACATATTTCTGGCCTTTCCTATGGCCTTCCTGTCTACCATCTGGCAGCTTTTTGTTTGTTTTTTTTTGCGGCCGCTGTTGTTGATAATTGACACGTGCATGGACCACAGCGAGGCAGGCATGTAGTAAGTGATATTAATATTTGCCTACTACGCATCCACTTGCTATCGCTTGAGAAGCAACAAACACTCGTATCTATATCAGGAACTGTTTTTGCTTGTTTATCATGCACGCACTAAGTGACAGGGCTTTTCCACAGTGTTTGTACACATTAGACCACACTATCTCGCTAATTAGCTGCATTGATTCAGTAGTTCTAGCGGAATACGCGTCACCAATTTCATTATCACTCAACTTTAATGTTCGTATGCTTAGGAAATTCACTAACCAAAGAGTCATTGTTTCGAAAGCAGGCCATCACCAACTCCAACTTTACCTCCGAATCTCCAAATTTCATTATTGATCTGGTCCATTGGCACAGTATCCTTTACACATAATGCAACGTCGACAATCATTTCCTCAATCCATATGATGCAATCTCGCGTAAGATGATTGAATCCATCTTGCAGATGTGGTTGAGCGTGTAAATGGATACATTCGCCTCATCACCTGATCGCTGATTGCTAATTATTCATGGCTAGTTATCGACTGGTAGACTTGTAGGCTCTTCTCTGGATTTCTTTACCTCCGTTCGCTTTGTATTCCTCTGCTTTATGGCTAATAATTATTGCCCAAGTTATAGAGAGGAGTTGCCACTTGCAGCTCTTTCATATTGAAGATTTAACATACGCGATTTCTTTCGCAGAAAATTACGGCATAGCGATGCAGATCCTCTCCAAGTAATATCTAAAGAGATAAGAGAAAGAATTTGAGACACCTTTTCACCTAACCCTCATAATAACATCCTATGCTAATGCTAATACAGACATTTCCCATCCAAACACCGCAGTCATGAGTGGTAATGGAAAACGACACACGACTTCCTTCCTCCTGACAGCGGCACGATAATGATCGAGACAATTACATAGAACAAACTTTCTAGAACTCTGCCCAGCAAACAGTCCTCAGCTTCACTCGTGCTATAATTTATGTTTACCAAATTATTACCCAAAACACGGTACCCCACACCAAACCTTTAGAACGCCAACCTGGAGCGCCATTATAAGGCGCCTGTCTATTATAGAGCTGGAAAGCAACATAATTTGGGGTTTTCCAGCCGGGGGGAAAAAATCACCCGCAGAAAGGTAAAAGAACTCATCATCGACTAAATTAGGAGCAAGAAACCTCCTCCCAGAGAACGCGGAAATTCAAACAGAACGAATCATACCACCGTGCAGCACGATTCTAATAACACAGATGGAAAGTCGAGAAGCACTCAAGAACCTTCAATTTCTATTTCCTTCGCGTCAACCCATTCAAACTTTCTGGCCCGTGTATGCCTTTCTAAAGAAAAGAGGCGAACGAATCTGAAGGCAATTACAAAATTTGTAAATCGCCTCTCATACGCTACAACCCCTACGATCGATGCTGCTGCAAAACAGAACGAGAATCTATTATTGTGATGCCAAATAACGTTCGTTGGAGGTTTTTTTTTTCAACTGCGCCTCAACCATATGTGCGCCAGATCTCACCAGGCCCCATTTCATATTGAAGATTTAACAAACGTGATTTCTTTCGCAGGAAATTACGGCATAGCGATGCAGATCATCTCCAAGTAATAGAGAAGAGATAAGAGAAAGAATTTGAGACATCTTTTCACCTAACCCTCATAATAACATCCTATGCTAATGCTAATATAGACATTTCCCTTCCAAAAACACCGCAGTCATGAGTGGTAATGGAAAACGACACACGACTTCCTTCCTCCTGACAGCGGCACGATAATGATCGAGACAATTACATAGAACAAACTTTCTAGAACTCTGCCCAGCAAACAGTCCACAAACAAATCGATAAATGGACCTAAACTGGGGAAAAGAAATCGTCATCTTCCTTCCTCGGTGCAGCACGGAACAGCGAGCTCCAGTTCTGTCAATCAATCGATATCGGTACGCACGTCGCGTGCGGTAGGTAGGCTTGCGTCTCCCTGCGCTATATGACAGCCTAATGACAGACTGTCAATTTGAAGGTCTGTCGGAGTGTGTGCGCGCGCGCAACCCGAGACCGGCCCCAAATCGCTCTTCTTCAGACATTCGGGCACAGTTGATCGATGGAGAGCGCCAAATAGCGTATCCATAACGACCGACGGTGTACGTTACCCGTTTGATACGATAAAGTTTGGAAGATATGGACATCGAGGTAGAATTGCGATAGCACAGTTTCGGTAAGGAAATCAAACATATTTCTGGCCTTTCCTATGGCCTTCCTGTCTACCATCTGGCAGCTTTTTGTTATTTTTTTGCGGCCGGTGTTGTTGATAATTGACACGTGCATGGACCACAGCGAGGCAGGCATGTAGTAAGTGATATTAATATTTGCCTACTACGCATCCACTTGCTATCGCTTGAGAAGCAACAAACACTCGTATCTATATCAGGAACTGTTTTTGCTTGTTTATCATGCACGCACTAAGTGACAGGGCTTTTCCACAGTGTTTGTGGACGTTAGGCCACACTATCTCGCTCATTAGCTGCATTGATTCAGTAGTTCTAGCGGAATACGCGTCACCAATTTCATTATCACTCAACTTTAATGTTCGTATGCTTAGGAAATTCACTAACCAAAGAGTCATTGTTTCGAAAGCAGGCCATCACCAGCACCAACTCTAACTCCAAATCTCCAAATTTCATTATCGATCTGGTCCATTGGCACAGTATCCTTTACGCATAATGCAACGTCGACAATCATTTCCTCAATCCATATGATGCAATCTCGCGTAAGATGATTGAATCCATCTTGCAGATGTGGTTGAGCGTGTAAATGGATACATTCGCCTCATCACCTGATCGCTGATTGCTAATTATTCATGGCTAGTTATCGACTGGTAGACTTGTAGGCTCTCCTCTGGATTTCTTTACCTCCGTACGCTTTGTATTCCTCTGCTTTATGGCTAATAATTATTGCCCAAGTTATAGTGAGGAGTTGCCACTTGCAGCTCTTTCATATTGAAGATTTAACAAACGTGATTTCTTTCGCAGGAAATTACGGCATAGCGATGCAGATCATCTCCAAGTAATAGAGAAGAGATAAGAGAAAGAATTTGAGACATCTTTTCACCTAACCCTCATAATAACATCCTATGCTAATGCTAATATAGACATTTCCCTTCCAAAAACACCGCAGTCATGAGTGGTAATGGAAAACGACACACGACTTCCTTCCTCCTGACAGCGGCACGATAATGATCGAGACAATTACATAGAACAAACTTTCTAGAACTCTGCCCAGCAAACAGTCCTCAGCTTCACTCGTGCTATAATTTATGTTTACCAAATTATTACCCAAAACACGGTACCCCACACCAAACCTTTAGAACGCCAACCTGGAGCGCCATTATAAGGCGCCTGTCTATTATAGAGCTGGAAAGCAACATAATTTGGGGTTTTCCAGCCGGGGGGAAAAAATCACCCGCAGAAAGGTAAAAGAACTCATCATCGACTAAATTAGGAGCAAGAAACCTCCTCCCAGAGAACGCGGAAATTCAAACAGAACGAATCATACCACCGTGCAGCACGATTCTAATAACACAGATGGAAAGTCGAGAAGCACTCAAGAACCTTCAATTTCTATTTCCTTCGCGTCAACCCATTCAAACTTTCTGGCCCGTGTATGCCTTTCTAAAGAAAAGAGGCGAACGAATCTGAAGGCAATTACAAAATTTGTAAATCGCCTCTCATACGCTACAACCCCTACGATCGATGCTGCTGCAAAACAGAACGAGAATCTATTATTGTGATGCCAAATAACGTTCGTTGGAGGTTTTTTTTTTCAACTGCGCCTCAACCATATGTGCGCCAGATCTCACCAGGCCCCACCAGCATGGGGCCGCACACCAAGAACATGTAAATGGGTTCATTGAGCTTTCCGATCGAAACAATGCGAATGGACCGCTGAATGACCACCGAACAGCGTACCTTCATCGTTTGGGGTAAGAGAATCCATTTCGCAAAACACAACATACCCCCATACGTGCCCCCACTAAGTCTGAGCGGCGCCTATCCCTTTGCGATTGCTCACTACTTTCAAGGGGTTTCCTCGACGAATGGCTCAACTTCAGCACAACAAGAACCTAACCGCTCCGTACCGTGGAGCCACATATATATTTATTTTTTTTTCGTTCATTTATAGAGGCTTTGGGTCTCATAGACCTCATTCGCCTCTTTCTGGAGCCACATACGGCGAGAATGATTCATACCGAAACTATTAAACTGACTCGGGCCACGAAACATTCACGTGCGACACGGTCCCCTTCGGAGTTCTTTTTGACGTAATGGGTTTGAGCGCGATATAAGGTACGCGGCGAGCTGCCAGACCTACCCTACAGGATTGCGCAAGTAGGATTCTTTCCGCGCAGAAAAAAAACACTCCTGCCGTTTAGAAGTACCAGGCACTCGTTTGTTACGGACCCGACAAGATCAACAATGGTCACTTATGACTATCAGATCAAACATCAACACAGTCCAGGCATCCTCGTTCTTGGTTAACAACATCACCGCTACAGTTGCAGCTTTGTAACGCATTAACGAAAGCACTCCTTTAAAATGTAAGCCACAAATGGGTCTTTTTAAACGATTGAATAATGAAGTAGCGTCAAAGACCTGAAGCTACTCATTAAGAATTTAAGTACATCTTCAAAACAAAACGTTTTACAGCTTCCCACGTGCTTTCTTTCTCGCTCCGTAACTAAACAAATCTCTTTCTTCGGTTGCAGAAATTGCAAGAACGCTCCGTCCGGACACGATCTGCCGCCAACGCCGATGGCACCTACTTGATGCTGGGAAGGCTAGTTAAAGAGTTAAATGACCGTTTCTCAGATCTTTCGAAGCCAGCTCGTCTTGGGCGGACAGGACACATTGTTTTGCCCCCCTTACAGGTAATGAACAGGTTTCGCTACACACGAGTTCGCTATTTAATTGCAAATGCATATCACGCGGTACCGGAGGACAGAATATTAAATGAAGATCACATTCGCTCTCAGCGTCGCACCACAGCTTGCTTTTGTCCAGACCAATTGTCTGCATGATGCAACGGGCAACTAGGAAACACGAAGTGAATCGATTTCTCCCGAACGATTATGCCATCGTGGAGTGCCTGAAGCCAATTTCCACTGCTGCTGTTCCGGTTGGAGGCTACAAAAAAGGTGAAGACACTAGACAAATTACGTAACACAAAGAACCATAAAGTGCCTTTTTTGGAGAAAAATTAAAGGAGACTAAAAGCCCCAATGCCCAAGCCACAAAGCCCACGAAATCTGTAGGAACCTATCGTCGAACCTGATTAGTGTTGGTGCGCGGTACTTCCACTAATCCAAAAAATTCCCTGGAGATGATGGGCACATTGGATACGCTTGCAAAGACTGTCCGGAGACTAGCAAAACGCATAAATTTGCAAATCACAACTCACATCTCCGACCGTACTGTCCTGCCCGAACGTGACTGAAAGGGAAGTCGCGGGCATCTATCGGGTATTGAGAAGGGACGTATTGTTTATGCTGCTGTTTTAATGTACCATACTTTGCTTCGTGTCTGCAGGGAGCAATGAATTCTGTTGCAGGAAGGCTACATCCGATGCACACCACGAGAGGAACTTTGGAGGGGTTTGCTGAAACTGATCCTGCACAACTACCGCGACGTCCACCTCGGTTTCCAATACTGTCCAATGCACAGTCAACACAGGAGTTGGGTGACAATTTTTGGCGCCTTAGTTTGCGACAAAACCACCAAAGCTCCGGAGCTACTCAGAAAGAACCCATGGGCCACATACTGCCGACGCTAAAAGGTCAGCAGTGGCGTGACCCGACAAAGTTGGCTGGCGAGACTGGCGATCGCTGGCGCCAAGTTTGGTCGACGGAAAACGAGTTCCGCATGAATCATGAAGCTGTGGTTCACGAAATAAATTCATCATTCTTGCTGTAAACTGCCGATTCTGCTGAGCGTAATGTCAACACATCGATCGGGCTAGATTGCGATCATTTTAAGGTGTGGAAGCGTGCAGCGTGTTACTTCAAGAATTTATGACAATCATCTCACGGCATGTCACTTTGATGGCTTTGAAGGTAATCGGAAAAAGCGGGACCTTTTCAATCCGAAAGCCGGATATTCCCAAACAAACAATCAATCATTGCTATTTTGTGTCTTTTCATCCTAGTTCCATACGGTCACAGCATAAAACATCGTCACACTGTTCTGTTATCAGTAGGAAAACACACAAATTGAGATAAGGTGTGTGATTCCCGGAATGCGAGACAAGACATCAATTTGCCATAGTGTCATGCAGACTGTGTACGAATAACACGAATAAAAGACAATGTTCCAAACACCTTCACGTGCTTCAGAAACGCACACGCGTCCTGCAAGACATTTTAAAAAGTCTAACGCTCTCCACACTGTCGTGAAGCGTACCCTGGTCGGATGCTATTTTTGGACGGAGACACCGTACATTGGTGTCCCGATTGGATTGGGTTTGGGTGGAATTAGTTCGCTTGAAGTATTAAAAATAAATTTGTTCCCATCGGCTAATCGAACATCGGAGCTAACACACCGCACTGGTAGATATGTAACGTCGGTGGGATCTCCCAAAAAAAAAGACCAGTGTTTCCCATTTACAACACGAAAGCAACACGACGACACAATAAGATATTGGGGGTCTTGGAGAGAATTGGTGTATTTTGGGGGACACGGTTGGCCTACTAAGAGCCATATGCCGTATATACACCACTATTTCTGGAACATGACAAATAGTCACATCGATTGACCTCACAAGTACGGATCGTTTCTTCACGAATTCCCAACCTAGACTTCTTGCATGTAGGACATAGCTTTTTTGGAGTTCTAGGCGATTAGATTCTATTTATTTTAAATTGCCTCTTGGCAAGCGACATTTTTGGAGAAACACTTCTCTTGCGTTCGCGACTCATGCTTTGTGAAATTCGTTTGTGTGATAAATGTCAGAACAACCGAATGACTACAGCGCATTATCGATTCACTCTCAATACCGCAACAACCAAAAAGCCGCGCAATGCGGCAAGTAATAAGCGGTTTCAATCAAAAACTGTTCCTCCAAAACGGTGGTCCGCCTCCAGTACGACAAGGATGTCGAACAGGCCTGTTTTTTTGCATTATTGACGAAAAATGCAAAAGTAAGGCAATCTTTCGTCATTGACGCTGTCAAAAGCTTGACAGCTTTTGAGGCTCATTACCTAGCCGAACATGAAACCCGGCACGGGATCCGTACCCGTCAGACGACCGCTGCCCGGTTTTGCAAAACTACTGGATGAAAAATCGTGTAGCTGCCGCCGGCAGCGCTCTAGCATGATGGAGAAATTGTTCGCTTTCGTCCCCGCCGGTCGAATGACCTAACGTTTAAACGAGCCTCTCTTCTTCGCCAACACAAATCCCAGGTTCACGGAGGCATCTCAAGCAGCCTCGCATTGAACGATGCATGTTTAGCGACACTTAGGTCGCTCGAGTCGATCCAGCAAACTGAGCCCCCAAGCTGCATGACTTCGAGTCGCGAGAGCGCAAACGAAGCCGTGAGAAATTTTCTTACCGATATACCACCCGACACAGCGTTCCCACTGGACTGAACGACCCCGTAGGACCCTTGTCCGGTAGCGCAACTTCACAATCAGCTCGCAATAGATACAGTTTGGCAAACATACCGCAGGGGGTTGGATAGTTGAGGGCGGTCGGCAGGACCTATCCGAAGTTCCGAAAGAAGGACCCCGTAACGCCTTCCGTCGACGGGGGCACAAAACCCCCCCCCCCCCCAACCATCAATCGGCGGCTAAACTTTGGTTCGCGTTTTGAAATGGTAATACTTTGCAGTGTTTATCTGGCGAAAAAACACCAGTTACCTCACTACACCGCCAGACTACGGACGGAGGTGGCAATAGCCGAAAGCCGACCCCCGACGAGAGTTTTGCCGAGACCCTTTTGGACGACTCGGCGAGTTGGTCATTCGGTTTTGCCAAATGCTGGGCTTTCTTCGCTCGCACCATCCCCCGCTGCCGGCTTGAAATCGAAAGTGCACGATTTTAATTGTCGTGATCAATTAAAATGCAAACTTCCCCCGCCGATGTTTAGGCCTCTGCAATGCGCACTTTCTGCGCGTTCCAATGCTACTGTGTTGCGTCTCGCGATGTTCGACACCAGCAAAAAAAGGGGCGTCTGCGACGACTGCGGAAAAGGTTATTTTGGCTGTTTGTGCAAAGTTTGCTAAATTGATACCATCCCCACACGAAGCACCAGCAACACCGTGGCAGTGTAATGTAATACGAGGTTGCGTACCAAAGATGTTTTGTTGCGTTTTTCATTTTTGACCAACGGAAATGTTAGGCGGAAGTGCGCCCAACAAAGATTTTGTGGTCCTCGTGGATGTGTCCGCCCTTACCGGTAAAGATGAACGGCTACATGTAATGGACGATGGCTTTTCCACGCACACACACACACGCGAGCCTAACTTTCTATTTTGGTCAAGAAATTGAGAGAGGATCCAGCATCTGTGCGGTATGCTGCCAACACGCAGAAGGATGTTATTATGTCGAACACACCGACTCCGAAATTATCCACCGCATTGTTGTATCTCCCCCTGATGGACGAAGGTAAGCAGCTAGGGGTTCGCATGTGTGCAAACAATTTTCCAACCAACTTCCTCCGGTAAAGTACACCTAGGCAGGGTAGGTGTGCTCCGCAATTTCGTGTGTTGCAAAATATCATCGACGGCGACCAATTTCCGAACAGTTGTACCTTTTATCGTATGCGCCCGTGCTCTGCCAAGACCCTGTTGTGTAGGCCCGCTGCATAACCGCAAAGTTCACCAGCTAGGTTCCTAGGTGGTTTCGAATCGAAAACGAAAGTGAACTTCGCCTTGGTTGCGATAACACGAGCGAGCGACTCTACATGTCTACACACACCTGCGGCCTACACCTTGGCCCCCAAAATCACCATTTTTCAGCCCGAGATGTACCGAAGGGTAGACCACCGCCGTGGAAGCGCACTAATGCGCACCCTTGAAATGTCTTGTCCCGGGGGGTGCCCTACCAGACCAATCAAAGGGTGGCAGCTTGGGGAAAATCACTACACCACATAAGCGAATAAATGATGCACCGAACAAACCGGCCAATGATCGGCCATCGAGACCTTACCAAATTATACCACAGGCTGATGGTTTAAGTACTGTTGGCAAACGAAAAGAAAGACAAGGGAGTAGAACGTGCGTGTAACGCTGGTAACGCTTCCAACGTAATTCGGCTTTCTCCGCCGAGTGTTGATTCACCACACACAGAAGGCGTTATCCAGCAGTTGCAACCTGTGTATGTGTGTGTGTCCCCAACAGATCCACACTTAACGCACCGAAAGCTGCTGATTCTACTTAATAGCTGGGTGTGCGGTGTTGAACATCGTGTGGTAATGCTGCAATGAGATAATCACACAACCGTGCAACCCAACAATTCAGTAGCCAACAAGATGTCTCGTACACTGTGGTTATTGCATTAAATTCGCCGACTGTTTTGCAGGCGCCCTCCACTAAACAATGCGGAAAGTGATACGGATTGGCAGCCGTAGGCTACACCTTAAACTCCTTGAAGCTCTGTAGCAAGTGCTCGGTAGCAAGCCCGAAGGTGTCGAGGCGTGTGAGTGTATAAACAATCATTAATCATAGTCATTTCATGGTGCATGCTTCGGTGCCTGAAGGCTAGCTCTTCATATCCTTTCAGTCACATAGCTCCAAGGAAACTTCACATAAAAGAGCTCAAAAAACTCTCTCCATTTTCCAAAATTTTAAAATCTCGTCTAAAGAATAATGCAAGGACATCTCACTATTTCAGCAACAAAGTTCACAATATCCTTACTATTTAGACAGTATCCCCTTCTTTTGAGCTTCTGACGTTTCACTTTTCCTTTTCCACTGACTAATGGCTACCTGTCTAACGCTACTCCTGTGCACTTTGATTCTGACAACCGTAATGGAGCACCTTTTGTACTCTGGGCTCGACCAGTTTGATCGCTACAGTACCTTTCAACCTAAACTGTCTCGTCTAGGAGTGGGCACACTAGACGCAGTATCAACACACACTGGAATTCCACAACTAATTGTTGCGATCGGACAGCATGTTACTCGGAGGTTGAGCGTCGTCGTCAAGCACCACATGCACACATACGGGGCACTCCTTCTTCAACTATGTTCATGAGCCCACGTGTGTTGCAGCAGGCCCCATACGATGACCGTGAACTTTCGCCTACTCGAGTTTACATGCGCCACAAAGACAACAGCCCCCGTGGGGAACGCTTAGAAGTACGTGTCAACTCACGCGCATCGCACCACAAAAACAGCATCCCTTCTGCATCGGAAGGGTGGTGATCATTGCAGGCCATCCAATGCCGCCGAGCGTTGAATTTAATTCCAATTTCACCCGGAGACTGTGTGTGTCATGATCTCGTGATCACGCTCGTTTGCGGCCGATGCGAAAAATGCAACGCGCGACCTATTCGATCATACAACGACGGAACGGGGCAGGAGTTGCGGCACATTCCGAAACGGAACGCACACCATCTGGCAAGGATGACAACGATCGGGGGGGAAAAACTGTGCCATCAGTAAACGTGCATCTAGAAATTCGAGACCGCACACCCGGACGAACAGTGTGTCCCAATGGGGGAAACTTTCGCTCTCGAGAAGCTCTTGGGCAGGGAAAAAGTAGATTTACCGCTTTGCTGACCATAATGCATCACAGGGAAATTAAACGAATTCGACAGTGACTTGCCACCCAACCATGCTGGAAGCAGCTGCATACATGCCATAACCGATTAAATTATATGAATTAACAGGCGCGTTTATAAATAGCGATCATAAATGCACGATTTAATCTAATAATTCTCATGGCCCCCAAGGAATTGGCCCCTACCACAAACCAATCAATCGGTGCCGTGCATCATTCTATAGGTCACCGTCACAAACATACGGGAAAATCAATACATACCACCCAAATGCTTCGGCGCACGATTACACTATCGTTTATGATGACCATTTCTGAAAAACCACAGCGTCATATTCACACAACACACAACACATAGGCTGAAATAGGCCATAAACACGGTCGTTAAATCGATAAAAATAAAACAACCTACCCTCAACCCTCCCGCAACTCACAAAAGGCTGGGAACGGTGAGGTCGCGTTGCAGTGCATCGATGACGCTGGGACCCCAAAAGGAATCGAGAAAGCCCCCAAACCACCTTTCATCTAATCAACCATTGTGCTCCCATGGGCATGGACATCGCGATACGGTTGGCACTACGAAGGCACTAGAAGACTATGCAAAAGTCCGCTCTACCATCCGACCAACACCCGCCAAGCCAATCGATCGATGCCTCCTTGTGGAAGATATGGTTAATCGTGAGTCGCCGAGATCCCAAATATGGGTCAAAAGAATCTTTATTCTCACGCCCCCAAACGATCAAGAGCGCCTTGGGGACGCTGAACGGAGAAATTATCATCGGTTGGGAAGTTTGTGAACACACACACACATGCTTAGAAACTGAGGGAATGAAGCAGTATCATGAATTTCACTCCGGCCTAGCTGGGACCGTATTTCACAGCCCCTATTGATCGCCCTAGGGTATAGAAGGAAAAAGCCTTTCTGTGCCGTGTATATGTGCTTGGCTAATTTGGAGCCACACGCCACTGCAGTTGATATGCCTGTGCCCCTGATGGTGGTGATGGTAGAGTGCTATTTTTTTGCCATACGCTGTTGAGTGGCGTTTTATTGAGGAAAAATATGGAAATAATCTAACCGTACACCGCGGTGCTAGGTGCAGGCATATAGCTCCGGGGACAGAAAGTTGCTGATTCCCATAGAGGCTACGATACGGCCGACTATGCCTAACCCTTGCTTAACCCTCTGCTTCATCAATGATCGACACCGTGGAGCGCGGATCTTCACCGATCGACAACACTAGGGGCCCTTCTTTTTGCGCTGTGTGCTTCACAGTCATTTACCAACTCTGGCCGATAGCCAGAAGCAATGCAATACCTACCAGATCAGTAAAAAGCATGTTCAGAAATGAAGCTTGGTTTCGCCGGACTCTGCGCGCCGCTTTCTTTTCCTTCTGTTTAGCAACCAAACTCCCATACACTCTGGACATCAAACTTCGAGGGCCACAATTTTTTCTCTATATCGGTGAGCGAGAATCATGCATTAACGTTTCGACTGAGGCATTTAGGAGCTCTATTTTCAAGTTCGTCCAGCGTGTATCACTGACCGAACGTTACTACCACCTAACTAAATGAACCTCCCCAGCTTTAATGGTGTCCGTCCACACGCTCCGGGGCAGAATCGATCGACAAGCGAAGAACCCGGTGAAGCCCAACTTCAAACACATTAGCACAAAGTCTCGATCACTTCACCTCTCTCCCCGTTTCGTGCAGGCTTTTGCGCCATGCTTCACTGGGGCTATGCTCAAGATTACATGCAATGATACGCGCGTCATCGGTCAGGTTCTTTCTCTCACTCTATCTCACTCTCCCTGATCTGATACTCTATTCCCGTTCGAAGTATCGTTCAGTATCGAAATTCAAAATAACACACACACCACATGAAAGTTGTCTTGTGCTGCGGACAACCATAAACGCCATCGTAATCACAATAATTAGACACCGAACGCCTCCGCAGCCTAGATTGTCTGGATAATGGCCACCAGGCTCACCATTACAGTTCACAGTTATCAAATCCGTTGGACGTTGGAAGTACAGTGCTCGGGAGCGGCTGGATCTTGACTCCAACCTGGAGTGGTCTATGCAAATCTGCTTTCTACACAACAGTCCAATGAACATTGATTTTCATCTCAATTACCGGTGCCAGCGACAGCAACCTCAGCTACCGAGGCGCCCAACCGAAATCAGAAACAAAGTAACATTTTTTCGCAAACAAAGGATCTGTACGCGTGGACGGAAACAACCTGTTTCCCTACTATCAACGCCTGGACCACTCTCTGGCGAATGTAGGGACGATTGGTAAAGGTAGCAATACTCATAAATAGGTCACTCGGGTACTGGTGCCTTGCAAGGAAGAAAGTCTCATCCAACGAGGGAATTGTAAAAACGGAACAGCAAGGAGATGGTTTGGGAAATGGCTGTAGTTGGTTAATTTTATTGCCTCTTCAGGATGAAGGCTCCCTCTGGAGGATACAATTCCGGATCGGCAAAAAGGAATGTAACCCTGATCCGTCGCAAGGGTCGCAAGAAGTCAAACCACAGAATCGTTACGAACTAATTTACCTAAATATAGACACTAACTAGGTTCATCACTCAAAACCAAACCCCATCTATGCTAAACCGCGCTCAGGAAGATTAGCCAAGACTGGAAGCAAAAGTGAAAGGATATAGATGATTGGATGAGTTGCATTCTACTTTTTTATCATTACCGTAGAGATCGTTAGGAAATTTATTTCATCTGACCCACACGGTTCCACGCGTTGCAATAAATCAATCGAATACGGTAATGGATTATTTAAGACCATAAAATGATAACCTTACAGGTTTCAAATTTTACTGCCACACAACAAAACTCGGAGCGCCTAACCAACCAGTGGGTAACGACGATTGCCGGAGATGTTGTGTGGAGGTTTTTTTTTTACGATCAATACGTTCCTTACATGTACACCGGAAATTACATACAAGAACAAAATGGCAACAGCGATGGGCTCGAGTTGGGTGGGTAGTGAAGAGTTGAAGAAGAGAAGCGAAGGAGGGGAAACAAACCCACAAGAGAGCTGTCACGGCAGTGAGCTGCGACCACCAACATCTCACGGGACGACGACCATTCGGTATATAGTCATCCAATTAGACACATAAAAAATCTAGTCATATTTCATCCATTTTAAGACCTTTCTCCTTTCGACCTGTCGCGCTATCTCAACGGCCGGTAAGTCGTATCTCGTCGGGCTTTGGGACCCATACACACAGGTGTATACTACTCTCCAGTTCTGCATTGCTGTCTTTCTTTTATCGACTCATAGCATCACCAAACTCTGGGGTTCGATGCATTCCCATGGACCCAACCCTGTTTTCCTCGTTGAACTTGACCTTTCCACGGTTAAATCTCGTGTGTGTGTTCCTCAATATCCGAAGGTGCTTGCTTAAAGCGAGACAAAGAATCAATAACTTACGGAAATTATCACTCTCGTAAAATCCAATTCTTGGGACTCTTGATCCCTTGTTTAACCAAGAATGTCTCAATCTGAACTTCTTAAGTTGAATAAGGTATTATTAATATTCAAACCCAGGAGGTTCCAGAAAACAATTCCTTATAGAAAATTCACAAAAATGTAAAGCCAAGTTGCTAACACGGATTAAACTTTTCAATTAACATTCACCACATTCTAACAGTGAATGGTCGAATGGTCGAATGGTGTACAAGCGAAAGGCCCTTCCTATCAGCGATAAGCATCGCTACCGCCGAATTCCACCGAGCATGTTGTTGCTGTTTCAATTATCATTCCAGCGACACCAGTAAAGCGTTCGCGCGCCTATTTACGCCTCGCAGCCAAGCCAACCGTCAACAACCATTGAGCCAAACCATTCATTCAACAAAACAACTGCAAAGAAATTTAGATTGGCAATCTTAGACCTCCAACCGTATGCTCCCGTAAGGAAGACTGCTACCACTCCGACTTCGGTTTCCAATGGCACAGTGCATCAACCTTCCACTGCCGGTGCGAACCTCGACTCCACAGAAAGTGAAACCATCCTTTAGCCATTCTTCGCCTTGCTGCGAGCTTAAGCTTTATTGCACTCTAAACCGGGCCATGCCTAGGATCTCCGGGCAGTCGTTAGCTAACGTACGCGCCGGGTCGAAACGGTTCGGTTGGCTTGGCAACTTCGACACCATCAGACGACGAACTTGACCGTGACGGCTTACTCAACGCGCGACTTCCCGTAGTCTTCACCGAAGGCAGGTATCGCCTGGCTCCTGGCACTAAGAGTCTTTCGCAAAGCAATCGAACGTATCAGAGCAAGCTGACACTAGAAATTCGAGAGCCACAATTTCCGCGAAACCGAAAAGAGAGAAACAAACACGCTAAAAGCTGTTACTCCCGGGTAACGACGACGAATGGTCCCGGGGTCCCGAAAAAATATCCGAAACCGTTCATTCGACGCACAGACATCCGTTCCGGGCGTCTAACGGGAAATGCAAACGGAACGGGCACCTAATGTCCGCATCCAGCCGACGCTTGCTACGGCACGGGGGTCAGCGGCTATAATTACACGATCGCGATAGCGCGAGACTTATCTGCCACTTTTAATCAGATGTGATTTAATTACACATTGAAACGCAGTCACTGATGGTGGATTTCGGACGTACACCGGTGAGCTTGTACGCATATATAGATGTGCATGAGAAAGGACGGCGATCGTACTTGTGACGATGTTTGTCTCGATGGCGGTGGTGAAATCGTTCGTCAGCGATAACAACACAGATGATAGGAGGAACGACGACGACGACGACTCTCATATGAGATTCCGACATATCTCATCTGTGGTAATGCGTAATGTGGCCCATTCTCTTCGCACGGCCGCACATGGGTCCATCTCCGTGTCATCTTCACGGAGTGTGGCAAAATGCGACGAATACTCACCTTTTTCTGGGTCGATGGAATGCACAGCTCCTTATCTGTGGGTGAAACAGCAGAGCAAGAAAACAAACAATCTTTAGTACATATGACACTCTTGCACAAGGTTGTTTTGGGATGTGATAAAATCGAAAGAGAGCAAGACAGAGAGAGACAAAAATATTTCCTCAAAACAAAATATCAAATGATAAAGCTCTGTTCTTTATTAGTTATTCTTCAGAGTCGTGTGTTAAGACACTTATAATTTATTTAAAACAAAACACAATATATCGACGAGAACTTGCCGACCGGCTGGAACCGGAAGATATGTTCAATATTTAATTAATCAACTCCCCGGTAACGGTCTTAATGAGGCGTGAATCGAATGGATTAAGGCAATCAAAATCAACAACACCGGCGGTTTTCTTCAAATCTAGCCACCTCCCAGGTACGAGATAGCCTAACACGTGGCCATAAATTTACCCGCTCTATTCTACTCAATCAAGAATTTTATCACGCAAGAAGCGAGCGACTCATTAAAATAAAACGGATCGTAATGATGCGGCCATGCCGGGGAAGTTCCTCGTTCACTGATATGCTGACAGCTGTATCTTCCCTAGACCACAGTCGGTTCGTTCGGTTTCTATGAAGAGAGAGGTCTCGTGAACCGAAAAACAGGTGCACCCCAGAAGAATAAAGCAGAACAGAGCTGAGAAATTACCTTTCCCAATCGAACCTGAAAAGGAGAATGTGAGGATTCTTGCCACACCGAAACTCTCCAAACGTAGGGCATTGTCTGTGAACTTACGCCGACGACCCAAGTCCGGAGACTCGGGTGTCGGATGCACTCGAAAATAAAGCTGAACAACAGAGAGATTGGAAATCGGAAAACCGGTCGTTTCATATCACCGGACATGCTGCTGGGAGACGCCAAACCGGACCACCACCATTCATGTTACATCCCGTGAGGTTCTGGACATTGGGCCATCCTCTCGGTTGGGGTTGCAGGTCCCGCCGTTGTACCGATATCCGAGGGCTGATTTATTGCTGTCCACGTTTACCGAGGGACACACACCAAAACGCGTCGACCCACACCATCCGGGATGGTAAGAGATAGTTTGGCAGCCGCATTGGACGTGGATTACAATTTATTCAACTCCAACTGCAACATAACCCGTGTGTGTGTCTCTCTCGCGCAAGCACTTTAATCACTCTCATAAGCAGTTCTGGAGGAGTTTTTGTACAGTTTTCCTTCATGTTTTGTTGGGTTGTTTTTGCTGCAGTCACTTCAAGCAACCGAATCAGCGGTCCTCTCCCGAGCCTGACAGCTACCGACAGCACGGCGACATGATATCTCTCAGAAGCCGCGCAAAGGCTACCGACAACTGACGGTAGTGGTGAGTTCAAAATGAAAGGTGTTGTTACGGACACGGCGGCCGCTTGACTTGTTTGTTTGTTTGTTTACTTAATTATTCACGATTATTTACTTTACCCGGCGGGATTACAATGTTGCCATCGGAGGTGTGCATAGTGTAACGATCTCTCATTTTTGCATTTCAAGTTGTTGCTTTTTTGCGGTTGTTGCATTCCTCCAACGTGGGTATTATACAGCCAAAGTTCATTGGCAGTGAGGTTCTTGGGTAGAGACATTGCGAAGACCCAATGATCACTTGAAACAAGTCGTGACAAAAATATCTCGTACCTCATTTATAAGTCTCGTGCGAGTGGAGTAATTAATTCGCAAACAATGTGCCTCCTATTGCATGCTAAAGAGTGGTGTGGTTTATGAGAAAACCTGCTTACTATTTTCTAAACAAAGATTTGCTGTTGCTATAAAAACTACCTCTACAGTTCCAACGCATCCAACCACAATCAATTGGAGATGAGAGATGAAACATGTTTCCGATAGCCCTTACCTACTTTCTACAGCCGTCTCTGCAGATCTTCCATACCACACTCTGTCTGGGCACGAGCACCACAAATAACTCCGCCAACCAACGTAACCTCCAAAAATCTTAACGCCTTGCGGGGTCAGCTCCGGCACCACCAGCGGGGGAGGCCATTGCTCCAGTTTACGGCGTTTGTGTATAGTGTAAGGCGCGATTTCGTAAAACGTAAACATCATCTTCTACGTTCCGGGCGGAAACTGCTCACTCTCCATCCACCACCAACAAACATACTGCTAGCTACTTTTCCCTAACCTCACATAGCTGGGTCTCACCAACTTCGCGAAGGAGCCATTTGCGCGCCTGAGCGATTTTAAAAACCTTGGCCTCGCCTAGACAATCGATGGAGTTGGCGTGGCCCGTACGTCGATTATCGTATCGCTGCTAATCACTGCTATTTCGTCTGATGAGCCTCACATTGCTCAGTGGGCTCGTTCGATGTCTCGCTCTACCCCCGCACTGCCAGAGAAGGGCCGAGCAGGAAATTCGTCAGCAACAGGCTCGGAAACCCATCTCCGCACTAACCTAGATTCTAACCTCAACCTACAAACAACACAAAACCTCGCGTAGTTGCCGTGCTCACTTTTATTGACCATCGACAGCCTTTAAGCTCTGGGACGTTTAGTGTGCGCATGGCATGAAGCAATCGCAGGGAAAGAGCTATAAAATAAACCCCTTCAAAACCCAAGCAATCGATCGGTTTTGCCCGGGGACTGGACTCATTAGGTCTTCAAATATAATTCCGCTCCAGACACGTAATTCAAAACCTGGAGCTACAATCGTACACCGCCAAAGTGACATCATCCGTCCTTACCGCACGCTGTTACGTTATGCTTGGAGTGCCCGACTTAAGCCGAGAAAGCGTTAGCAGTTGTTCCACTTGCCCGGGTACGATATCAGTAATTAATTACTTCCAGCAGGGTACAACAATTGCATTGTTCTAGAAACCGGTGCACGGCTCACTACAGAACGCCACTCCACAGTGCAGAGGAGCACTCGGTTCGATCAGCTGCAAAACTCGCGTCTAGTGGCAGTTTCTTGGAGGGCAGTTTCGCCGACTCCAATGCTATGGGAAGGCGCGTCGCTCATTCAGCAAATTCTTCGCATAGTCGTAAGCCGTACCCCCGTTATAGGGAAGCAATCTAAGCACACCTTCCAGTGTCAGCTGATTTCCACGCTACGTGAGAGCAATTCCAACGATTCGCTTTATGCAATTCATCAAACAAGAACGTCTCTAGCAACTGTACGTTACAGCAAAAGGAAATATAAAGTGATAAACTGAGCATTAAATTTAAGTTCCGTTTCTGCGATAACACTCTTTCCAGCTAAAAAGTAACTCCCGATGGAATTAACCAAGACCCAACAATCATGGGATATGGACGATTTATTTCCGACGAAAATGATTTATGTAATTAATCTACCGCATCGGTATTTGCAGCGCACCACGACGACTCACCGCTACTTTCACCCAAATTGGCTTTCGCCAAAAAACTGCACAACAAGTGCAGCGTAAGTCCACCTGTACATTGCGAGAACGGAATCCGTCGAATTGGGAGCACAGTGCAGTTTCCAGAGGGCTTGCAGCAAAATAATTACAGGCTGCACAGCAGATAAATATTGTCAGAAGGGGAGAGAATTCTTATCACGTACCTTTAAATCAATGGTGGATTTTTTGGCGTTTGCAAGAAAAATGCATTCCTTCTGAATTATACAGCACAAGAATTTCTCTTTCACTGAAAAGCTGTCCATAAATTGGGAAGCTGGTAAAATTCGGGGAACCTCTGTTGCTCTCCTACCAATTTCGGGTTGGATAGTGAAAGATTTATTTAAGATTGGCTTTCAGGTTAATGGTTGAGATATCTGAGGAGGATAGCGGATAAGCTCTGAGACCAACTGGCACGACTTCACTGTGAAGATAAACGTCACGGTGGATATAATGGGATTCACGCATCATGTCCAACTCTTGAACATATCAAGACTTCGGATTATTCTTCCGGATTGCAATTAAAAATAGGTTCATCATCCATTCTCTCAGTATATCTCCTTGCTATAAAAGTGTTCTCCATTTGTATTTGATAACCCGGACACGTAATGAGACCAGGTCAACAAATGCTCTCAAACACACTGAAAGGAAAACTGAACCGATCTGCTGCACAATGAAACAAGTAGCATAAGGGCAATCCCATGACATAATTGTGCGCTCTAAAGTAAACCATAACCTGCTTCGCACTAGGTTAATAGAAAGGTAAACATGATTGATTAGCATCTTCCTCGCCAACTAATCATCCCATCATCGTACATGCAAAACAAATGTGCATCTAGTTCTGTGCAACCGCAGCACTCACTCACCAGTCGTTTTACTTTCCCAGCGCATCATCGAAGAAAGCAGGCTTGTCGAACGAAAGAAAGAACATCGTCAAGTTCCATAACGATGCGGAAAAACCTTTCGCCCATCGAAAGCAGTAGCGTCGGTGGAGGAACTGCTCACTCTCCTGTACGCGGGAAGATCGTTCATCACACTCGTTATGCATCTGCTTAACCATAATTATGATGTCGAGAGCTCGTTGTGGAAAGCGAACGATATGCGTGCTGCTGCCTGCTGGTGTTTGGAGCCGGGAACAATCCACACAAGTGTTGTGTATCACTTTTCTTCTGATCGGGAAAATGTATGCCTCCACAGCCACCTCCAGAACAGAAAATGGAGCTGCTCGAACGGCTGTGCGTTACAGTTCGTGTACAACATGCTCTGCGTGCACTTGCGTAAGGTACGTTTGCACAATATGGGAAGAGGATGCCCTGCATTATGGACCGTTTCGAGATCTAAGTTTACATTTCCTACCCGAGACTACCCGTTCAGACATTCTAACCCAATTGAGTAAATATATTTTATGTGTTTGTACCGTGTCTGACACGATACCTAAACGAATTCCGACTCGCCGAACTTCCTGGTACCGAACACCAGCACCAGAAAACATGCAACACTGATGTTAAATGACACACCAAGTACATCTTCAAGGTTAGACGCATTTCCCATGAAATAAATTCTACCCAAAACAATCCATTCTCTAAAGAAAACGAAAAGCTCTGAAAATCAATTGCTGTTGTATCAACAAGCTCTAATTGATAGAATTAAGGCGACATCAAACGGACTCGGCTTGTTAAGGTCTATTAAGAAGCTTTACAAAATGCTCATAAAAAAGCACATACTCCTAAAAAAAACAATCATCATTCTAACAAATCACACCAAATGATTTCGAGACTAATGAATCCAATCCAATAAAGCAAACACCGAGACCGGCCAACCGTGACGGGATATTAAATCGCTGACGACATACACTGGCGCGACACGCGAATTTTACCGCAATTTTGTGTCTATGGCTCGCGTACAACGAAAAACGAAGGACTTTGAGCTGTTTAAACCGTTGAGCTAGTTTGCTTCTTTGCTGTTTTCCCCCATTTCCATTGTCGTACGTTAACCCTCGATGTTATGCTACAGTTATGGCCTCGCGAAACGATTAAGCTACGCGCTCTCTACAAGACGAACAAGCGGCGTTGGAAAACGAGTCCCATGTCCGGTGCTAGAATTTAAAGCACGTGCTGTTCTTGGTGCGTTGCTGGAGAAATCGATATTTCCTTCGTGTGCTGCCTAGGTTAGTTATGTTTGCCTAACGAACCGGCTTTATTACTTTCGTTTTATGTACCTTCCCCACCATCGTCATCGCTGCCGAAAGCGCCACTCCGCGAACATACAATGACGTCACCGCAACGTCATACTATTCTGGTCGTAAAATGTCAAACGATGAGGAGAATTCGGAAGATTTGTCGCACTTGCGCAATACGGCACCCGAATGGGGAAAACGGCATAGCAATTTCCTTCTCGATTAACCTTGAAAACAGCTCGAATGGAGGGGAAAATTAAATGACGCTCGAAACCTTCCACAGAGGAGAAACTTGATTAAGACATAAACTTCTACTTCTACCATACAGAACAATCGTTACACGTATCGAACGCCCACCTGTTTATGTTTTGGAGAATGGTTTCCCTCGTTCCCAATAGACATAATCAGAAATCTAGTTTACCAAACTTTGTTCTACCCCAGTCGTCACGATTCCAGCGCAAACATGGGCATCATCCCGGGCGTGACTTTCTCCCCAATTGTTGTGGGTTCAGGGTGTTTTATTTTTTATTCCTGCCCAGTGAAAGCAACTCATCAATCACACTGCGCTCGTTTGATCATGACCCAACCACACCAAACAACTTCACCTTTCACGCAGCATTGATTTCTGTTTATTGTTTATTCTAGGTCCCCAAACGCTTCTTCAAGCTTGGGAGAGTAAAGTTTGGAGTTGCCCACCAATTTCTGGATGCGTATGGTACATCTTATTTCTGTTTTGATTTTGTGTGTTTGTCGGAGGCCCGTAGGTCGCTTCAACATTCAAGGGCTCTTCGGTGTTCGTGAATCGTGACACTACTCACGTATCGATATCATGCACTCGAGATAATGATCTTTGAGTAGTTACGGGGCGGGAAGCAACGAAACAGCAGGAGTTTGGAGGACGAGTGGCTTACAGCTGTGGCCGCCCCAAGTCACGAGTCACCCTCGCTAAGTGGCCACTTAAGAATCCAACGTGGAACCACTTTCATCCACTGGCGTCCGTCCCGCCTCGGTTCACTGCATAAGAGCTCACAAGTGCACCAGTGCGCACAACGCTTTGTTGGTGGACGCGTGTGCGCACGTACGCAATCAACAGTCAAATCGCGCGATGCATCTTGATGTCCACACCGTCCGCCAGGCACAACACGAACGAAAACAATTGCATCCAACGTGCGGTGTAGCCGGTTTTTCCGGTCACGGAGAAGGAAGTACTCCAAAAGCAAAACAAAACCGGCTAAAGTAAATCAAGGAAAATTTGGTTTGGAAAAATGGATAATTTTAGATTTACGCACAAAATGCATAACTTCAAAACTTCACAACTTCGCTTTTATTGAAGTTCCAAACCCAACGCTTGTGTGTCACTGAAAGGCGAATAAATTTTACGCATCGTTGCACACTTTTTGCTATGCTTTGATGCAGTGTTAACTGAATATCTGAAACCTCCAGTGGGTCATTAAAGCCTCGAAGCCTGACGAAGAAATGATGGAAAAAAGGAGGACACCATAAAACAATGCAACTTCCCGCAAATCTGCACTATTTATATGCGCAAAAAAGGAGAAGTTTTGAGTCACCAGCAAATGCAAATACAAATCAAATTATTGTACGCATTCATAGCAATTTGATGCAGGGTTTACCAGGTCAAACATCAAATGTCCGCAAGTTTAAAACGATACGCACGAACGCGTACTTGCACTTGTCTACTTTAATTAAACAGCTTGCGTAGTTTTAACTAAACAAACATCGGATTCTCTAGGTCAGTAGCTATTTATGTGTCATGTCCATATAAGGTCAGTAGATTGCATGATAACGATATTAAGATATAGCCTGTAGTTTGTGATCAGATAACATAATATTGTGAATATCTTATTCTTCAATGTTTTGTACGTGTGGACGCTTGTTGGGTACTTTGGTAAACCCTATAAAACCTAAAAACTGTGTTCAACTTTACACATTTGTAAAAATCCACTCACAAACTCGAACAACCACTTATGTAGCGTGTTTCAACAACCATGACGGATTATTTCGCTGTTAGTTTTATTGACACAGCGCGCACTCACAGGCAATTCGTTCGCTCGTTGTCTATCGTTTTCAACCGAACGATGTGCTGCTTCCGTCACCTGACAGTCGTGTGTGTGTGTGTATGTGTGTAGTGTTTTACGTGTTGTTGATTTATGATACACACAAATCTTTCAACTCCAACACCGATAATGTTGCCTTTTTGCAACGCTATGACAAATGGTGCAATTTTAGTATTGCAGCAAGTATCACATGTGTGTGGCTAACTTCAATAAAAACATTACTCAGGGAACTACTCAACTGCTCAAGTTATTAGGCACACAAGTCCAGGAAATGTTTTGTTGATGGTAATATATTCTACGATAATTTATAGATTTTGTTAACTAATAATATAACTAATTCACCAACACAAAGTATGCAACAAACTGAGGGCGAAAAACACGATTTTAATTCCAGTTCCTTATTGCTCAGAAGGTAAAGTTGATGGCTAAACGATAAGCTCCAGGGAAACCCGTATCCCGTTACGAAACATCCAATCTAACGCGTTGCGAACTTCATTTCATCGTGCTACAATTTAATTACAATTTTTATTTCAAAAATAAATCCTTGGACGTCCCTCCCTCCATCGCATCGGATCGATCTGACGCAGTACAAAACTGGAACGCTCTTGTTGCCTTGCCTTGATTGGCTACTGGTTTCATGTCGAATGCATCCAGAGCAGGTACTCTTGATCCTAAAAACGAAGCAAATGAAGATGCCCTGCGGTGGAAAATGGATAGACATACCACTAGCCGATGACAGCTAACATGCCACCAGACGACCCGATACGAATCTCGGAAAACCAATCGGGAAGGAATCTTTTGAAGCTTTGAAGGTGCAGTGGCGAGGGATCTCATCCGACACTTCCAACTACCGTATAGAGTTGGCTCCCTCAAAGAAACACTAGTCAACACGGCCACAGATGCGCTCGATCGGAGTGTCGATGATCGATCGATAAAATCTACATGCGATCAGCAACACACCCCAACGCTTCTTAAGCTACCCTCGATCGGCAAAGGTTCTCTTGGACGACGAAAACGAGTCGGCAGCTCTCTCGTTTGGACCAGCAGTAGTCGGTTGATTGGGACATATGCAAATGTGGCTACATCATCGTCTCTCTACTTATCCGTGGGTAATTGCCCGAAACGGTGTAAGACTGGAAGTGTGGCTAGATAAGTGCACAGCTCGTCAGCAGGCCCGAGGACAACCTCGACCTAGACGCTGGACGTTCGGAAAAGTGAAGTTCGCCGGTACGACAATACCCATTCGTCATGCAGCCGTCACACGCAGCCGTGTCAGGTCACACAGTGGTTTAACATCGACGCACGGGCGGCTTGACATTGATTTATAAATTGCATTTACCGAAAGGCCGTCGGCAATAATCTCGGTCGGCACCGAGGCTAACTGGCTAAAAACAAGTGTGCTACTGTAGTTACGGTGCGAGGACATCGTACCGTTGGCCCACAATCGCCTAGACGCTCACTCTCACTCTTGTTTTGCGGGTTTTGTTAACCAGGAAAAGACCACTTTCTTTCGACGATGCTACAGACAAACGCGGCGTTTGCACAGCTTGACCCAGGGATGATCATCAAAAAGCCTCTTTTTGTCTAAAATCCGTTCACTAGATGGACGGTTTTCGCGACACCGGCAAAAAAAAGGTTTCGTTTTCAACCAGCAGAGTCCAATGTGACCAACAAAGACCTCACAAACACATTGGCTTAGGTGTCGGAAACCGAAATCCGATATGCGATGACACCCTGCTGCGAGAGTTGCGGTAGTAATTAACTGCGGTTAAATCAAAACTCACTCTACATGGCTAAGAGAGTCAACACATCACTCGGTAGCCTCAAAAAAACAGCCCGTTTTGCTGTACACAAAACCCTCCAACAACACACTCAAATGGCGCATGGGGAAAGTCAATTAAAAGCCGTTGTTACCTTCACCTTCGCGTCTTTTTTTCGGTAGCTCCCTGTCACAGAGCGTCCAACGGCTAATCTGCCGCTGGGAAATGACGAGCCCGATATGGAAACGGAAACCGTATTGAACTGTGGCGCGCCATAGGGTGTCGAATTACTGCTGGTCAGGTGGACATGTCAATAAGATCGCATGGGTTGTCAAAACACTCCAGACATACTGGTGGGCTGGATCAACTTACGACGAAAAACTGTTTCAGACTTAAGATATTCTTTACCCTACTTTAGCGTCATAAAACCATCATACACATCACATCTGCTTCATTATTTTGTTTTCCCTTTCAGGCTCAGGAAAGTTTAGACACAAAAAAATAGAACAAAAACTATAAATCCGCTCGCGCACTCGATTGCCTGTGGTGCGCAAAAATGTGTAATTAGTGCCCTACGAGCTACACAGACCACACCAGTTTCGCGTTTGTTTTACCCGAGAGATCGTTATTGCATTACTTTTACCATAAATCGGCGCTTCCTGCACTGCTTTAGATTTCACTTTCCAAAACCGCAAGTTTACATGAACGACTTGTTGTGTTTTTAAATATTAAGTTGTTTTTGTTTTCTTCCGAATTTCTTAAACATAAGATCAAGCCTAGCCCACAAATCAAAGGCCTAGGTACGCACCGAAATGGTACGCAAAAATAAAGCTCACCGTGAGGCGCAAAAATAGGCGAAAGCAACTAAAAAAACACGAGTAACAACAGGTGGGTGGGAGACTGCTGTGCCTGCCCGCCAAATGCGAAATTAAACGGGGCAAAAACAGTGATTAGCAAATGGCCTTCTTCCCGGAAGATGAATGGTTCATCCGGAGGCTTCCGTTTGGTTTGTTTCGGTTTTTTGTTTCCCTTTCCACGTTTGATAGACTAGATGATGATGGATCTTCAGCTTAGACCGGCACACCGGTAGCATTTTCGATGCATTTTCGGTCTGCGTTCGTGGTGTTAAAAAATCGAAGAAAGCAAGCGCAGAATACAGTCACCGGTCAGACACGATCGCGTTTCAAAACCTTCACCGGTGGTTTGCAGATATTTCCTCTTTCGCAACACGGAAAATTGCATTTCGTTGTTGACCATGCTTTTCCTATTGTTTTACATCGCGTTTTTCGAGATGGGTCGTTAGTGTGAGGTGAGTTTTAACGAACCAAACCAAAACATTAGGACACATTATGACTTCAGACGAACATCAGATAACAATGAGCAAGGCGAATGATTTGAACAGAGGTTTTATAGATGAGTTTAAGCTGATGATAAACCAATAAGCCTTACGAAGTAGCTCTGCCCAAACGAAGTAGTTGTGTACTCACTTTGAAGCCCTCTTTTTGAAGTTCTGTCCTCACTAAGTAGCTCTAAGATCACAAAACATATATACCCTCACTTCGAAACTCTGTTTACGAGCTCTTGTCAGATAGCTCTGCGTTCATAATACTAGGTCTCTGATCTCTCAAATGTTAAAGAGCAGAGACAAACATACTCCTCTTCAAAAAGAGCTACGCAACACTACCTACAATAACGGCTATGCGTAATTATATCGCAGAACCAAAGCTAACATATAGACATATCGGAATTGCGCCTCAATATAGATAAAATGTTTGTTTTTCTCATGACAAAATAACACCTTCACAAGTCTGCACCGTACTTTGCCTTCATTACCCACTTTTGCACTTCCTTTCGTCTAGTTCTTCGTCTTATTCGACGCGAACATTCTTGCGATGCTGTTACATCGATTCATTTCCTCGCCGAAGCATCCAGGTCTTTATCAACCGGGCCCGGTACTACGGTATATTCATATTTTTGTACTCGTGTTTACCATTTCTTTTCGCTTCCTCTTCCTCTCTCATTTTCATAAAACCATGCAAAACTCGTTACATGAGCAGAGAACTTGTTCTTGAGCCTTTTTTTTGCGTGCTGTTTGGAATGTACCACGCATCATCAATAGCAGCAGCATCTCCACGAGCGGTAACATTCTGTGCATTCTTTCTCTCGGTGAAGGAACCGGTCCTATAGTGTTGCTCTGCAGCACCAGGTCAGCAACTTCCTGCTGCAGGTGCTGGGAAGATATTTGTCTGCATATGATAATATGCGTGTACCGCATCGTGCCCGGCTGTACGCTTCCACCGATAACGTCAGCGTTTGCAAAAGCGTTACAAAAAGGTTTATGCTTTCCGGATCCTGCGGTACGTCGTCAGTACGGTGCGTACAACTCTCGGCAGAAAAAAAGACCAGTCCGTGAACATTACCGCACTCATCCAGACTAGCGTTCCAGGAAATTAACGGTAGAGAGCAAACGTTGACAGCATTATCAACGGAAAATGTGCTTCGGATGGTAGCTCACCCAATCTCTCTATTACAGTTTAGCCACACCATCAACCGTGACCCCTTGTAAATCTTTCATGCCAGACTTGCGGGAGGAAATAGGGCCAGAGGATCGAAGAATCGCAAACTCGGCTATCCATAAGCGCATAACGCAAATGCATGTAACTAGCGGAAGCGTACACATTTGGAAAGTCATGTTCAGAACAAAAGCTACGTTCAACCGCTGCAGCGGGAGTTAAAGTTGGGCCCCCATTAAGTGTTACGCTTTGATGAACGCGGCAAACTCCGGCAAACAGCTGCCCTTCGCGGCGAATAAAAACAACCCAGAACGCCGGGGGAAAATGCACTCAAAGCGTTCTGTTAAAACAAGCGGTAGCAACAGGAACTATGGACAGCCGGTTTGCAGAAGGGCCGCCAATACTCTACCACGGGAAAGGTGAATGCACCTGGGTTTGATCAAAGCGATATCGCTGGCATTAGCTGAAGTAGAATGTTTCACTGACAAGTTCTGGATGTACTTATCGCGTTTATTGTGTCGCGAAAGTAGATTCTGAACCTTAATACATCAGATAAGACATTCAAAGATAGTGATTTCTATCAATATTGCAGTCAGACTAGTTCTCCAAATATCTCTTTGAGTCTTTGAGACTGCCGGATGTAATTTAGACATTCAAGGATAGTGATTTCTATCAATATTCTAGTTCTCCAAAAATTCCTTTGAGCCTTTGAGACTGCCGAATGTAACCAAACCCATGAACCAAGCAACTAAAAGTCTTCTTTGGCTCTACAACCTGTAGAGAGATCCTTCTCTGCCAATTCTGACTTGCTAGTCTAAATATTTTCCGGCAGATGCATTGTCAGACATATGTACGGGAACTTGAAATATGTTCCTCGGTATTATAACTTCCCGATGCTACTAGCGTGCTATTATCAACTCAAAAAATAGGTTTTATGTCATACAGGAACATGCTATAAACTAAACAGCTCATGTACCTAAGATACTTATCGTGTTAGAGATTCATTAATTCTACTCCCCGAAAGCGATACAAATTATAACCACTGTCCCAGGAAGAGAGTTATGCCCCCCCTAAACGCAAATTTATGATGTCATATTAATAACGTTGTTCAAAGTAGAATCCCCCCAATGTTTCTGATCACGTTTGACGCACCGTAACTATTTTTATTGTCTCGTGTATTCCCCCGGACATTGTATGCCACTCGGAACACTTCAATTCCGCTAATAAAATTTATATTCTTTTCCTTCTCCAAAAACGCATCCATCATCTCCGCAAAGCCTCCGGCAAGTCTCCGGAACTTAAAGATCAAGCGACATGCACTGAATGCATTTTCTGATTGTTTTATGACCGTACCGAAAAAATAACCACCAAGACGCACAACCCACACAACCCCACAAGCGCAATTTAATTACAAATTTTCATCACAACCAGGAAGACGTGCAAGTGAATGGCGGGAGGAGGCGACAGACGAGATGACATCCCGGCCCCCTCAAAAGTGTGGTTTCAATGTTTCACGAAACTGTCGCCGTAAAAACTAACGACCAGAAAACTAACTTCACTTAGCTCTTACGACGATGGCGGGAAAATTCATTTCCGAAAAATTGCTTTCGTACGCACTGTGCACCACGCCTCCACACTGCTACTACTGCTACTATGAGGATGGAGATAAAACCTGTCCAACAAACTAGTGAACATCGGCTGCGCGTGCCTCTTCCCGGGCCAAGCGATCTTCAACGCCGCAGGTCACTTTTCCAATGCGCGGGAAAGCTGTAGCGTGGTAGTTTTTAGTTTGTTCGTTTTTTCGGAGGGAGAGAAAAACAACTTTCAACGAAAGTGAAACACAAGTCGGCGTGATCGCAAGCGCAGGTGAAGGATGGAAAAGTTGTAGCACCCACAGTGCCGCATTAGTCACACCGGCACCGTCAACAAACTGCCTCCGAAAATCCCTCCCCCTCCCGAGAGCGTCTCCCACACGCACAAAGGGTAACCCACACCACAGGGGTTTGTGGCGTTGGGCCTGGGAGGGGTAAAAAAAAGGGCAACAAATAACAAACTACTGCCCGGCCGCATCGAGAAAAGTGATGGTGAAAAATTTGTAATTTATAAAGCACAAAAAAAAACGACAACGTCCAACCAAAACAAAAAGGCCGCAACATGCCGCACAACAAACGGCAAGGGAAAATGCCGATGGAAAAGCCTAAACAAACGCGCCTTTAGCTTGGCCGACCGGGGGCCCGAAAATATAAATACCTTCAAACTTTCCTTCGCTACCTTTAACAAATTTGAGGCAGAAGATAAAGAAAACAACAGTCGACCGCACAAAAGCACACGGATTGCCTAATGACATTTCTAATTAATTCGAAAGCATAAAAAATCCTACACCCAACATGACAGTGACGAACCGGAGGGAATGGGTGGTGCAGTGGCATCAACGCAACATAGTTTAGCTCTAGTTTAGTTTTTTCTCCACCAAGAGCGAAAGGTTCATGGTTTCAAATATTAATTTCAAACTTCAAAACGATGCTTCATTACGAGCATCGAAATCAATAATAGCGATGAAATGTACTCCTTCAAACGTAATTGGGAAGGTTCACTCGTCCGCTGAACCGTGCAATGAAATGCTAAATTTATGTCTCAAGGTTACAGAGTTCGTGCATCGCTCCAAAGTGTCACGATTCATTGGACATGAATTTATAATTAATTGGACGAGTTTTGGAAGGGGATTCTCGACCTTAAAAAACTGCATCCTCTGCTAGAATCCTGTAAATGTTAGAATTCAGAGAATCTAGAGATTGTCCACTTCAAGAAAATGGTTACGTATCATCTGATAACGACCCCCAATGTCTCTTGAATGTTGTATCAGTAGGTTATCTTCCTACATCGGAATACGTAAGTGTTGTGTTGGCGGCGAAGGCTCTTATAGCTGTGTGTGTGTGATATTGCTCAGTAACCTGGGACACGACTGATATGGTTAACAGCTATTATTGCTCTGAGCTTTATTTCTATTACAAAGATCTCAGCGCACTCGGATCAGCACTCATTTGTCTGAGATCCTTTATCCTCATCGTAAACCCTTAACATCGCGACACTAAGTAGTATCAGCAAGATCGGGCTCTGGGTCTCCCAAACACTCATCTGAAACTGTTCCTGCAACTATACATAAATATAGCTTAGGAAGTCAGAAAGCCTACCTCTCAGTTGAGTAGATCGAGAAGTTCTCATCAAAATCGTAACTTGATTGAAAGTAAAGTATTCAGAAATTAAATTCGCTGAGAGTTGTATTCTGACATCACTTTTGGGTATTAGACTTGCTAGAATCCTGTGGATCGGTCACAATTTTCAAACTCCCAAATACATACAGCAACCTCAAAATTATAACAAGTTGCTATCCTCCCAACATCTTGAGAGCGAAAGTACAATCATAGGGTATGATGACTGATCTCAGAAAGTCTTTGGGCCTTCTTCCCCGTACTATATAGATCACACCACCCATCAACTCCAAAAAAAGACAGACACGCACGGCGAAACGTTTAGACAAAACAGATGACGCACCGTGACCCATGGGAAAAATCTTCCCCATTCCCGGTTTCCCATATCATGCGGCCCATGTGAAAGGCTTTCACTTGCAGCAAGCAACACGCACGAACGCCCCCCAAAAAAAAAAAATGCATGATCCGTGCAGGGTGACGAGTGACAACATGGCTGCCTCTTTGGTCGGATGATCATCATCCGATGATTGGGATTAGAGCGGCCAGCAGCCATATATGATAGCGGCAAAGCATCCACCCACACCCAGCCCTGATTATCATCGCCGCACACAAAACGGCACACATACATCTTTTTCACAGGCTTTCCCGAAAGAAAGCAGCAGCCACAACGCACAGCAACGAAAAAAAAACTCATCAACGTCAAGTTCGCATGCTGAGCTGTTGTAGATAGGTGATGCATGTGTGTCTTTTAATCTTTATCTGTCAGCAGAGACAAGACTAGCAAGGGGAGGGAGGGTGTACACACACACACAAAAACTAGCTCCACACACACACACACTACACTATTCCGCGGCGGCTCATCTTGTTGTTAATTAACGTACCACAAATCACGCCGAAAAGCAATCATGCCAACAGGGTTGGTTGAGCTTCGATGAGAAAAAAAAACGAGCGACAACCTCCCGCAAGTGGAAGCGGAGGTCGTTAAGGGCAACTGTGTAGAAAGTACCTCGAGGGCGGGAAATTCTGGTTTGGGACAACCGGCCATCTCAATATGTGTCATCGAAGTGCCCATAGGGTGAATGCGTGCGCGGCCTATGGGAAATGGGGAACAGCAGTTTTCGGGATTGATCACCAGAATGTACACGAGTTCCGTGTGGAGATGACATTTACTACTTCCCAGATTGTGCTTATCCAGAAACGCCATTTTAAGTACATGCGCTTAATTGGATGAGCGAGCAGACACAAATTAAATTCCGGACTTCCCCGCCTAGACAACCCGTCCATAAAAATTGTGCCTAAAAACGAAACATTTCTCTAGTACACCACGCCACACCCCAGGTTCCAACAGCTAGTTCATGTGACAAAACGGATGTGCTCAAATCTGGCGTTTTCTTTATTCTTTTATTGCACAATATCATCACCCCCAAACCATGGCGTTATTTCTAGTGAGGCAATCACCATAACCATAAAACACATACCCCCATCACAATTTCTGATTTCGGCATTCATCACTTAAGAGTGTTTAAAGACGCTCCCAGAGAGTGCAGTGTAAGTGCTCATGTATCATACACATTATTTGTCAGATCTCCACACAGTAATTTGTAGGATTTCCGTTGTCTCGCTGTGTGGCTCTGGCCAACTAGCCGCTCTCATAAATTAATTGATCTCATAAAAAGCAACAAACTTTACAGACTACCGCCACCACCCATCACGGAGGTCTCATGGAGCGGAATTCGAATCCATCATCGTCACGTGGCGACCGAATGGGCGCACAAGGCTCGGTGGAAATGGTAGGTGATACTTATTTTTGCCACGAGAGGGCAACCAGGTTGGCCAAAATGTTGGCATTCAATTACAAAACTCCTATACGCTGGTGGAATGCTTCAACGATTTTGGGCACAACACTCTAGTCGAGGTCTGCCGTTTCTCACGCCGGTCCTTCCCCCCGGTCTGATGGACATCGGTGGAGCGTGCCGTAGAGTCTTCACCTGTAATACGTCTTACATGACGTAAAGATGTCGGAAGAGACCTCTTAGCAATTTTGCACTCCACCGAAAAACTACAATCCCCACAAACAAACATTAGCCCATTCCAACGTGCACATCAGCAAACCTTCCCCCCATCGCCAAAATCTTCGTCCGGAAGCGATGAAATGAGAGCAATCACTCAACGTCGTAAAACTAACTACCCTGCGCCACAGGAAACAGGGCCCATACCGACCACACAAAGCACACAACCCCCTGGCGAAAGGAATCCGAGAGATCCGATCTACATTTTGCCACTACGGATGTTTGCGCAAAATAATGTGCCCGCCGCTCCAAAATCAAACACAACGTTTGGAAGTGGAGGACGCAACCTGGGTGAATGAAAATGCATCGCACGAATTAAATAATACCAATAAAACAATGAAATTACAGGTTGATCCGCCTTTCCTGCGTCGTAGCGTTCGTAAGCGTACGAACTTTGGTGTCTGTGTGTGTGGGAAAAGTGTCCAAATGGCGACAAAGGTTTGGCGTTAACACAGGAAAGCCGTTAACAAACGTCCAACCTACCCAACACTGGAATGGCCTATATTTCGCTTTAAAGTTTATCCCGATTCCGGTCTTCACTGTCAAGATCATCTCCGCGCGCTGCGTCGAGTACATTAAGGCTCAGTGAAGTCGCGAGATTGTATCTGATACAGGAATGGAGGGTTAGAAGATTTCACGCCATTGAAAGCAATTATGAAACGTCCTAGGGAAGAAAGGCATCGTAAAACTAGCTACAAAAGAGAGATCCTAACCAGAACTACAGCACTGGTCGCCAAGAATAAAAGAAATTCACACAGTACTCTCTCTCTTCGGAGATCTTGAACGTCCGATACGCATCACCATCACCTCGTCTAACCGTATACCTTAAGCTGATGAGTTGACACTTGCGCAATCATACTTAAGGAAAGGGACTTGTCTAATTAGCTCAAAAACGACTCTTCATGACAGGACCAGATCTAATCGTGTTGCTGTACATCAGGCTCAAATTAAAAGCAAAATCCCTATCTCAAGGGTTAGAACTCCTGCGTCCAAGTGCTACAAACGACTCCAGCAATCTGCTTCGGTTCGTTCTGCAACGATCATTAGCTTTTCCTGCGCCAACTCCACGTAAGCCCTAAGTCCTAAGTTTATTCATCCGCCGGAAGAGGACGATTCAGCCACACTCGACAGTCTGATGACCACGGCATATAATATACTCCCTCCAACCAGGTCCACTGTCGGTCGGTTGAGTGTGAAAGCTCTAATTAGCACATCGCCCATTGTTCTGTGTTCGATGTGTTTGCCCTTTTGCCCTCCGCGGATTGTTCCCGCGTGGAAAAGCGAAATTGTCTGAGCATAAATTATTCTTCACAAGTTTGCTTTCCAGCACACACAACATCCAAAGCCATTAAAAACAGTGCGTTCTGGTGTGTGTGTTCGAACAATCGGTCAAACATGGAGCGTGCGACAGTCATTCGCACACTGCCAATATTATTCAGGCCACTGACCTTGACCATGGGCCGACCTGGAACATGTGCCGCGATGCGATTTTAATTTGTAAAGCGCTTGGACACTCATTTCCATTTCGCTCCGGGCGAGAGCAGGTTTTTAATGGCAGCTGCCACTATTTAACGTGCGAGCAAGCGACAGAAATGAGAAGAGACCCGGCGAGTTCGATGGAAATGGTTGGTTTTAGGTGCTAGTTTTAGATACATTTTGTGTCGCAGGTTAAGGCCATATAATTCTGTTCTATAAACAATTTGAAAAATTGAAGTAAAATGAGAACATATCTCCAAGCAATGGGCAGGCAATTAGTTCATTGGCATCATAAAATTTTAATTAACGACATAAATCATCATTAAGGCCAATTTCGTATTGCTAGAATATTCGTACTCGCAGTATATGTGCAACCTCAAAGTGTACAAATAGAGTTAAACTTAATTGAGACGAAAGCCACGTCCAACAACTGCGGTATGTGAAGTTTTAAAACATCTCCCGCTCTCTACAATCTCTATACTACTGAAGTCCGATTTCACAGAGCCGGTGTGATATGATTCTTATGCAAAAACGATTGTATAACTGCATTTTACATCATTGCCCCCAGTACATCTGTCCTTTTCGAATTCTTATCCACTTTTCAATCTACAACCTGCACCACATAACACCCAGATCTGGCAGATGCACCATTCCGGCGATTGCCATCAACAAATCCACCGACCCATTGCATTGTTCTTTCGAACCACAACACACAGATTTTAGTTTATCTACAAAAGCTGGCTTTAAACAAATTCGCCACACTTCGATAGCGACCGCGTGTGGTTTTAAATGCGTCCAAACGGCGGAAGTTACTAAATGAAAAGCATCAGCAAAAACCCCCGATCACAAACGTTAGGCGTAACGAGGCGTCTGGAAGGAACAAAAACACAGGTGGCCCACAGTAGAGGATACACTTAAGTGAAGCACAATTTGTTTGTTTTCCACGTTACCGTCCGATGGGTTTTGCATTCCCACTCCCAGCGTACCCTCCCCATCGGCACAGCGACCTCCGCGCACGAAGCGTACGACGATGCGCAACTAAACCGATCGTTTACCGGTGCAAGAAGGTGGAAAATTGCATAACGCTGCGCCGGGAATTCGCACAAGAAAATCGCTGATTGGAATGTTGCGACCTAGGCGGAGGCTCCGCTAGGTCTCGTGCGCGAATGCTCGAGGTCGTCTTGGACCTTTTCTTTTACACACCGACCGACCGTAGCAAAGGGACGTCACAAAGACGCGCGTTTGGTAGCTGACCGAGGACAAAGACACGGGAGGACTTGGAGCATAACATTCGCGCACTGTCTGGGAATGGGAATTCGCAAAACCTACTTTGACCTCCTGCTTCTGGGGAAGGTTAGGATGGATACAGTTAAAATTGCAGGAATAGAGGGATAGTGCTGTTAAATTACTGCATGGGAAACGATTCTAATGGTTCTTTAAATTCCATTACGTTCTACAATCAAGACGTTTCTGAAAATGAAGACGCACATGTCACTAGCAAATAATTGCTCTCCTATTACAAGTATTTACTTTGACTTGCATGGGTGCTTAGGGTGCGACTTTTGGAGATTCATTAGCTCAAAAGTGAGGTAGACTTTTGTCGAAGTTGAACATACTGTTGAGGGCTGGTGTACCTGTAGACTCATTGCTCAGTAAAATAACATCAAGCTGAGTGCAAATTCTAGCATCATCTTCACTTGAGCTCTTAAACTAACCTAATCTGTGGTGATATAGCTTTTCTTCTTATTCTACTATGGCATTACACCCTCGGGAGGTCATTTCTGTTTAGACAGAATTTGAACCCAAGGTAACGTCACTCTAACACGTCGCCGCTGGTCCACCGACTCATCAGTTAGCTAATGATCATCACAAACTACTGATTTAGTGTTTAAAATGTCAAAACTCTATACCTCTAATACCAGTTTACATATAATGATAACTATTAACTTTATATGTTATAGCTACACCCTAATTTCAGCTTACGACTCCATCGTACACCGATCACGAAACTTAATCGTATGCGTCCGAGTAATTGCCCAACACATTTTCAACACCGCATTCTCCATCTCCAAAGTCCCCCCCAGGAAAAGGCAACACCGCAAAACGCTTAAGTAAAGTAGATCAATTTCCCGAAAAATCCACCGTTCGGTGTACTGCTTTTCGCAGGTTCCCTCCTTTTGGACAACAAACAACAGCTGCAAAACGGCACCCCAAACTAAGACTACACACAAATCGTCAACCGTACAACGAATTAGATCGATTTAGAGGGCGATTTGCTTTATGTCCCGCTCTTCTTTTCGGTGAGCAAAGCCCATTCCCCCAAAAGTCTACTTCTATCCTCAACAGTTTTACAGCAATTTGGAGTTCCCCCCATCGCGCAGGTTTTGCGGCCACCACACCACCCGTTCTCTTTTCATCTTCAACACCTTAAGTGACCAAAAACAAAACCATTTACACGCACACCACACTTGCTCCGCTTGCCGCGCGCCATCTTGTTCCAGCTCTCCAGAAACAGCACCCATAATAAGGTTTCCTTTGCGGGTTTGGACTAGCTTTGGGCAGGAAATTTAGTTGCGGAAAAGACGAATCTTATTTCGTCTTTCATCTCGTTCCCGCTACTCTCTCCCGAAGTCTATGTGCAACCATCATTGCGACCAAAATGCAGGCGCGCGATCGAATAAAATTGGAGCAAACTTCTGGTTCGCCGTTCTGGTGGTAGCAATAGCGGATTCCTTCCTTTTTGTTTCTCGCGATATCGTGGCCCGTCGGGTTTTCGCTTTATGTAAGCTTCATCCAGCTTCATCACCGATGTTACCCGACACCTCCCTTTGGTCTCGCCTTTCCTACTCTGCCGCTGATGATAGATTCCGCAGCCTGTCTGCCCGGACGTCATCGCTTGTATTCCATTAATTCACTTACTTTCGGGGAACTGGGTCAAACGCTTACGGGATCGCGTCACTTGCGGAAAGGAGGCACCAAACAAAAGTAAAACAAAAAAAGTAGACACGCGCTACAGGCTCCTTCCATCACCTGCACGCATATTTATATGCCCATTAGATGTTTGTCTAGCGCGGCCTCAAAAAGCTAATCCTCTACCCGAACGTCACATGTTCTCCGGTATGTGTGACGGCGCTCCGTCCTCTTGCTCTTTTCTCTCAAGTTCGAGTTAAAGAAGTCATCTAATTTCTATCCTAGCGAATCTAGCCCACCTAAACTCCTGAATCACCAGACTTTGGTAGAACTTCACCCCTACTTGGACCTCCGGCAAATGTATCAAATCCAACCGTTTAGGTACGTGTTCATTCGGAATGTGCTCCGTCACATGTCAGTAGAGAAAAAAAAACCCAAATCAAACACCAAATGCCCTCTTCTCTCGCTCGCTCGGTTTGCAATAACTGTTGTTAGGCACACGCTCGAGTCACCGCGACATCCTCTGTGTCACACCACACACCGTCTCTCTTATCTGTTTTCGCGTTTGCTAACAACAACGGCAAAAAAAAGGCATCCACAAAACACGAAACACCTTTTGGTCGATTTCATTCATAATCGTCAACAACGCAGACTGGCTGGAAAGCATCAAACGATAACATCAGGCCGGTTTCAGTCCCGCGAAAGGATACAAGAGAGGGTGGGGAACATGGGAAGCGGAAAAGATAATAATTGGTGGAGCAACTTTTGCAGAATATCATCTGTGTGTCTTTTAGCTCCACATCCACACGAAGCTGTGGAATTCGATCTCCTAGTATCGTTCCCAATTTTTTGCCGATTTTTTGCTGCTCTCCAAATACAAAAGAACGAACCATATCACGCACACGCATCGCAGCAATAGTTTGCGCACGGTTCGTGGAGCTTGTGGAGCAAAAACCTGAACAATAATAAGAAACCTTCCTATGTTTCTCCAAGCTCCACTAGGGAGTCGAGCGTCGAGTCGAGTTTCGATTTTGGACCTGCTGCTAAGCTCATCAAAACGATTAACGCCAGAGCCGTTTAATGGCGAGTAGAAGAAGGAAAAATGATTCAACTAAGCATAAAACTGTTCCGTGGGGTGTCCGGTGACATTTTTATGAGCCACTTCCCAGAGCACGGAACCGGTCAACGGGGCGGTCAATTGCTAAGAATTGTGTACAGTAAAACTTGTCTTGGAAAGGCGAAGCATCTAGACATTGACTGCACAAACAATTTGTTGATGAAATGTCTAGCTTTTGATAATTTCTTGCGTTACCTTATTTATCAACATGTTAAGGTCCCTACCACGCAGTTTTCAAGGTCTGGAGATGAACCCCAATTTGTGTTATATTTGAAATAAACAAACATGTTTTAAGTCATGTTAGGGAGTACATGCCAAATGACGAAATTCCAAGGAGAAGCGTTACATTGTTCCTACACGAGATTGAAGAAGCCAATATCAAAGCGTATGCCGCAGTAGAAATTTTCCCTTTCTTCTACCTCTTCTCGCCTCAATCCTACCCGGAGGTTCGCCAAAGGGATTAGCGAAAGAAAGCAGCCGCCGGAGATGAGATCAGCCAGCATGCGGGATCAACTTCCAAAAAAAAATATTAAAAAACTACATCTGACAGCAATGTTTCGGCCTCACTCCCGGGTTTGACCGATATTTTTTTTTATACGATAACGGCCGGCGAGCGAAATCTGGATGAGTCAAACTTCCCATCGCTCATTTATGGTAAAATCCAATCAACACGAAAACAGTTATGAACGTCGCCCGGCCGGCCGGGAATTCGTTCGCTAGTGTCAATAATGTGTGCAGCTCTCGCCTCTCAAGCTTTATTGACTTCAGACGTCGTATAATTCGCTGATAATACATATGCCTACAAGATTGTTCGAAATGCATAACAAACAATTTCCAAAATAACAACCTCTTCCCGTCAACAACGAGATGCATCCCTTTTACGGGCAGAGAAGAATAACGCTTTAGAGATGGTTCGAAGCCGCGAAAACTAGCCGCTTTCCAATTAGGGAAATGTGTGAAGAAGGCGTTCAACGACGCCAGTTTCTATCACAGCTATACATTAAAAAAAACCAATAGATGAACTGGCGGATCGATTGCTTAGAATCGATTCTCGTTCAACCAACAGAAGAACACTTTATCTTCACGCTGTTCAAAATTCTGAGGCCCTCCTCTTTTTAAGGTTATACTTGAAAGAAGGAAGACCATCTTTTAAGGAACCTGTCGAAAGATGTTCTGTGCCGAAGAATTTCGAAAGCATCCGTGAAAAATGCGTCTTGTTAGGGTGTCACACACATCGTCTCCGAAACGAACCCGATTGGAGCGTGTTTACGACTCGTTAGAAAGAGGTCAAAAATTGCATCATTGACTGCAGTTTGACACACACGCATTAGGGGTTGGCATGAGTTCTAAGGAATTTGAGAACTTCACACTCAACTCACGCCAACTGAGCGGGGCGGGATAATATATTTTTAGTTCCTCAACATATCCGAGATCAGCGAGAGGACCACCAGGGAGGTCGAAATGATTGAAAAAGAGACTTGGTTGATTGGTGCTTGAGGTATTTTGGTGGAAATTGACAGGTTGCTTTTAAATATTAGTCCAAGTATTTGGACACCACTGATCCTCTTCCTTAGTTTTCCCTTGCCGAGTCCATGTGAGATCAAATAGTAACCTGACAGTCGGCAAGGAAATTGTGTCAAGGGTTTTGATGCTGTTAAATGAACATTTTTAACAGCATTAACCCAAATCAACTCCACGCAAGACAGATAACGAGCAACACATTAACACACACACACACGGTAACGAACCGCAGAAAAATCAATTTTCCTTCGTCACTCGATTCACCGGCCACACACACAATACATCCAAAATGGTGAAATTTAAATCATGCAAAGAAAGAGGTAAATCTGTAAAAACACCACCCCAAAATGTGACAACAGCGCCGTGTGCTCAACCACCCGGTACGTGGAGTATGAGGAAACACAGCCGTCATGCAGCAGGCAGGAAACTTCAAGCTCGCATCATCTCGTCATCATCCCCTAGTGATGCTGGGTTCGTTTGGTGTGGCAAAGGAATGCGTAACTATTTCATAATCGCACATTTTTCTCCGTTTTCTCAATGGCGAGAAGGCGCGTGAAACAAACACACACACAGAGAGCAAAAAAAACGGCACGCATCGATACGTGCCAACTGCACATCTACGCAATCGAACCGGCGGTCCACCACGCCGTGCTTGATGATCATCTCGCAACAAATAACAATAAAACGCGCGTGCAGCACAGAAACACACGCGATGGGTTTGCTCTGAAATGAGAAATAAATCTTTCAACTGCAACAAAAGGCGCCAACGCCAGCTTTGCGGCATCGCTGACTCATTTCGCAGTTTCCGTCCTCGCCTACGTCCATCCACATCCGGCGAGGATACGAAATCGGACGCTCATATGATGCGCCGTATCGGGTTTAGGTTTTTATGCAGCAATGAGAATGTGTGAAATAGCAATTCATCAAGATTTGGATGTGATCAATATACAGGAGGGTTTGCAGTAGATAAGACAAAATCAACAACTCTTATGGTAGCGACGCCAGATAGTGTGTCAAAACAATCAGATTATATTTCAAAAGTGCCTATGCTATCTAAGGTGCTCTCAGGTTACTGTGATAGGCCATATCGAGATTCTTTAGGCCAGCTCTCATGTAGCAAAGGATTGCTCCGGATCTCACCAGAGTTGACTTCGGATACGCTTCAGAATTTACTGAGGATTCACTCCAGAGTCTACTCCGGATACATTCCAGAGCCTACTCCGAATACACTGTGTATCCAGTATTTGACAGGCGGACTTATCAATATTCTCCTAATTTCCCATCTCTATAACCGGGATGGTTGTGCTTCTAGAGAAATCCAGTAGTTTCCTGTTAAATTATACTTTATATTGTATACTTTAATACAAAAAAAACGAAATTAAAGGCAACACTTTGTGTTACTATTTAAACAGAAGACTCTTTTGCAACAACAAGAAAGCATAGACTTTAATCACTAATTTCCAATTGAGAAATGTAAAACAATTTTTTCTTGTTAATGCATTCGACCTGTTTGATTTATGGCCATTGCGAAGTTTATGTTGCACACACGAAAACCAGCGCATTGCCGCATTTCGCCAAAACGCCCGTTCAGCTTATGTTCGATGAATAATCAAAAGCAGACGCAGAGAAAATAGCTAAATTATAGTGTCTTACCATTCACAGCGCGATGACCACCACGAATGTAATGCCATCCCCAAAACGACTCCACAGCAGCAATCGTGTCCATTTCTTACTGCATTCACCCACCACGTGTTGTGATGTCTGCTTCGAAATCGAAACATTTCATAACACTTAATCGACCACCAAGTGTGGTCGGAGCATCTTTGCATCAAACGGGGCTATGAATCGCCAACGATATTAAGTGCCAAAATGACATAAAGCAGAGCGGGGGAAAATGCATTTTTAAACATGTATTTTTAACGAGATTTCCTGATTCGCGTAAAGAAATACATATGGGCTCACTGGTGGTGTGATCCTACGATCTTCTGCTCCACATAACACACGCACCCGAGGCGAGGCGTATCAAACTAGCGACTACCCTTTTTGTTTGTGGAGGTAAATTTCTCGAGTGCTGTCAGCGGAGTACCCTCGCTAACTAATAAATCATTCTTGTTTCGGTGGTGATTACAACGACACTTAACGTCTTGCCGAGGCAGCACCGAGACCTGGGCCGGCGTGAAAATAAAAGCTACCTGTGTGGACGGACAGGATGTGCGCACACTTGCGGCGCTCTCAAGAGCTGAAGAGACGAAAGAGGCAAATCAAACCACCATTACCATAAAAAAACCATGCCCTTAACAATTAACAATTAAGGGCGCAAGCATCGCACCGTGCCGGGGTAATGCCCAGGTGTTTCGCTTACCCACCGCATCTCACACTTTAAGCTCATCGAGATTTTAATGCGCTTTCACGCACCTTTTCTTGGGTATTTCTTCATGTTTTGTTTTGCTGGAAGTCACAATACAGCACACGCACCCCGGCATCACACGCATCGTACAAACCCCGGAAGGTGCGGCAGATTCTTGAGATGATGTTTTTATTTTAGTCCGCTCCCCACATCCATCTCCATGCATATATTCAAATGAGAACTTTTTAATGCAATCGCGCAACAGATGAGGCAAGAAAAGTGGCATAAATTTAACGCTGAACGCAAGTACCCTGGAGCACTTGCCACGATAAAGCAAACAGCCATTCGAGGTGTTTGGGAGTTTCCCTTACATTTCCCGAGTGCGTAAGATGCTGTCAGGAACGTCAGGTCGCGTCTTATGAGTTCCTGGAAGCGTCTCCGGGGGTTTAAAACAATCCAAGCGGGTTTCGAACCCAGTGTTCCTCCTGCTGATGCGATGGTACATATTCTATCACACCCCAAAATAAAACACCACCAACTGTCAGAGTGGTGATGTCTCCTTGAATTTCTTTTATTTATTCCTTCGCGAGAGAAAGCTTGGAACGTGGGCAATGTAGTTTGATGGGCAAGTAGCAGGTGCTAGTTACTGCATAGCAGTCGGTGTCTCTTCAACGAGGCTGGTCCCTCCGGAGCATACACATTCATAGTTCGTACCTTCACCTTGAGATTTTATAGTTTTGCTTCCCATCGGGCGACGGGGTAGCAGAGATCATGCTGAATAATTTCACACCAAAAACCACATCCAGGTTACGGCTCATAAAGCAAACCGCAAGAACTACACACCATTCAATGCTTTTTGAGACAAACAAGAACTGTCTCCAAGGGTTTGGGTGAGATTTGGAAACTATGGACGACATTGAGAACTTTACCAAAAAAACAGCATCGGGAGAACCAAGAATTCACACTAAGCTATAAAACGAGGGTTTAAATTAAGCAAAGAAAGTAAGATAACTTTCCGACGTTGCTTCAAACACGTCTACGTGAAAATCGCAATCAAGCCGATGAGGAATTGGCAAATAAAATTACGCTAACAAATCGAACACTTCGAAAGCAAACTGATCCAAATAAGCTCCACAAAGACAATAAAAAGACTTCTCTTGAGGTTCGTTACCAAAACTCCAACCAGCGTCCTTTAGATCTTTGCTTTGTTTGACTTTCTCCTTCTCACCAACCCCTTTACACATACGTCAGACGGAAACGAGCACCGTGGAAAATCGAAATCTAAGAATGATTGACCCTGGGTAGCACACCGTTTCGACAGCAACGGGCGAATGACGTAAAACTCCACGCCGGTCGCATCTATATGAACGAAAGTAAAAGAAAGACACCACCGCGAGAAGGCGCATTTGGTTTTGGAAATTGGGAAGTCACTTCCTTCCAATTAGGGCGCCAAACCGAAAGTTCAGCACCGCCGCCACACTATGTCGATCAATTCTTGAACAACGCAAGATATGATGCCAACGACGCCGACAATCTGGACGTGGTTGCGGTGAAAGGCACAGGACGTATAGATGGACCCCCGGCACCCCTAGATCGATCGCTCATTATTAAAAACCGTGACCATGAGACTCTAGATCTTAAGCCTGCCGAGATGGTGTTCCAAAACCTTGAACGTCAAGAAGAGCCACACTCTGATCATGACCCATCAAAACGGTTAACAGGGCCAGCTTCTTTTGGGGGCTGTGGTCTCAGCAATCGAAAGTACTGCTTGTTCGTTCATGATCGTAGTTGCAAGAGGTAGCCCTGTCTGTACTGATGCGCACACAAACTAGCCCTTGATTGATGTTTTCCATTCCGTTCGCTCACGATGTGCTTCTCTTCCTTGACGTACAAACAAGCGTTCTTGAAAGCAAGTGCATCACGAGCCACCTTCTATCATTACCCTTGATTTGCTGGAGCGTTTACCATTTAAGGGAGGAAATTCGTATACTCGATCGGAAGAGGCATTGCTACAGTTTCTATCCAAATTAGATTGTCTCTTTGCCGCAGTTTGCTCGAAAAAGTTTACCAACGCTTCCTTCACCAGTGGTCAGGAAACGATTGGACTCATTAAACCTGGCGCGGGATATTGAACATGATTGGTGTAGCACAACGTTTGGTGTTCGACTTACCGTAGCAAAACAGCCACCGTTACCGTTGTAGTGAAAATACGTAGCTTCTGTGCACAACACAAACAACACCTGTTTGGCGTCCACACACTAATAAACACTGCACAGTTTGTCCAAAACCGGAAATATGCTATTCCATGTGTTTTTTTGATTTGGCTCTTCGTCAAGTCTTCTCTTGCTAGACCCAGTTTTTGTAAGGGAATGTTATAGTTTTCGATTCAATTTGGAACACATTCTAGCGGTTTATTCTAACGGATTGAGAGAATCGAAACCTACTGCTTCAAATTAAATAAATTAGCGAAAAAAAAGCAACCTTCCAAACGATTCTATTGCTTTAATTCCACCTGAGCTCCAGAAATCGCTTCTGCTCCTATTCGATCTTAATCATCGAACTACCGGCACCGTTCCTTGGCTCTGGTGAAGTTAAACACTTTCTCTCGCGCAAAGAATCCACAAGAATACGAACACGAAATGGAGTTAAAATTAACTCCACGCACGTTCCTGAGTTGAGTTGAATTATATAATTGAATGAAACAGCTCAAGAACTCACCACAGCTGCACCCAACCCAATGCTTTACCAATTTACCAAATCATGCGCAACCGAAAATCGATGACTCTATTTTCCTCCAACAAAATAAGCAACTTACAACAAGAGTACGAGTCTCCTTTTTTTTTTGGTAGCAGAAGACCTTAAACCATTCATAAAAACGACCTCGCCTTGGGTACCGCGCCTTCGAAAAGGTGTCGAAGTAAATGGTCCCCAATCAACCCGAACACACGATTCAAATTATTTTTAAACAGAGAAAAAAGAGGTTCACTTCAGGAAAACAAAAACGGAAGTACACACTTATCGCATTAAGAAGCAAAACGTAACCGACCTGCGATGGAACTGGGCGATGGATGGATGGGTACAACACCTCCAAATAGAACTCCAACATCCATTGCAACAATTCGTTCAATCTAGCTTTGCTTCTACGCATCACGAGACGCTCGTGCACACCCCAGAACCCGAACACAACACGGTCTTCCAATGCGCCCCGAAAATCTCCTGAAACTGACGTCCACGGTGCTATTGTTCAATTTTCAATTCTGGGCCTTTTTTTTGTGTGTGGAGGCGTTATAAAATGTCCCAAATAAGAAACGGCGTCCAATTGTGCGCTGGTCTGAAGGTGTTTCATGAAGAGTTATATCGATTGCACCACACATAACCTACGAGCACATGTACATTGTGCGGGAGTTTGCGTCTTTGGCCGGGACGCACTCGCTTGTCTTGTGCTGACCAAAAACACCCGGCGCTGATTTATGCGCTCCCTCTGAGCACCATCACCCCGTGTAGCAGCAGATATCAGTGTCTTGAAACATATGTCTCAGTGAGGCACTTCTTCCAATGCCATCCATTGGCAACAAGCGAGAACATCACTCGAAAAGCATCCAAACCGTCTTAATCCTCCGGGAATTCTACACCACTCGAGTGAAAAAAGAGTAAGCAGAACCTACAATCAATTCCCTTCAAGTTCCGTTGCCAACCGTTGGAGCAATCGCAATCAATTATTTCTTTGAGATATTTTTCCCTCACTTTGTCCAAAGACGGTCGCCCTCGATTAGGTCATATTCATAAACCGGAACAAAGTCCTTGAACATATAGCGCAATGAAGCGCTGACATCATGTTTTACCAGCCAAACTCAAATCGATTGCGGCTTTTTTATGTAGCAAAAACTAACACTGGGAAGAAAGTCGTCAGCATGATTTGGTGACAATGGTGCACCAAAAAAAAATAATTACACACAGTTCGTGCCAGTAATCGCGCCACGAAGAGAACCTCGATGGTGTCATTTGGCAACCAAAAAAAGAGTTTTTTTTTTCTTCAATGACTTCATCTACTCTAGAAGTGTATTTCGGTAGGGTCGCCTCAGCGAGGGTGTCACAAGAGTATCAAAGTAACGTTTATCTAAAGCTTCTTCATAATGCCCTGAGTTTTTCAAGAGTCCTGATTAGGATTCCTACTTCTTAAAGCCTAATGTAATACAGGTACTTCGTTTAACACAACAACAGGTCCAAAGGTTCAATGGCAAATCCAAACGCTCTTCAATGTAGGAAGAAATGTCATCCATGATCCTACTCCCCATATCTCGTCGAACGTGATGACTAGGCCAAACGGGGGAAAAACAGGAACACTTCAGCGTCTCACACAGAACAAAGACTGCTTCCCGAAGCGCAAGAATTCATTCACCTTCCCAGATTTGTTTATGTTCACCTAACCGTCTCGCGGCCTCAGGTTACTGTCAAGCGTGCAAATATTGATAGCCTTTATGTGCTAAGGAGGATCAAACGACCTCTTATCACACCTTAATTGTACTACTTTAGTATACAGTCTTGAGAACTTACCTGTTCTTGCCGTGACGATGCAGCTGCCATCCTTCTGGACGTGCAGCTGGTGCGGATGTAGCGGTAGCCGAAGGTCACGTAACCGACTGCCAGGTTCCTCGAGCCGTGCCTTATACATCCGGGACGCTTGATAGATTAACGCCCATGCCTGATCCTCCGAGATTGGGGCATTGAACGTTTTCAGGATCTCTTCAAGCGTTACCGAAACCGGGCTTGCTACTGCCACTGCCACCTTCTTACCCACCCCATTACACTCCCCATTGGCCATTGGTCCGGTGGGACCTGTCACATTATACTTCCCGTACTTCAAACTTTCCGGTGCACCCTCAACAGGGCCCGTTTCCGTCCGGCACTGTAAGCGCTTGTCACCGGCAGTATGTTCACTACCATCACCGTTGACTTCACGCCCTTTGGAAAGCTTCCGGTACACGGTGCGTTCACCGGCCGTTTCCGGCAGTGGAGGACAGGCCGGGATAGAATTTTCCGTTTCGGACGCCATCCCACACACAACCACACACACACACACACACGTTGTCTTCCTCGGGTTTGGTGAGTCTAAGGAGAAGATGCACTACTATTACTATCGATCACCATCAGAGGCGTGCAGAGACAACCTCCCCGGCAGGGGGTATATAAGGGAGGACGTTTGCTTGGGAAAGAAAGGAAGTTTTAATTTCGTTTTTTCTTCTGCTTGGTAACGCTCACAACAGGAAAGGACTAACAACACACAGACGACGTCACCCAAATCACTCGTCGGGCTCGCTCGGGCGATCTTAGTGGCCGGACTTTGGCCATCACTTTTGAGATATTGTGGCGATTGCCACCCGGAGAATGGGATGCCCCGGTAACGGTCATCTTAATCAGATTTTCTAGCTATTTCTTCTTGATTGCTGTAACTCGCACCGACTATTGAGGCATCCTTGCTGGGGCGTAACACGGAACGCACTACTACATAGGATAGATCACACACAAAACACGCCACACTACACCACAAAACACACAACACAACGGAGCCGTAAGCTGTATAATACACTACCGGGATTGAGCAAATCACTCCTTTCCTTTTGCTTTACTTCTATAGCACCGAGCTTTTTCGTTCGCAAACCTTCTCGTCTGGACCGTTTGATGGATTATGGCGAGCTGAGGACGAATCTGCTTCCGACCACAGGCTACTAAGATTCGTTGCACGCCACTCCAAGCTATTACCACCACCTAGACCCAGCACACTTGTGTCACCCTGGAGATGACAGCTGAAAGTGAACCGCACACACACGCACGCACACCCTCTCTCACTGTACTGGGATGGACAGATCATCCGAAATCATCAATTTGGCTATCAGTTAGGAAACATTGATCTATGGAGGGCTGATATGCCGGGCCATCAGGTTGTGCATCGACACATCACACTATCTGCTCCACACACGTGGTCGATGTAGCTCACTAAATGCACATCTATTACACAGTGACAAAGGGAAACGTGTTGGAAGGGTGAGGAGTAGGAAATCTCCTTTCCACTGCAGGTTCTGTTTCACGGATTGCTTTGTTGAAGCTGTACGATGAGATGAGAAAAACGGGAAGAAAATTATAATAAACACATCACAAACACACTGACGGGAAACACGGATCTACATCACGGTCATCATGATGCGCGAGTGCAATATTTATCAAACTTTTCGCTCCAATTCCATCAATCGCGTATTGTACCAACTTAACAAATAACAAGGGCTTGCGGCCTTGCAAAATCTAAAACCCAAATATTAAATGTCACCGGCGCATATCGATTCGGCCACTTCCTGCATCCACTCAACTACTAACGAACGAAATTCCCACGGTCACGCATACATTTCTAAACTGCACACCTCGTACACGGTCAGGATTCCGGGAGCAAACGCATACACACCACCGTGCCGCAGCAAAATATCGATTGCACACACACGCTTTGCACCAGCTGAAAGTGAACGTTTTGCGGGCGCTTAGTACAGGCTCCCGAAACCCACATTGCTTGTTGTTATTATTTCACAGAACTTTATCACGATCGGTACCATTTTTCCAGCTGATGAAACCCACTGCCGCAATCACATTGCCCACTACGCCCCAACCATTGCTCACCATCACATGTTCCGGGGGGAAAAAGAAAACACTACAATCGAAAAACCCGGCACGCACTCGTCGCGAAACAAACGGAATATTAAAAAAGAAAACAGTGGGGAAACCGTTGCTGCACTACGCGTCGGACACGCAACCTCTCGAGAGCAGCATCAAACGCGGTGTGCGGGCAAGTGTTTCGAATCGCGGCAGCCGGCATCGCGACGTTCGTGGAAAATCCGAACGCAAACGCACGGACCGATGTTGTTTCGTTAAGTTGGCCGGTTTCGTTTGACGTTTTCGTTAACTACGATAAAAGGCCGTTTCGATCGGTTGCTTTCGTCAAGTGGGGATACTGTTTTGAGGAATTTGTATTTGAAATTTAATTTATTTGGCGCAATGAAACAGACAAACTACATTAATGGGAAGGTTTGAAGTGCAATTTGTTTTCTTTTAAATGTTTCCTGTCGAACAGCGTCTATGAGTGACCAGTTTTGACGAAACTATCAACATCAATTTAACGTAACAGTCTTTCCGATGCCAGTTGTTTAACGAAACTTATCGTGTACCGGTTGAAATTCAAATTTCTATTAAAAACGTGGTCGACGACGGATGTTGTAGAGCGAACATTGGAATATTTTTTCATCATACCTTTTATAAGATTAACGGATTCGGACCAACATGCAATAAATTTCAATCTTTCGATCCACATCTTTCCACTTATATGTATTCAATTTCGTTATAAAATCCATACAAGAGCAACATACAAAGGATTTCAAAGAGGATTTACATTTAACTACCTAACTTACCCTAATATTCCCCACATGATTTGGAAAAACAAATGGTCTAAAAATGCTGTGTGTACCTAGCGCCAGATCCTTGAGTACCTGAGCACTACCCACGCTCTCTGCGCTACCGATGCTAAGTATCGCTTGGAAAAACCTCCTTCAGACCTTGGTGCCAGAATCTCCGTATCTGTTGTAATTGACTGCTCGTGTATTCAACTTTTTGCAGCAATTCGTCCGACTGAAAAAAACACAAGAAAAACATAATCAGAAGCCTTTTCCTATATCGTCCTTGTACGCGTCATACCTCGTTACAGTTGGGATCACTAGTCGAACGGACCAATTTGAACGCATCCGGTGGGTAAAAGGTTTGATGAAGCGGTGTAAGATTATAGCTTCTAAAAAGGAAAAAAAAAGACGAGTAAAACATACATTTCCATTAGAGCAAGTAGTTTAAAAAAAACTCCTCCATGCGACAATCCTCCAAAATTCCTGGACACTTAAGTTGTTAGCTAATTTTTTGTACCATATAACTTCTGAGCTCTCTGAGGGTTAGCTTTTATTCGAAAATGGCCAAAAACGGTAAGCGTAATGTAAGCTCCTTCAGTTCCCGAGTAGGTTCAGGGTAGGTTAGTATCCACGCAAAAAAACTCACTCAAAAATAAAACCATTAGGAAATAAACGCTTCACCTCCGATTGTCGTCGTAGGGCGAGTGTTGCCGGGATGGAGGAAGTGGCGGTGGTTGTGATTGTTGCATTTGTCGCGCAAGAATCGTATTGTCCCGATGGTACGCATTCAGCTTGCCGATCAGCTTCGAACGATCCTGTTCCAGCAGTTCGGTTCGTTTCTTCAGCCGACCAATCTCCTGACAGTACTGAGCCTCTCGTTCCTTCCATTCGGCTACGCTTTTGCGCGTCAGTTCCTTCGTCGAAAGTGTTTGCTGTTTGAATTCTAACAACTTCTTAGAACATTCGCGCAACTGCTCCAGTTCGTGCTGGGTGTGCCGGTACTGTTTGCTCAGATCTTCGTGAAAGTCTTTCAGCTGTTCGTAGTTTTGGGACAGTTTGCGATTCGTTTCTTCCAGCTCCTGCAGTGTGAGAGTTGAGAGAATTCAAGCAATGGCTAGTAAACACCGTATGATTTTTTGATTCGACCCCTTACCAACACTCGCGATGCCTTAACAGCAAGCTCATCTTGATTAGATTTTACCACCTCACACAAGGCGCTTTCCTTGCCTTCGTATTTTGCTAACCGTTCTCGCAATCCCTGGCACTCATCTCGCAACACATCACGCTAAAAAAGAATAATTGTAAATAAGATAACATAAAACACCACCGCAACCACCAAACTTAGTGAAACGAACCTCACTAGAAATTTGATCACACTTTTCCCGCATAGCTTCCACCTCGACCCGCAAACGGCTCATCTGTCGCTCGTACTGCTGGAGCTGGTTCTTCTGATCCATCGAACACCGTCGTGCATTGCTCAGCTCTTCAGTGCATCGTTTCTCACACTGTAACGCTTCCTGCCGAGCTTTCTCTAACGCTTCGGACAAATTAACGTTCTTGGCTTCCAGCTCCGTGAACTGATCCTGTCTGATCGTAAGCTTCCAGTTGATGTCACGCAAATTTTGCTGCAAACGCTCTATCAACTCGTCCTTCATGTGGGCCACCTGCTCTACGTTACCAAAACGACCCTTCAGCTCACACAGCTGCTCGATCAGCTCCGTTGCATGTTCGGTCGCTCGGACACGATGATTAACGTACTCCGTTTCGCGCCGTTTCCACTCTTCGGTGCGTTGGGTTAGCTCTTCTTGGATCCGTGTCGCTTCGAGGGTTTTTTGCGCTAGCTGTTTCTGCAGCGAATGCGAGAGTGGTACTTTGGCCTGCAATAGTACAAAGCAAGAGATGAGTATTTATACTTCAAACGAACAAGATTGAAATGCTTACCCTTTCCCGTGATCCACTAGCAGTGGTGTTGTTGAAGCCACATTTGCACATCTTTCGCTGCATCAACAACTCGCCGGATATTCGTTCCTTATCTGCCTTTAGACTTTCAATGTTGCTCTCCTGTTCATGGCTGCGCGTCCGAAGATCTTCCAGCTCCTGTCGAACCAACCCCAGCTGATGTTGTGACGCACCCAGCTGTTGCTCGAGCTGAACACTGTTTTCCTGATACGATTGGATAGTCTTCTGAAGCAATCGGTTATGCTCATCAAGCTTCAGAATTGTGGTTTGTAGAGTTGCTAAAGATTCCACCATTTGGTCGTGCTGTTTACTCTAGAAATGAAAACCAGAAAATGCGAAAACTCATTACCATTAACAACTCAGCACCTCTCAGCATCTTTACGAACCGTATCAGCGTTACTAGCCAGTTGATTGCTTAAAGATTCAATCTCCCTTCTCAGCTGCTTAAGGTCACTGGAATGCTTGCTTCGTTGCTGACTCATCTCCAGCTCGTGCAGCCGCTCCATCTCGGCACACTTTTCCCGGAAGTAGCTCAAATGGCCCAAATCTTGCTGTCGTGCTACAATCTCACCCCGAATACCATTCATCTGATCCTGCACCTGCTTCACGTCATCTTTCAGCAGTGCAAAAAGCCGATGCTTTTGCACATCGAGCTGAAATTAGATGTTCAAAAGAATCGCGTCGCGTCAATATAGATGATCGACGTTTTCCCGCAACAAATTCCCCTAAGTTTAGCAGAGAAAAAACACCACACACACAAAATTCACGCGCTAATTCCTACAATAAATCGATGAACGATGTAGTGGAGCGGGAAGCGGCATTGCAGTAAACAACACAGACCACCACACCCACTCACGAAATCGAAACGTGTAAATGACCTGGAAAAATAAACATCCTGCGGGAACTCCACACTCCGCTATTTGGGGGAGGCTACACCTATTTGGTGCTATAATTTTCCGACCAACATTGGGTACGCGCGCGCTCCGTAGCCTATTAATTGCAACCGCAAGGACAACCGATACGCCGTAGGAATTCACGATCACTCCACTAGCCAACGCTACCGTCTCTGTATATAGAACCGCGCACTTTTACGATTTTTCTTCAATTTCCCTATGCAGAGCGAACACCGAAACGGAACAACGAAACAGGAACCAGCAAACGACCGGTGGCAAAACATATTAAACTTAAACGGAACTAAAAGCGAACGAGCTACGGTTTGTAAGGCTGTGCAACGAACCAAGTAACGGCATGCCATGCCGATGGTAATCTGCTCTGTCTCTCTGTATCTGTTTGCTAGCCACCCGCACTAGCAAACCACAAATTTTTCATCCCCAACGGTTCTTATTACAACAGTTCATTACAACTCTATATACAGCGGACCTAACCTAACACTACATCGAAAACGTTGAAGAATTCCTCAGGATTTTAAAACATCTCTCAATGATGTTGGAATTAAGTGCCCACGAACTTCATGTATCGATCAGAATTATTTTAAATCGTACAAACTAACCCTACACACCACGCAACTCGTTCCACTGGTACGAATCCTCCACAACGCAAGGGTCCTCTCCCGGTGAACGTTCGACTCCAACTAAAGTTCCCAACAATTCGGCTCCATTCAATCGTCGTCCTCGTCGGGCTTGTCGTAGCAGCGCGTACGTACGTCGACAAAGTTGTTGATGTTTGGCGCGATTTACTAGCTTTCCAGCACACAAACCCTCCTGCTCCTCCAGCGAACTTCCACTGCATTCCCATTGACCCCTCCCCGTAACTGCCTGGAATGGTAATCGGTTGCACTGCTTTCGTCGCCTCGTATCCCTGTGCTCCCGTTTGGACAGGTCGGGAGACGAAGTTCTGGTGCGGAAACTGCAACAAACGACACGAGGACGACGGCGACGACGACGACGGCACAAACCACGACAACAACAAGCATGCTGTTGCTGTTGTACCAATAAATCTGATTTCAATCGCAAGCCAGGCAACGCCATGCGCGCTCGAGGACATTGCACCCTGCCCGGAGTAGAGAAGAGTAGTGGAAGGGAAAAGCGAAGTATGATTGCCAATTCCTTCCCTTGTCCTTCTATGGGAGAACCCCAACAAATGAATGAAGTGCATGGAACTCCACAAATACACAGGTGCATACGCGGCGCACGTTGATGTTGCAAAAATTGGAACCCCCGCCAAAGAACTTATTAAAAACTCGTCTCTTCATGTGAGCGAAAGTTTTTCCATTAATATTTGTACCCTTTTGCGTTTGGTTTTGCTGTGCTGGAAACTTCCTCTCACTTAATTGAATCGAATTCCATTTGGATGGATAAACTTTTTTGCGCTATCGAGATGTGGAATAAAGTTTCATTTTGTTTTGCTGCTCATTTTTGTTCGCATTGATTACAATTTGAATTTGTTATCTGAATCAACTGCCAACAACTCTCTCTTTATAGCTGGCTGTAGCTATGCGAATCCACGTAATGAACATAGGTCAAGGTGAGTTCCGAAGCTAGGCCGGCCAAGTAATGAGAAGAAAGTTTCAATCAAAAGTGTAAAAATTGCCACCTTCAGCTATCAAGGCATCAATTCCCAATGTCATGCAACTAACACCGACACCGAGACAAATAACTTAACCTGAGCTTCTTCATTACAAACACCCAGGTAACAGCGGTCCTAACCATCGTATCGAAGTTAACAAATCTATCCCAAAGCTTCGCGTGCTGCCACCTTGCCGGTTGATGGTGCTAACCACCTCCCAAAACAAAACCAGGACAGCAGTACCAATATCGCAGCTCCTTTCGTTCACTTGCAAACAGAAATTATAATTCATTTACCACCTGCTTGCTTGCTTGCTTGCTTGCACCTGCCATTGTGGCGTAGTATTTACTAAGCAACGCGTTGGAAAGTAGTTCCAACTCCTTCAAGACAACAACCACAACAAAAAGGACTGGTACTGGTGCTAGAGTGGTGCGGGAGAATCCCTTGTGACACGCAATCCGCAAGGTGTATGTTAAAACAGGGGGAAAGATCTCCTACCTGGAGTGTTCCATCCTCGTCACAGGTGACTTTCACATACTACTCGCTATTCCCTGCTTCATGAGTGTACCCCCAGTAGGACCGGGAGCGTACGATTAAAATCTGATTATACTTTAGCATGAACCGCTTCCTGTCCCAGTAAAGTATTGGTGCTGATAGCTGCTTTAGCACCGTTAAGGACGTGCACACACCCTCAACAGAAAAGGGGAACAAAAGGAGAAAGTTTCTGCATAACTTTCCAATAGCTTTCCTATAGCTAACCTCAACTTCTATTCTACTTTCAGCGCAACAAGCTGAACCACCTCTCTCGCTCCTTTGTGCGAAATTGCTCCACAGGATATAAAAGCACCGCCCCGACAATCCTCCAACACCCAAAAGCTTTCCTTGGCAGGACGACCAGAATGTGCTAATCGATTAAATTTCACGTTCCACACCGAAACCACAACCAGGGATTTTTATGGCTCAACATCAATATCGTCACCAAATGGTGGTGCAGCAAATGGAAAACAGCTAACCCCCTCCCTGTGAAACCAGCGTAAACCGTCATGGCTCGGTCGTAAAATATGATTTCTCAATCACAATCCTCTCCGCCAAATGGAGCAGGGTGCCATTGTGACACCTTTAACGATTGACGCGATTGCACCGTTGTGACGACCGCCACCGTTGGTGCAGTAATTTCGAATAAAACACCATGCCCCGTGATGGATGACTTTTACCGCAATATGTGGCATTATTCCGGGACGTGCTAGTTAGTGAAAGAGTTGTTTGACTGATACAGGGCACGCTCACCTCCTGCCGGATGTCTACCGCGTCGGAGAAGTCCTTCAGATTGCCAAGCTCGCGGCTTAGCTCGGCCAGTTGACAGCGCAGCTGCAGATTGGAGTCACGGTACTGGTCCAACTCGTTGTCCTTTAATATGTTCTGAATAAAGTAGTCATTAAAACAAAAACAAAACAACCAATTACTAACTTTGTCTGTAGTGTTCTAATATTTTATGTCCACTAAGAACTAAACACACCTCTTTGAAAGCGTCGTTCAACTGCTCACTCAAAAGGATCACCTCCAGCTGTAAGTTTTCCACCAGCTCATGAAGAACGCTAACCTAACACGTCACGAAGCAAACAACAGTTTACAAACAACATTGGCGAGTCCTTTCTCTCTAATTATCTTACCCAAAACAGATTCAAAATCAAAACAAAACAAACACATGCACAGGAAAAGATGTTAAAGAAGAGTGTTAAAAGAGGAGGACTACGACACGCGTACGACTAAACGATTTAGTATGCGACAACACTGGCTAAAATAATAATTTATTTTTGAAAATCAAACAAATCAACACAGAGACAGCATGGTCCACGAAACCCATGCTTCTGTTTTAACATACTAGAAAACAACTGTTTAACATACTATATACTATATAGTATTGGACTAACGTAACGATGGGAATGCAAAGCGTTACGCTCGACTAACGCACGAGCGTAACACGGCTAGCGTGCTGGGCAAGTTATGGGGATCGTTTAGCAGAACTACTAGGGTCTAATCGTGTCTGATACGTGTAAGATCATTCGTTCACTCTAGCAAAACCGAAGGAACACTTCACAGCAACGTCGGTATGGTAAGAGAAAGTCTCTAATAAGGCATCTGGTTCTGGCGCAATTTGATTGTTTGGTACATCACCCGTACAGGGCAGCAGATAAATCTCTCGTCCTGGCTACGACTCAAACCCACTGAACAGAGCTCGCCCAATAGCGGACCAATAGTCACCACCCTGTGCTGGACCGGGTTGGTCTGAGCTCGGTGCCGCACTACTAACGTTACCCGTTACGGCTCTTTGATCGGCTGTGTTGGTTAAGGTTGGCGAAGGTGTGGTGACCCTCTGTGTATCATCCTTGCCGTTAGCATGCAAATAACTGACGCGATACGACTGAGGTGGTGGTGGAGGTTGGCTGTAGCGTAGGCCGGAAAAGAAACTCACGGATGAGCTGCCATTGCGTTTCGTTTCCTCGAGCGCAATGCGCAGATTAGAGATGGTGACGAGCAGGTTTTTGCACTGACATTGCAATATATGAAAAAAAAAGTAAAAACGAGAAATTAAAAATAGGTCCTATGCAAAATGACATCACAATGAAGTGTTTTCCAAGCCATAAAACAATCGTCCAAATGTTTTCATCGTTTTCAAACAAGGCAAATGGTATCTGCAACAACACGGTTGATGTAAACATGTATGTGGACGATTGTTTTCTGAGATGGCAAACATTGTATCACGCTTTTATAGCATTATTGAACGAAATTTAAGCTTTAAAATCCTTATTATCATAGCACCAAGTAGTTGATTCATCAAACATCAACAACCCAAAAGCCAAACAATTGCCCAATCGAGATGTAAACAAAACTGCGTAGAAATAAATTTGGCACAAAACAGACAGCATCGCAGCGGCGCATCATGCGCAGAGCACCAACATTTGCCGGTTGATGAGCATCTACTGCATCCAACTCGTCTCTTACTCACCTCGTCCTCGATTGCGACCTTTTCTTCGCTCGTCTTCTGCAGATTATCCCGGTACTGTTGCAGCTGTTTGTTCCCCCGAAGGGTGAGAATACACGAAGCCAGGAGAGGACAGAAATAAAACACACCAATATACAGTTTATAAAATCACGAAACAGAGATCACTTCTACATACACACACACATACCGTTTCTTTGAGATCTTCCACTTGACGCGAGAGTTTCACCTTTTCCATGTTGAGCATCGCAATCGTACGGCTATGATCATCGACATTTTCTTCCAGCTCGACAATCTGGAAGTATGGATACAGTTTGAGTCCACTAATTTCTGATGAATGAGTCCCCGCACTCTCACATACCTTTTGGAGGAATGAAGTCTTCTCACCGTCAAACAATTCTTGACGTTCCCGACAACGGCTTAACTGCCGGTCCCGTTGGGATAGCTCTTGCTGCAGCCGCTCCATTTCAGCGTGTCGATCGCGCAACACAAGGTCCTTCGATTCGATCTCTTTCTTCAGATCGTCGATCAGTCCTTGCAGGGCACAACCTTCGTCCAGGCCGAGTGAAAGCGAGCTCAGTGATTCGCTGGCACTGTTGTTGCTGTGCTCCTTTCCTCCTAGCTGGAAAACGGTCATGTTTCACTCTTATTTTATAAACTGTTCTCTCTTTCAACAGCACGTCACAAGTCACTTAATTCTAGCACACACACACAAATAAGCTTCCGGTTCCGGTAACGCTTACACTTAATCGAGACAAAAACGAAAAACCTAAACAGCTACGATCGACACGTCCAACCCGAGATCCACGCACAAACTGATCCGTCTATCGAATCGCGGCACTCAAAAGACCAAACCCAAGACTGCTGTGCCCTGCGAGTGTGAAATCACGAGGGAAAAACTTATCCGCTACGGCCAGACACACCGGTAGGGGAATCTCTTCGTGCCAGCGCACACGGCCGACAGGCGAATCGAAAAGTAACCCACGCAGAAGCGATTCCTAAACGTTAAAAACGAATTCTTCAAAACTCTAATTGAGTGTGCTGTGGCCACCACATGATAACTAGTTAAATTTTCAATTTATCAACTCTTCCTCTTCAATGTTTCCCACAAGAAAAAAAAGAAAACGCAAAAGACATGTCCATCCACCAAGCAAAAAAGGGTGGAAAATAAACTTCTAGTCCCGCCGTTCTAGTCGCGTGCTAAGAGGAAGTTATTTTAGGACACACCGTTCTCCAACTCCAACCCTGCTACCTTGCACCGTCTTAGAACACGGGAAACTCTGTCGTATCTATTGGCTGCAGTTGCTGCTGCTGCTGCTGCTGCAGTCGTGTGAAGAGATCGCGCGAGTTTACCGTGATGTGATGGATGTGGGCGTTCATGATGCCGGTATGACATCGCCCATCGGGTACGGCACGGTTCGCTTTCGTTTCGTTTACAAACAACGCCCGGTACGGTGATGGCGCACCCATCAGTGCAGTCAGATTAATTGGTTCTAAACTGGGTCCGGGACTCCGAGAATCTTTTCGTGCGAGCTCTCTTATATTTGGGGGAGGTCAAATCTTCCTGTTGCGTAGTTTGCTCCCTGGAGAGTAAATGGGGGAGTATGCTGAAGATCGTACGATCGCTTAAAATAGTTACGTTGTGTCGAAGATCTTAACGAGAAGAGAACAGACCGACAGGATTGCTCAGGGCGAGGCGAGTTGGCCTTTTGCTTAATTGACCACACCGCTATTGCTACGAAATGGGTATGAAGTTTCGTAGAATTAGTTTTCAAAATGGTTGCATAATGAAGAGGAATCCATATGGAACTGTGATCATTCCCTCTTTTGACTATATATTGTGCTACTTCCTCTTGTAGCCAGTAAGAATTTTAAAATTCCGGTTTTGTGACTTAAGGATCTGATAGTCTGAGACTATCTGGTCCATGTTTTGGATTGATTAGGACATCAGTTTCTTCATCAATTTCTGATACGTTTTACGGTCATACCCGACTGAACGACTCTTGTCCCTGAGATCCCTGACGCTTCAAAATTCAAAATGTTTCAAAAACGTCATAAAATTTCGTCTGTAAACAAAGGTCAGAATACAAAATAGTAATAGTAAAAGCAATCTCTTTGCATTGGATATGGATTCTACCAACTGAAACAAACCATCCAGTGGGAAGACAAGCAATGTTTGTATGAGAAAAAAAAAGAAAATAAAACACCAAACAACTCTATGCACACCTACAACAACTACGTGTCTTCGAGCTTGCAGCTTGTCGTTAACCATTCAAAACACGTTTTATCGCTACACGCCCCCCCCCCCCCCCCCCCCTGCTTTCTTCACCCCAAGATGTGAAGCAATTCTCCAACTTCGACTTCGAATGGCGCTTATTTAGCGCATTCCATATACACGGGTAGGAAAAAGGGAAAATGCACCCGAAATGGCAAACCAACCAAGCTTAGCGATCGTTAGCTACACACATGTCGATTCCAAAATAGATTCTGTCACACTCCGTCACACCACAGCAACGAGGTGCGAACAGCGTGGTGCCGTAGAATGATTGCGCTCCCTAACACCCCTTATGATTCGGGAAACTGGGTTGACTACTACGACGCATTGACTGCAAGTGCGCTGGAAACACGTGTCACCAGTGCGCGTCCGTCGATTTGTCGCCCGGTAATGAGGTGAAGCCGCGATTGTGGGCATCCAGCAAGTGGTCCCCAAAAATAGCAATACCAACTCTCCTGTAGCACTTTACGCTCCGACAGGGATTGGAAGAATGATAGATTAATTGCCGGCAAAGGGGAAGAAATCCGGGACTGCTGTTTACAAAAACCCGGTGGGTGATGAAAATAGAGAGAATGTTTATTTAAACTAAGGCACCGGGTCAGTAGCGTACGCTAGAATGAGGAACCGGGGGCGACTAATGCTTATTTGTGTGTGAGAGGTTTTAGTGATCTACACTTAACACTTACCAATCGCTTCAATTGCTGCTCGATGCACACCATCACCTGCTGCTGTTCGCGCTGTCCAATCGGATCTGTATGTTCCAGCCGGGATGTGCTCGCACTGCCAATGCCTTCATCCTGCTCGAGCGTACAGTTTGTCTTGTCTGTTAGTTGACGACACAGTGCGTGACAGCGATTGCGCATTGCCTCGATCAGTTCATCGTCGCCTTCGAAGTGGGGGGAGCTTCCTGTTCCACTCTCGTCACAGTCCTCCTGCCAACCGTCTCCACATCCCGGCAGTCTCCCGGTGCTCCGAAGCAATTCCTCACAGGCTGCCCGTAATCGGAACAAAGCCTGCTCCGGCTCTACCCGTGGATTTCGCCCATGAGCGTGCTGGAGCTGCTCACGTAGATCGGCCAGTTCACACTTTAACAGCTTCACATATTCCGACTCAGTCTCACTGTCCTGCTGTATCGCTCCAAGCCGATCGAGAAACGATCGAGGATAGCCGGGATTTTGTTCAACTATTGGGGAGCTGGCGTCTTCCGACTGCGCCGATGGGCATAAGGTAAAGGAGGTTTGCTCCGCTGAAGGTTTCTACACCAAAGGGATTCCAAAAACGATACAAAACAAAATTAACGAAAAGATAATTATAATAAAAAAACAAAACAGAATGCCAAATGTTTATTAAAAGCAAGGCAAAGCAAAGTTAACGAGTAGTTTGAAATTTTTCTGCTCTTCACAAAAGCTATCAAACGCTCTTAAACAGCAACTTCAAGATACTTTTTCCATCACCACTGGAGCGATTTGCTTCACGCCCAAAGCTTCCGCTCAACGAACTCGAGAAACTTTCCTCACTGCCCATCGTACCGTCTTCGTACAGGTCCGAAAACATGGAAGCATTCTCAAGCGACTAAACCACAAAAAACACGGACAAACAGACGAACGATTATTGTTAGCATTACCACCACCAGCAGCAGAGGGTTAGAGCGACTGAAGCAGGAGGAAAACGGAAACAATCTCGGATCCCGGGGTACCTCATTTAACAGTTTAATTTCCTGCCGTTGGGCCGATATCACCTCGTCCCGGTACTGGATGGCGGTGTTCGCTTCGCGCAGTTTATCTTCCTGCTCCTTCAGCTTCTTGCGCAACTGCGTTATCTTATCGTGGTGATCGGTAATCTCCGAAATCAGGCTCCGATTGTCGATCGAGGCCGTCGTCGACTGTTGGATGGGATCGGTTCAAGAATATGAGCTCGGTAAGCTAAAGGCAATTGGACCGGTTCCCGGGCCGGCGTGACCTGTAAAACTGTTCACAAAACCCCACATACAAAATCCCCCCAAAAAAAAAACGGACGATTATCGTTACCATTTTGGCTTTCTGTAGCTGGTCGTTCAGGGAGATGATTTGATGCTGCAGTATGACAATTTCTTGCTGCTTGTCGTCCAACTGTTTGTCCCGTTCCTGAGTCATGTTGCGCAGGTCCTTCAGTTCCTTGCTTTGCTCATCGATTATGCTGTGAATAATATGTAATTAACGTAAAGCCTACGTCCATTCCTAGCAAAGGTCACGTAATTTACCTAGCTTTTGCATCCACCTCCCGAAGCAGCATCTCATCCGTGGCCGGCACAATAGGATAGTTGGAACTAAGCTCAAGCGCTACAATCTGCTCCCCGGCATCGTCCGCACTCGTGTCCCTCGTGTTTGCTAGCCGCTTCAAACGTACGTCCGGTCCGAAACGTGCCAAATCCTTTAGATAAGCGGCCCGCATCAACTGCAACCGCTCCATACAGGTGTCCTGCATTTCGCGCAATGACTGGACCAGTTCGGTGTTGAGCGTACGCAAGCTGTTTACCCATTCGGCGTACACGCTCAGCTAAAATCGTACCCCGTAATATATGAAATGCAATACCATGGAACACGGAACGGAACAGAAGAGAACGAACAAAAAATGACGAACTGAAACTGAAACACTACACGACACGAGCCACGTGCTGAGAGGCGCTACATAATAAAAGGTAATAATAATAGGCAGCCAGGCAGGCAGGCAGGCGACAACCTTGACCGGTGGAGGCGACAGTGCAGTTGTGGCCATTGCAGCAAAGCGATTCTAATCCCCCCGAATAGCCCGTACGGGGTGACCTTCGTGCGTGTCTGTTCGCTACTGCTGCTGCCCCATCACCATTACTCACCTTGAAGCCATCGTCCAACTGATCGTGTTCGACCAGCTGGATCTGCTTTTCGAACTGCTCGTTCAGCTTGTCCAGCAACCGGGCATTCAGGGACGTATCGTCGTACGGACCAACGGAATCCTTCCCACTATTCACCACCTGTGCACCACCACCTGCGGGTTTACTCTCCTGCCCGACCGCTTCATCCAGAACGTCGGCCCGTATCAATCCGCCACCACCGTCCGGGTGGGATTCTTTTCCATCGCCAACAGTCTCCATCGCCGCGTACAGATTGTAGAGCGCATCCACTGCCGATCGGTCACTAAAAAACAATACACCAAACGGCTCTAGCAGTACGTTCCAACAACACCACCGTACAGCAACGTCTTGTTAGGCTTGCTGCGCTCTTTTTTTTTTCTCTCCACGCACCTGTGGCGGTCGACTTTTTTACTGTACAGCAAGGCACACTCGATCCCATTCACAGGGGGGGAGTTGCGTGCGCTAGCTTTGTTTACGTTTGCGTCAGCAGCTTCGGCTGCGTTTATACTGCTCCTGGGTTGACTACATAAATTCAAAGGGATTACAGGGTTTTCCCAGATGCGATTGACAATTACGCTAATCTGCGGTTTTGCGCTGGATTTAGATAGGCAGTGCAATTTAAGGCTTGCATGATTCGATTACTTACTTACTTACTTACTTGCATATTTACCAGCTGCTATAACCGCTTCGCCAATCCCGACCATTCAGGCTGAAACATGCGCATGCCAACATTTCATCTCAATTTGGACCTTCTAAGCCCGGTTATGTGGACATCCTAAAAAGAGATTGACTGGTTCATTCCGAGCCACAAAGATCTGAATCGACTTATGGAAGACAAGCCCAAAAAAGCAATTACACATTTCTTTGCTAATCCAAAATTACAAAAAACACAAATTCCACAAATCTTTCCTTTCAGCCGTTATTTTTGCCTTGTTCTTTTTATTATTTTTTCGTGTGTTTTCTCTCCATTCTTCGGATTCTATCTCCTGCACAACATCGGGAGACGATCATCAATTAGGTAGCAGAATTATGCCATTCCATGTAACACAACATTCTGTTGCGTGATCTCTCCCTTTATAGTTTACGCTCAAAAACTGATCATTCGCAATCGTCTGCCTCCGACTCCTACTGCTGCTAGACTCGGTTTTACTGTTGTGTGTACCGTCTTCTTAAGTATAAGTCATTTAATTTATTCCGTTTTCAAATACATTACATAGCGTTTTAGTTAGGTTGTAGCAGTGTTGTTTCAGCACACACTAATCAGCACGAGCATGTCAACATTTGAATAGCGTTGTGCCGAAAACACTTTTCCATGCCTACACGGCGACAGACAGCCTACACTTACGCCGGCAGCTCAAACTTACTGCTCAAATGGGTAATCTAGTCTTTTGTTTTGTTGCTGTCCCCACAGATAAAATAGACCTCATTATCTAAAACTTCGCGCGGAAAGCGAAGTTTACTGGAGAGTGAACGGCACAGTGAAAGGATCGAAAAGGTCGATGGAGGAGTATGATTCAAAAATTAGGGAGAGCGGAAAAATATCAACACGTAAAAGATCTTTTCTTAAAAACATTTCTAACTGCAGCACTTAACCCTTATACTTTTATGCACATGCAGACACCTGTTTCGGCGATTCTTATCTGTTATTGTAACGAATTAGTTTTCCTCCGCTTTTGTTTGCCTAACTTCTCTCCACAATCATTCGCCCGGTAGCATACAGGAGATACAAGAATAAAACGAAAATTTGATAGAATTTCTTGCTAAAGAATTCCTAAAAGTTCCTGCCACTCCCGTTACGTTTTACAAAACTTAATACAAACAAACAAAAACAAAACCTAAAGCACGGAACGCAATTCATGGTGGTGGTGGTTTTCGTTCAGACAATTTGCTACGCAATACTAATTCGTACACACAAGACGGTGTCAACAAATCAGCGATCGCTGAAACAGTTAAGCAAATATTTAAATGAATCTAAGTCCTGGGAAAGGTGGGAGGTGAGTGGGAGCTATGCAACACATTACGATTTAACGGTTTGTTAAAAAGCACTGTAGCTGCTGTAGGTTTGCACTTGTTGACGCATGGATGGAAGGGTTAGGGTGGCAAACATATTGAAGTAGAAATTTGCAACGCAACGCAAGTAACAGATTTTACTACTTACTGAGCAAAACATAAAAAGGAAACATAAAATATCGACCGTTTGTTCATAAATAGACATCTGCCAGGTGGTAAGTATAAGAACTATCACGCGAATCCCTGCAACGTACAGGAACAGGAGGAGGTAAGATTGAAAATTATATGTATTACTTGCTACCACATCGGTTTGATGGCCTAAGGAAGCCTTCTTCGCATGATTATTGTACGTAACCAACACTCTCTACCAGGTGAAGCCTAAATTGCCGCTTAATAAACTTATTTTTAACCAGCCGGATAGTCCTCACTACAGAGAGAATCAAGTAAAAACGCCACACTTGTGGGATGTGTTAACCTGAACACTTCGACTTCGAGACTTTTCTTCAGAAATTGGTTTAGTTTTTCCCCGAAGAAAAAAAAACATAACACGGTTGTCAATAGCACAATTTATCCTTCCAGCATTTATGCAAGGCTCAATCTCGCAAACACTCTTCCAATGTTCATCAATCAACAATGATAAAAACCGAGAGTGTTTGCCGTCTGAATATCTTTCAATATCATCCAAATTCTAAGGTCATAAATCAAGCGTCTACATGTTTAAAACAACACACAGTTGCAAAAAAAAACAAAAATCTTTAACCGTGCATCGTTTTAAGCATGTGAACGCTTGTTTTATGGCATGGAAAACACTTAATTGGCGTGAAACAGCTGTAGTACCTTCACTTTCATCGATAAAACAAAAGTTAATCAATTGTTCAATGCTTCTGCCAGTAAAAGAAAGCACACGGGTGATGTTGTTGTCTATCGGATCTCTGTCTGTTTACTAATCGCGGGACGAAAAGGTTCGTTTGCGTAGATTCACATAGAGAACCACTAGCCAACTCTCTGCAGCCCCATCGTATTTCGGTGCCTTTCCCATGATCGAATATCGAACGCGTGTGTGCTTTAGTATTTAGTACTATACTTGCGGGTTTTTTGCTGTGCTGCTGCTTTTGCCACTGTCTTTCACCGCCGATGCATCTTTGCACATACATAATATATATATAGACCCATTCTATCTCTCTTGCTCTCTCTCTCTCTCTGTTTTCGAACACGATGATTTAATTTGTCTCCCGTGTTTTTTTTAAGCTAGATACACATAGATTTTCCTATCCTCGGGCGTGCGGGCAAGATATTCACGCTCGATTAAGCCCTCTATTCTTTTCTTAATAATCACCGGAGACGGCAGGAATCGGCTCTTTAGCTGCGTTGTTACGTCCGATACAAGCAGATTGTGCTGTTTGGAAAGAAAAAGAAAAAACAAACCGTTAACAAGCGTCCAACACGAAATTCAATTTTCTTTCCCCATTTTCCCGTATACATACAGGCATCCTCTTTCGCGCCTTCATGATGCGCACGATAGCAGCTTCGATTTCATGCTTACGATCTTCGTCAACCTTGCTTCGGGTTTCCTTACGCTCCGGTTCCGATTCGCCCTTGGCTGCGACAGTTTGAATTTTAACTCTATAATATGCAAACAAAGAAGAATTACAAATAACCATCCCAACTACCCGACAATGTCGATTTGCGCTTCGATTTAAGAAAAACGTACTTGTGAAATTTCGACACAAACGCATCGTTAACGTAGAACTCGTCGGTCGAGACGATGTCCTTTGACGTTTTCGGTGTCCGCACGAGCAGTCGCTGCTGCTGTTTGCCCATCGACAGAGACTGCAGGGCGCGGATCAGATCTTTGCTAGGGATGTCTGTCTCTTGCTGTATGTCTTCGTACGTCATTCGTTCGCGATTGTTGAACAGCATCAACACACACATCTGCAAAGGTGGATCGAGATAACGTAAAACGGTATTGCAACCACTGTAAACTTAAACTAGGGCGCAATAAATGTGTTCACTGTCAGCACACCTGATACGTCGATAATTGAAGCACGTGTCGTTTGGGAGCGTCTAGAGATGCTGCACCGGATGCCGGCGCACTACTGCTGCCGGACGTCGGTGCTGTGCTGCTGCAGTTTCCTTCCGCCTTCTCCTTTTCTGCCTTCACGCCGTAGAACTCGGCAT
>KZ061593.1:75094-97743 GCA_002091835.1 Anopheles maculatus | reverse complement strand
TCGGCATTCATGTACACCGTTCCTGTGAGGCAAGTAGAGAATGGCAAGAGATTATTAAAATTATGATACGGGAAATATATTAGAAGACATTCCACGTTAACATTTAATTAAGTTAGAATTGGTAGGTTCTCCAGCGAGACAGGAAGTTCGAGAAGAGATATTCCAATCCATTCCAATATCGTTGACAGTAAATCAATAACGGAAACTCACCTAGCTGGGGCTGCAAAGTCAGCTGGCGACCTGAATGTTTGGCCAGATAGAATCGTTTAAACGTTTCAAAGGCCTTTCGTGGTGCTGCCGGGATGTTGCAGTTTGGCGTCACAGACTAAAAACCGAACGAAGGAAACCGTACGAAACGTATGAGTAATCAGCACCAGAACTATACATATGCTGCCAATCTACCTGGGTGGGCCAGAATCCTGTGGTTAGAATTCGAACCGTCAGCTCCACGCCTTCCAGTGCCGAATTGTCGTTGTTGATGTGGTTTTTAAACTCCTCCATTACCGTGTTCGAGACGGACATGTCCTTAAACATTCCTTCCAATTTTGAGGTAAATTGACAACCGCATTCAGTCTGCAAAGGAAGCAATTAGGTGACCCATTCGTTGATTGCATAGATAACAAACGCGTACCTTTAATTTTGATATCATATTCTTCTCGGAATCATCGCTGACGGATTTGTTCAGCAGCAGCCGTTTCGCCAGATGGGCCTTGTAGTACCGCTCGAACACATCCTTCTCTTGCAAATATCTGAATAATACCATCGTTTTGTCTAGTATGGTTTCAATCTCTTGCTCGGACATCTGCAACAAAAATGTGTTGTATGTTAGTGTCCGTCTCACTCAACCTGGCTCCCGCAGTGAAACAGAAAAAAACCTACCCCTTTGCAACCCTTTTTCAGCTTGTCGTCGATAAACAGTGACAGATATTCGGGCGATTTGCTGTTGAGATTAAGGAAGTGTTCAAAGTCGGACGATATCATGTTCTTAAACGTCTTGTCATTGTTGAACGAGTGGTACAGAAAATGATCCGAACGATCCTTCAAATCTAGCAAGTTCTGCACGAACGTGATCGGATTCGTGCTGCCGTTCTCCTCCTCCTTCACCAGATCGCGCCCCAGCGAACGCAAATTTTGGGACACACAGTCGGCGATCGTCTTAAGGCCACCGCTAACGCGCGAGAACAGCTTGTGCATGCAGGCCAAATCTTCCGTTTTGGTGTTTTGCAACATGTACACCACGCCCGAATTTTCCATCTCGACGATCGTGCGCATATGCTTCTTGATCAGCTCGTCCTCCACCACCTCCACGATGCGGCTTTCGGTGCTCTCGTCCAGGTACAGCTTGGCCCGTTCCGCTTCCTCCGTAATGCGTGCCTCCACGCGCCGAATGTACACGCTCGCACTGTTTTCCGCGAGGAACTTCTGCGACTCGAGCTTGTAGAAGGCGGCCGACTGTGTCAGGAACGGTCGCTCGAAGTCTTCCTCGTACACCCAGCGCTGGTTGATGCCGAGCACCATCAGCATCTGGCACGCGTTCTTAATCGCAATGTGATCGATCGCTTCGCCTTTCCGCTCACACATCACCATGTTCAGGAGGGTCTCTCGCATATGATCCCGAATGCGTGGATAGCGAACAACCTGCAATGAAAAAGCATTAAACATCTCATTGTAATGATGGCCTTAATCCAAGTGAATTCATGGCATAGAATTTGCTAGAGTTATGACCCGTACCTGATCACGGAAGATGTTCAACCCCAGGTTGTACACGTTGTCCACATCGTTCTGCTGCACGTAAACACGATCCATGTACATCAGTATGTCTCGGATCATCACCATCGATGTCTGGTGATCGTTCCAGCACTGGTTCAGCGTCTGTAGAAAGTTACAGTTGAAGCTGCGCAGCACCTCCTCCCGTACCTTCGACTCCAGATGGTGTGTCACGACTTCCTTCAACCCGCTGTACAACCGCTCGCCGTGCTTGTGCAGTACCATCGTGTACGCATTTCTGTACAGCTCCTCAAACGAAAGGCCCGAGTTGTTCTTTTTCTGTATCTCCTGGATGGCGCTCTTCAGCAGCGACCAAATCGACTCCACATACTTCTCATCCATTGTCATCTGAAGCATAGGGGTAGGAAATAAAATTGGGGTGTTAGAAATAGTGTCGGAACTCCCGAGCAGGACTACTATGCTATGTATGCTATCTGGCAAATGGTAGCCAAACTGCCCTTACTATCCGTTTAACGAAGTTCATCGCGATCTGTGACGTGCCGCGACTCATCTTCCGCTTCCATTGGAGTCGAAACATTGCGTCTTCGATCACCCAACAGAAGTAGCAGACAGAACTTCACACTTCCAACGCCGCCCCGAAGGGCATACATGCGTACAGGTTTTCGGACGCTGGCGGACACTATGCGAAATTTTCCGTTTTCTGCTTCTTCAAGCATTCAAAAACATACACATACAAAAAGAACACACATAATGAGGTGAGCAAATGAAGTAAGCAGATGTTGACAAAGTGTCATCAATTGAAAAACTAATAATTTCACAAACCTCTTAGCTTCCACCGGTATAAGAACGCATTAAACAGAGTTGCGTTTCCGGAAGCTTCGGAAAACGTTTTCAAACAAAAGAAAAAAATCCAAAAAACTGTGTACAATAAAGCTGGGACCTAAGATGATCCTTCACAATGTCGTTCTTAAAAATGAGTAAAGGAGCAACAGCGAAAAGGTAACCAGCACTTTCGCTTCACACGATGTGAAGGAAGGTAAACGGATGTTGAAATTGTCAAAGTAACCAATCGGTGGGTTCGCAATGGCTGCTACGATTTTTACGATAAGGATATTCCGCAGCGAAAGCGCACCAAAACACGTGATTTAGAAAGAAAAATGGATAAGAACTAATAGCAAAGAAATGAAAGATCAAGAGGCAGTAAAATAATATGTTCAATTCAGAAAACAAAAACAAATTACTGGAATTTATTAGCTATAGAAAACTATTGATTAAAAGTTATGCATCGGAATGTTTATGGCCCAACCGAAGCCTTTCGTGATTGAGCACACACAATTGAACGATAACTGACTTTGATGGAGTGAAATGAAGCAGAGATGTATCCCCATTCCAATAACTTACCGGAAAGGCACGGATCCTCATTTTGCCTTCCTTTTTCTGTGTTGATACACGACTCATTTTGGCTAATTGTCGGTGTGGTGATCCACCCTTTCCAGAATGCCTACAAATCTTAAACTTTATGCGGCGTTATTGATCGTGAGCTGTGTTGTGCTTATTTTTTCAAGTTCACTTGTGCACCACTGGTCACTTAGACACTTTTACGCACCTCTACTATCATAAACAGGTGCTTGCACCCGATCAAGTAACACACAAAGCACAACAAACTCACTATGATCACGGTTCACAAGCACTCACACGGATTAACGGATCCGGAATATGCACATCGTCGTTAGCAGGACACAAGGAAGTGTACAGAACACCCCGGTTACCATGGATGGTAAGACGAATGCTTCGATTTGATTGATAGATTATGATTCCCACCAATCACTCACTATCCACCTTTTATATATTGTTGTTAATGCTTTTTCTGCCGGAGCTTTTCGAACGAACTCACGAGACGGAAACACTACCGGGTATCACCAGAAGTCTCTTACCGAACCGAAATATCATCTCATGACGCCCTTCTTAGCGTCGCAGTACGATCATGTCGGATTCTGTTGCTTATCATAATCCGATACATGTTTTACGCCTCCTATCGTGAGTATAATCCTTTTAAATTCCGGTGAATTATTATCCAGCGAATCTCTCCTCTGCAACTGCATCCACCAATGTGCGCGAAAAAAGTTCCCCTAAAATAAGACAAGAAAGAAAGCACTATTAGTGGTGAATCATAGTAACAGGCGCTGCGTACTTTGCGTTTCCATATGACTTTTCTTTGTGAAAAACACCGGCCGTGGAAAGCAAGGCCAATGACACGACAGGAAGGATGGAAGAGCGCGTTTCCCAAGGGGGGACGTGTTATTTATTATTGTGTGCTCTGGAACGGTTACACATGAAAGACTCGAGGAGGTGGACTCTTGGAAGGACGTCGGATGGAGATGGGTGTCTTGTTTGAGCCTTTATACGTGCGTGTGTGTGTAATGTACGTGTGTCTGCAAGCGTACATGTATGTTGACGTTTATCCTCTTTCTTCCTTTCTTTGCAGCACCGCAATCAACCGACGAAGGTCGGAGAAAAAGGGTCCATCGGGCACAGAATTTCTCATGAATCAGATGCAGATGACAATGTTGAATCGGATATCCACTGCTGTACTGTACTGTACCATTACATATTAAGTGTTTAAGGAACATTTAACTACCAATAATTAGGATGGTCAAGAATTTGGAGCAGCACACTGTATGTTTTAATCAATTTGCCCCTATCGGATTGCGGAGGCTTACAGGGAACATCAACCTCGATCGAAAATAGCAACAAAAAACAATCATTTTCATCGTCATCTAACTGCCTTTCTTTCTCCTTTCACCACCCTTTTTACCCATTTCCTACGTCCCATGTCCCGCACCCACCCTCCCCCGCCGTACACCCATTCTTCATTCTGACATTCAACTTTGTCAGAAAAGTCCTCTCCTCCTTGCTTCGGCCCGTTTCCTTTGTGTCTCTTCTGTACATCACAAATCTCCCCGTAAACCATTTTAAAAGCAATTGTAGGCAAAGATTTTTATTCCACTCGTACGCGTTTTTGCTAATTTGCAGCATGCGCTCGATTTGCTACATCATTTTCGGGGGGGGGGGTTGGCACACACAACCCACACACATACACAAGCACGCACGCACACACACGGTTGCGACGACGGCTAAGATGTTGGGGTGGGTGAACAATCAATTCCATTTTCGATTCACACTGTTCACCTGTGGCCAACCCCTTTTCAACTCCCGACCCCATCCATCGAACCCCTTTCGTTTCTGTTGGAGCGATGGTAAATGGTCAACTTCTTCCGATACGCGTCTTATGTGCCCTCTGTCCCTCCCTTGCATTCACCTGTTTTTCCCACTGCGGCCAGCACAAATCCAGCTGAATGCATACCTTTTTTCTAACGAGGTCGAAGCAGGCAAACAGCGGAAACCTCCACCTTTGGTACAGACGTCGGGTCGTGCCAGCGAGCCAGATTGCAAAGGGGCCCACAGTTTTCGGTCACCACCGCTGCTGGTGTCCGCTTTTCACTTCACTCAATTACGCTGCCTTCAGGCCAGAGAACCTTTCCCCGTTTTTTTTTTCTTTTACACACACCGTCTACCGCGTTCTGTGTCCCGCTGCTGCTGCTGCTGCTGGCTCACATGTCCCGTTCGGGCCGGACGGGAAGAACCGCAACGAAGCTTTTACGGCACTTGTAGCACGGGATCGGCAATGCTGGCGTGAATTTGTGGTACGAATTTCATGCGCCGAGTGCTTTAGTTTTCATTAACAAAAAATCCTCTTCTCTTGACAGACCCACGGCGACCATGTTTTCTTTGCAACTGTTCTGTCAAAGTGTGCGTGCTTGCGGGCATACATGCATTTGGGAGCCTGGGAGTGTGTGCGTGAGAGCGAAAAAGAAAGCGGATTAGCTGTCAACCTCCTCGAAGTTGAATGCTCGAAATATACGTTCCGCACTGAGCTACACGGATGGAACGGAAAAATGATCAATTATATTTTGGTGTTATCAAATTTTCATCCTAACTACAGATCAGAACACTTTCCTTGCATTCCCTCTTAGCGCTATTTATTATTATATCGTTTAATTTACGTTCAAACGTGGCTCAGCTTCGTCAACTAAATATTAGCCACGCCACCTTTCTCCACCTGATCCAACAACGCCTGCAGATTCGTATCGAACAGCTCGCACCGGATCGGCATCTCGAGCGAATAGAACGGATTCTTCAGCACATAATCCGCGTACAGCTCGTAAATCCGTCTCAGCAGCACATCAATACCTGGCTGCACATTTTCTGCAAATATCATAAACTTCACCCCGGTCAGCGTCTGGAAGCAGTGCAATCGGAATGTATCGGCTTCCAGCACCTCAATACCACTGCTCTTCGGTTCCGGGCTTAGCTGGCTGGCAATAGCAAACAGCGGATAGAACATGCTGGCCAGAAAAATCTTCTCATTCGTTGTCATCTTCGGCCGGCTGAACTTGAGCGACAGCGGATAGCTGTCCTTATTTTCGATTATTTCCTTCACATCACGCCCATCCTCCAGGACCGCACCGTTCACTTGCATCCCGTTCACGCTTATCAAGTGGTGACCCACTGCAAATTCGAAGGGTTAATTACTGATTTATCTTCAACAACACTAGCCGATTCTTACCATTGATTCCATCGCGCTGCCCAAATGCAACGGAAATCCTTTTCGTTTCATACTCCAAGTTAATATCCAACGGGTAGCTGAAGGTTTTCTCCGTCTCTATTTTAGGCAGATTGTGGTCCAGGTTGAATATCAACCCACCGGATTTGTTCACGATATACACGCCGAAAATTACCATTGCGTGGGTGTGGAGAACTTATGCTGCCGATAATTCGCTATCGCCTTCCCCAAATTATCTCTTTTCTACAACATTTTCCGTACGTGTACGTGCGCGAGCAAATTGTAAACAAAAACTGGCCCCTGACGTCTCTCTCGCTGTCTCTCTCGTTTGACAGATGTCAGCTGCTAAAGTTTTGCTCAAAATTGTTGTTTTTTTTATTGGCATTGACTTTGAGCAACTCGCGCGCTCTCTCTCTTTCTCTTTCGGCTTTTCGTTCTACTCGAATCTATACGCACACACACACACACACACACCCACCCTTACTCACACTACCAAACATTTACTCGAAATGAGATTCCGTCGATTTAACAGATGATTTTGATCATTCCCAGTCCAGTTCCTCGGGTGTATTTGAAAACAAAAAACAATCAGCTTTTTGTGGACAACGATTTTCCTTCCTTCGCGTAAGTGCATAATCCTCGTGCCGAAATTGTTTTCGCATCCGTTGGCAGTTTTATTCCGATCGTACCGCAAGATTGTTGACACTTCAGACGCAATTTCATCTTTCGCGCTGGCTGTAAACAAAAGCTGTCAAAGGTGCATCTGTCCCGTTCGCACGTGCTCGGTTTGGTGCGTTGCTTTCTCGGTCACACTTGCACACGCAAGGTGTTCCGTTGTCCTGTTGTCGTCCGTTATTACCCATCGTTTTGGTATGATTTCCATCTTCAACGACGTATTTTTATTTATAAACGTTTCTCGTTCCTTAAATACGCAAAAAAGCTGAATTCTGTGCCCGAGTGTTCGTCCGGTGACGACTAGTGCGTTATCGTCGATTGTTGATTCATTCTGCTAAACAACAACCGTACACCATTATTACATCTCCCTCTTTCGTGGCTTTGCAGTTTTCATCATCCTAAGTTACATTACATCCCCCGGAGGGGCCAGCCGTTTTAGTTACACACCCTAGAGGAACAACCCTGTGTAATCATCCTGTGTAACACATGCCAAAAGCACTGTTCCGGCAAGAACGATGGAAACGTTTTGTGTAAGTCGTGTGGGCTGCTTTTCCCGCATGTTGCCTTGATCAGTGTATGTATTTCACCTCGCTCTTTGTGTGTCCCTCTGCAGAGAGTAGGTGCAACCGTGCTGCACGGAATCCTGGACAGCATCAAAGGCATCACAGTGATCTTCTATTTGGACAAGGAGGCCAACCGAAAGCTTTCCCAACCCACCACAAAACCGCTTCTGTCGGGATCGACTCCCCGGACGAAGGAAAGCTTATCATCCCAGCCCCGTACATCGTCATCGAATGCACTCGTTTCGAAGCGTATCGAGTGAGTACGCTTTGTGTACTGATTGTAAAGATTGTGTTTTATAGCGAAACAATTTCCCTCTTCCTGCAGAGAATCCAAGGTGCTAAAGCGTGTCCTCCAGTGCTCGCTACTGAACGGAGGAATATTTATGCTCAGTATCCTCTTCTTCGAGTATGCCGTTCTTCCCGGGTTGCATCTTTTCCTGTGGTATCTGTTCCGTAACTCGACCACCATGACAACCGTTTGGGGCTGGATGCAACCGTCCCTTTCGTTGCTGTTCAACTCTTTCTGGGTCGCCCCACTGTTCCTACTCAGCAAGATCGTCAACAGTCTCTGGTTTCAGGACATTGCCGATTCGGCATACAAGTTCCGGAAGGGTCGCCCACAGCTAATACCGAGCATTAGTAAACTGATCGCCGACACACTGATCAGTTTGCTGATCCAGATACTGTTCCTGCTGCAGAGCACACTGGTCAAATACCTACCAGTCCCGGTGCCGTTTGCCTGCACCGCAATCTATATGACGCACATGAGTCTGCTCTGCTCACTGTACACGTTCGAGTACAAGTGGTTCAATATGGGCTGGGAGTTGCACAAACGGTTGACGTACATCGAGCAGAACTGGCCGTACTTTTTAGGCTTTGGGCTACCGCTAGCCGTACTGTCCGAACTGCCCAACTCGATCGTGATCAGTGGATGCGTGTTTTCGGTCCTATTTCCACTGTTCATTATCAGCGCTAATGAGGCCACACCGAAGGTAGACGTGTGGTAAGTATGCTCGCAGAATAAGTACATCGTATGCTATGCAATTAACTATCAGACTATATAAAAGATCGTTGTCTGGTATCCCGCTGGGTACAGTCAAGGAAACCAATAATGGCATGCCAAAATATCAAATTCTACTACCTAAAAGTGACATCCCTGATTAGTTTTTAGTTTATTCTAAGCTTTAGCGATCAGTTGACCCTCTATCTTAGACATAGCATAATAAGAAAAAGGTCCTCCAATTAAGGATCTTCCATCATTGTGGCGGCCTTAAAGACTCTCCAAATTACTGGCCAGACATAAACAACCTTGTCCGAATTCAGACTCTTCTTCACAATACTGACAATACGGTTAAATGTATGCCCATAAAAGGACATGACGCTGTTTAATGCATACTTTGGAGAACAACATTTCTTACATATTGCTATCCTCCCTTACAGTGAAACACCGCTGAAGCTGTTCTCCATCGTGGTTGCCCTTACTAATGCTCTCTTCCGGGGTCGAACGAAACCCGGAAAGGCGGCCCTATCGCAACCACTTACACCCGGCAGTGCTGGTGGTACCAATACTCGTGGCTTAACACCACCCCTATCATCGTCAGCGTCTGCCTTTATGTTCCAACAGCAGCAGCAGCAGCAGCAGGAGCAGCAACTGCAGCAACAATACCGGCATTACAATTCCCAAAAGCACCACCACCATCGATCGCACCATCGTCAACCGTCACCATCGCCGTCGGCCGCCTATTTCCACTGTTCATTATCAGCGCTAATGAGGCCACACCGAAGGTAGACGTGTGGTAAGTATTTTCGTAGAATAAGTACATCGTATGCTATGCAGTTACTAACTATAGACTATATAAAAAGACTGTTGTCTGGTACCCCGCTGGGTACAGTCAAGGAAACCAACAATGGCATGCCAAATTCTACGACCAAAAAGTGTCATCCCTGTTTAGTTTTTAGTTTATTCTAAGCTTTAGCGATCAGTTGACCCTAGCATCTTAGACATAGCATAATAAGAAAAGGTCTTCCAATTAAGGATCTTCCATCATTGTAGCGGCCTTAAAGACTCTCTCCAAATTACTTCTTAATCATAAACGACCTTGTCCGAATTCAGAATCTTCTTCACAATACCGACAATACGGTCAAATGTGTGCCCATAAAAGGACATGACGCTGTTTAATGCATACTTTGGAGAACAACATTTCTTACATATTGCTATCCTCCCTTACAGTGAAACACCGTTGAAGCTGTTCTCCATCGTGGTTGCCCTTACTAATGCTCTCTTCCGGGGTCGAACGAAACCCGGAAAGGCGGCCCTATCGCAACCACTTACACCCGGCAGTGCTGGTGGTACCAATACTCGTGGCTTAACACCACCCCTATCATCGTCAGCGTCTGCCTTTATGTTCCAACAGCAGCAGCAGCAGCAGCAGGAGCAGCAACTGCAGCAACAATACCGGCATTACAATTCCCAAAAGCACCACCACCAAACGTTTTTAAAATACTCCTGACGAGAGGTACCGATCGTTACTATCAAATTCACAACTACACTAAACACATCCTATGTACAAATGAGCGATTTCTACCACCACCACCAATACTACACCGACAAACTGAACGAATTGCCGTCCGAGTGGTCAAACAGTTCGTCTGGTGGTTCTTCCTTAATTTCCGGCACGGTACGATACGTCGAGATGGTTATGTGGCGCATCAGCGCATCGTAGCTAAGGGCCGGATCGTTCTCCTTCTCCATATTGGCTTCGTTTTCCTTCCGCTTGACGACCCTGTAGTTGGTGCAGGCCTTTGCACTCGGAAAGCTTTGCAGAAGGTTCGCGATGGTTGGATGCGCTAGACCGAAGAACCAATCGCCCATCGGGCGTGAATCGATCGAGCGTACGTTGAGCGCCGTGTTGATCCGTTGCAACAGTTCCGCATGACAGGCGTCCGTCGTTGGGCCACTGATTGTGTCCTCCACCGGGCCCACCTCTTTCAATTCATCAACTTCTCCGCTCGTACCGGACGGATCCGTGCATTCGGGAACGATTTCAAAGCGTGGCCGTTCACCACCGTCCACTACACGGCACGTATAGTTGCAACGTTTTTCCGGATCTTTGTAGTGACCGTACGGTCGCGTAATCGTATATCCGATCGGATAAATCGTACACTCCGTGTGAAAAGTGGACCGATCCGGCACGATTTCACCCAGACTTTGCACGCTAAAACCGCTCACCGTAAACGGGTACGTTGGATGACCCGACTGGTCAACCGGTATGTTTTGCATACGTTTCTTGCCGGTTCCACCGAGCCGACCCTTTCTTCTCGGTTTGCCACCCTCCGCCGTCGATTCGCCTTTCACCGCTGGTCCTCGCTGCATACGTTTCTTGCCGGTTCCACCGAGCCGACCCTTTCTTCTCGGTTTGCCACCCTCCGCCGTCGATTCGCCTTTCCCCGCTGGTCCTCGCTTTTTCCCCACCCGGTGACCATTTTTACCGCCGTGCCGTTCTCCAGCGCCAGATTTACCATCCGGCTCGTCCTCTTTTTCAATTTTCACCTCCGTCTCGTCCTTTACCGTTCCCTGAGTATCTTGTTGCCCGTCCGCCGGTCCTTCGCCGGAAGTGGATGTATGCGGGGCCCCATTAACTGTTGCATTCTTATCCCGCTTCTTGTACTGTCGTTTCGGTGGTAAACTGTTCGCTATCAATTCGTTCAGCTTGCTGGACGGTCGGCCAAGCTGCGTTTCCATCTCGTGCTCATAATCGAGCAGCTTCTTCAGCAGAAACCGTCGCTCTTCACTAACCTGACCGATTTTCTCCTGCACCTGTGCAATGTGATCACTTAATGCCGCATTTTCCTGTAAATATGAATCCCGCAGAGCAGTGCGTGAGCATCAACAACATCAAAAGGCAACACCCCCAATGAGGGGGGGGGAGACTTTAACTTACAAACACCATATCGGTCATGTAGCGCTTCAATCGACGGTACTTTTGCCGATACTTTGCATTCACTTCCTCATCCACGGCTGCTGTTGCTGCTTCCGATGGTTCGCAGCTGGTGTTTTGCATTTCCTACGCAATTTCCGCCGCATCGACGCCGGCACACTGGCAAAGAGATCCCGGCTTGTTTGGGGCACCGCACTCCGGTAAGTAAAATCGCGCGCGCGGAAAGCTACACAAATCTATGCACTATCGGCACAACAGGCATAACACAGTTAAACGGTTTGCGGTTGATGAAAGCATCGGAATGAACACAACAATTTGTTGATTGGTTTAATTTCTTATTGATCTTTTTGCGATAAAAAAAAAGGCTTGTGGAAAGCATACGCGCCAGGCTTTTGGGGGAAATAAACACAAATTGCTTGCAAACCCGCGTTGGGTAAAATCGTAAACAACAAGCACCGTTTGACAGTTGTGCACAAGATCGTTAGCGTCCAAGGTGTGCCTGTCAAACGGCGTGCTTGTCAACCAGTCAAAGTGCCGCGCAGTGGAAAAGTTGAAAGCAGCAGGATCGAGACGATCGCTTTTTCTCTAAATTTGCTGTGTTTTTAGTGAACTTTTATGAAAATTCCAAGTGCCCCTTACCTCTATTCGTGATGGCGATTGTGGTCGATTGTCGTGAAGTTCACAAAAAGGTAAGCGTAAGAATATAATACTGCACACTCTCTACTACAGCTATACTTACTACTGAAAGCTAAATTCATAGTTTGGGGAAAAACTAACTCACTGCTAAAATAGGCAAATACAATACCTACCACCACCGTACACCCCCAAAATGATCGTTCCTCGCTGCTCGCTTTTATCATCATGTACCAGAGTTAATGGACGTGTTTAATCAAATATAAAAACACGCAAATTAACTCCTCAACATGACGGAAAAAGATATCTCACGCTTGGCACTATTCCTGGAAGCTGAAAACACAGCGGGTGGAAAATTCTTGCAAAACTTCTTCGTACAACACAACAAAACATACGGGACTCGAATTTAGCGCTCGTATCGTAGATCGTTTACATTTAATGTCATTGTCCTTACGGCTCTCGTAGTGGGGGAGGCAAATGAATATGTTTAGGAAAAGACAAAGGTCTGGTCGGTCTGGTTATTGGAAAATAAATTACATTAACATTAGACGTCGGGTGCTTCACCAGGCTGCCGTCGGTTGCACCGGTTCACCGATGTTGCAAAGCCCCGGATAGTTAGTGCTACAACCCGTTACGCACAGCTCGCACGGATTACCCTTGACGTACACGGGATGTCCACGGGCGATCGAGTTCGAATAGTTGCAGACATAGTTCTGGTGCACCCAGTCGTGTCCCTGCTCGTTCTGCGTGTACTGTATCATGGCGCATCCGACCGCCGTTGCCTTGTCCATGACAATCTGCGTAAAGTGTCCAATATCCTTCCTGTGGATAAAATGAGGGGGAAACGATAACAGGGATTAACAGATCTTCTTTAGGGAATGGATCCGTGGGATGATGCGTACGGTGGGTCCTGGCCGAGCAGTGGATACGAATCGATGTAATCCTGATTGGCATTCTCGTTCTCGCCGTACCAACTGTACAGGAGCTCTGTCATCGTATCGAGTGGCGTCACTTCCATGCCGTAGAACGAGTTGGCGGCAATGTTCTGACCGACCAGCGGAAACAGCTTCGTGTTGCGACAGTAATCATGTCCGTAGATGCAGGTCTTCACGTTATATTCCGCCAGCTTCTGTAGCTCTTCATCCCAGATCTACCGAATATAAATGGTTCGCGTTGTATGATCTGATCACATGAAATTGGACCACCACCATCACCACCTACCAGCGTTGGCATTCGTGAGGCCGGCGCGTAGTTGGTCACCTCACCACGTGCAACATTGGCACGGAACACGTTGTGCAGGTCTAGAATGAAGGTCTTTACCTCCTCCGTGATGGGCACTAGCTGTCGATCGACCGGACAGTATGGACCGTAGTTTTCGCTCTTGCCACAGCCCACATGCACTAGGTTGTTTTCTGTAATCACAAGGTTTCGTTACACAGGTCACACTCGGCACAAAAATGGTTTGTCGTGACACTTACTACACAGCGTAGGCTCACAATAATCCGTTTGACCACTAATTTGACTGATAAGTGCAACCAAAACCACCGCACACGTCGTCGTTATCCCTGTAATGGAAGTAATCTTCTATCAGCACTAGAACATAAAACCACTCCTTAAGCATCGTTTTACCACGTACTTCGCACTGGCACTGAAGACATGATTATTGTGATATGAAATCTCCCGCGAAACACATTGGAATTAACACTATTAGTAAGCACGGCTGGTACAACCTGCCAACTCTCCGGCCAACAACCAAGTTTACCGGGGAACCTTTGGAACAGTTTTAAACGTATCCGGTTGTAAAGCTGCCCTATTTATACTACGCACTACTTCCAGGGCAGGAAAACTCTAGGGTGCCTGGGAGTAGTCAGATCGGCCTGACGTACTTTTCGAAGGTGGTGGTGGAGATGACTCGTGGGTGAGATAACTAGAACCCATCCACACGTTTCCTACCACCCCGCTTCCACAGAGGCTAGCGATGGGAGCCTTCTTATTGATTAGTTTTCCGGAATCGAGGAATGAATTGGCGAAGCGAGTTGTGATCGTGATGCACTGATAGCAGCATCAACGCAGGTTCTCGTAACTATTGTGTGCGTGAGGGAAAAGCGTCTTATACACGTTTAGTAGGATGGCGAAGAACCTCTTAGAACTATCCGGTTCTTTAGGTGCATTATTATGATAGCAAAAGGACACACATTTCGCTAAGCATGATCTTCTAATTTTGATTTATTTAATCTAGTTATACCATTCTTATTATTGATATCTAAATCATAGTCTGTGTGCGTGAGCTTAACATACAACGCACACTTGTTCGGTCGGGCGGACGGACGGACGGATGCACACTTTCCCATCGTCAGAACAATGATGGGAAACTGGGTGCTAAGCTTACAGTGCAATTCCTACCGTTAAGCATCATGTTCACCCCCGATCGAGCTCGTTAGTACGATTGTAATTGCTGACTAAACTGTTGGCCACTATCGCACGACTACTACCAATACGGCGGCGCTCACAATTACAATTGTTGGGAAGGGGTGTCAGGCCACGCACCCGTGCGTTCTTTTCGCTGTGTCGATTTTTTTTTATTCTCCCTAATTATCGACCACAGAAACGCACCCACCCATTCGTATATCGATCAACGCAATCAGGAAAAACGGACATTCAATTGAAAACGTCATGGGAGGGAAATGTTTGTAGAATGCGCTGTTAGTCACATCGGTTTCGTTAAAGTTTTTTTCCCCCTTTCTGGAAAGCTTTTAGCATGTCCGATGATGATGCTCTTCGGAGCTGGTTTTGATTCGAGTTCCGGCCATTTAATTTGCAAGCTAGATTAGGAATCTAGTTCCGGTCTCTGATACACTAACAATAGTCTATAGCGCAGGTCGTTAGGTGTGTGCCAAAGCATTTTTGGCAGGGATGATCACCCTTTCTGGACGGATTTTTTACCGGCTCTTATCGGGGTTGAAGCTTATTCTAGTACTTCATGATCTCCAGCTAAAGTACAGCGTGTGAAGTGATGGTCTAGACGTCTAGGTCTATAAGAAATGTGTTTGCATAGCGCTGTGACAACCTGGTAAAGGCGGCTGATATACTGGATGCCAAACTTACTCCTTCAACCTCCCGACGTCTCTAAACTTTGATGATGTTGATGAGAATTATATTCATACGGTAGGCTTAGGAAAAGCCTTATTTTGGTAAGAACTGGATCGGGGATGGGCTGGTGAAGCCGAGAGACATCCTGAAGTCTCATCCGATATTACACCATCGAGGATATGACATTTAGCATCCGTTGATTTGAAAAGTTGCATTGGCAACATTGATGGACTTCAAGATATAAGTTGCACTACAGAACGGTAGAAGAACTATAGTGTCCTTCAAAATGGCCGTGTTTTCCGACTGCTCACACTCTTAAAATTCTCCATGCCCAGGCGGTTTAGCATCAAGCGTACCAAAACGTGCCTGCCAAACATGAATGTGGAATAAAACTAAGCGATTCATCAACGACAACTCCTTCGTATTCTGCTAAGCCTTAGCACTCATATCAGCTTGCTACTCCATTGCCTTGTGCGATGCTAACTAACCAGGATGTTATCCATTTGCTCATGTACCAGCGGATATTAGTCTTGCTTTGCGCTGTTTGAAGAGAAGTCCATAAAATGCTTTTCGAATGCAATCTCTTTGTCAATGTAATTAGACACAGGAATTTCTGCTAATTACGACGACCTTTACTGAAGATCAGAAATAAGAAACGATCGTGCGCAAGAGATCATGTTCCTTGTTCATCATGGCATACTAAGCATACTTGGAAGCTTACTCCAGATTGCCTACACCAATGCCTTGAATGTTGCCTATCAAATCTCCTTGGAATGCTGCTCGCAGGACTGCTGTCGCAGGCCGCATAAGGGAAGCAACGACACATTATGCTGGCTGAGTAGCGCAACATTAAGCATTGCGTTCCAACAAATCCCGCTTCTTTCCCGCTTCTCGAATCGTCCTTCAGCCGTGGGAACCTACACGCACATGTAATAGCCGGCCAATTAAACGGTGAATCTGAATCGACGCACAACAACACCAACAAACATCAAAGTACATCCGTTAAATGGCTAATTTATGCACCACGTGAATGCAAACATGATAACGGGGGTATCTGTTGCAGTAGCCGCAATTAATGTATGGAAATGATTCGTTTAATTCTCTTTTCGAACACGGATCGATGTTGCTTCGTGGAGAAAATGTCACAAACGCTTCTTTTTTTTTGGGGAAACGCTTCACAACGCATACGCACATACGCATACATACACGTAGCAAACGCGCTTGCTTTGTTGGTAAACAAATCGGTTTGCTTTGGTGCTTGATTCGGTGTGTTGTATGGCACGGTAAAAAGAAATTACTTTTAAACGAAGAAAAAGCGATGGGCACATTTCCAAAGGTAATTAAATGATTCAAACTGCTCACAAAATCATAAAATAATATAATTTGTGTTTTTAATTACAGTCTGCAACGCAGGGAAATGGTGGAGCTGCTGCAGCGAAAACGCCACCTGCTCCACCGGTGAACGAGTCTGATATTTTCGACCACATAAGCAGCAATCCGCAGGTGTTTTACAAAAGCCAACAAATAAACGATCCCGAACTGACCGACAGCGAGAAGAAAACGATTCTCCGTGATGTGCTGAACAAAAGTCACTGCACATTCCTATCGCGGTTCGGGTTTTTTATGCGGGATGAGCATCTGCAATACTTCGAGCAGGAGGAGCAAACGCTTGCCTACAGCCCCGATGAACGGTACGAGATCGATCACTATTTGGAGCGGATACGCAAACTACGCAACGGAGGACGTGCGATCGAGGTGCGCAATCGACGGTACGCCGCCCTGCAACGAATGTGTGACGATGGGACGTACTTCAGCGAGACGGAAATGATGCAACGCGACCCGCTACTGTACGACCAGCTGGTGGGACAGTACATGACCGAGCAGGAAAAGCACGCACGGGATGCGTGTACCTCGGAACCGAGCAGTGTCGTCGGTATCCTGCTAAAACAAATCGACAAAGATCAGGCGGAGAAAGATTTGCAGCAACAGAAGCAGGAAGAGGCAGGACAGCAGCAGGAGCAGGACGGTGAACCATCGCGTCCAAATTCGCCCGGCGGTTTCCCCCGTGCACAGTGGGGCAATTTCGATGAGGAAGAGGAAGCGCGCGTTGCGGCCCTGAAGTGCTCGGGCAAGCAAAAGCGACGGCACGCGATACCAGCCGCCCAGCTGATGACGGCCGGCGAGCGTAATCTGTTGCGGGACGAGTTTGTGGGCATTATGCACGCAAGGTTTATAGCGGGCGAGGAGAAAGAGTTCGATTACACGCAGATAGACGATTCGGATGCGTACGACGATCTGGATACGGTGGATCACGACGAGCAGGAGAAATACTTTAATCTGGACGATGGATCTGACGAACCGGCGGACGGCAGCGAACGTGATGATGCTATTATGCACGTGGAAAATGCCGGTGAAGAGAGTGAAGACGATTTGGATATTTACATGCGCCATCTGAACCGACACCTGGAACAGCAGCAAATGATGGCGGCCGGGGCAGCGGGCACGATCCGCGACCCATCCTGCGAGTACGAAAGCGATGATTAAAAGCAAGATCTTTCTTGAAAATAGTAGATTTTTATTTTGTTATTTGCGTAGTTTGCTTCTCGTTCCTTTGTTTTGTTTGTTGCTTGTGTTCTGGTTTTTGTTAAAAGTAAAATGAAATGGAAAGAAAAGAAAAACACATAATGGAAGGAATTCTTCGCTCCTCCCCCATCCCCCTTCGTGGACTCGTCTCTCGACCCTTTTGGGTTGGGTAATATTTTATACACGCGATCTCCCCCGAATACGGGGAAAACCACGGCCCCGGCCCCGTAACACTTTCCCGTTGGCGGGCGGACTTTTGGGTCGTAACGCTTCGATCCGCTCGGTACACCCGGTGGTTGGACTTTCCTCGAACGAGTTGGCGTACAGTTCACTGTTAAAGTTCGAATTGGTCAGCTCCGGTCCGATCGTTACCCAGCCGGGCCGTATCGTGGAATCGCGCCCGAAGATATGCAACCGGCGCCGCCCAAGACAAAAGTGTTCGATGATGTGAAAGATTTCGATCGGTTTCTCCAAACTGCCAAACTCGGCCTCCTCCGAGATGATCAGATCGATGTCCACGTTGGCATGGATGAAATCTCCATCGGTCGAACGGCGCACCGTACCCTTTATTCCCATCAGACAGTGTTCCTTCGTGCGCTGAAACACGGCTTTCGGTTCGAGAATTTTCGAATGCCCAGGTGAATCGATATTCGTCCGTATCCAGCAAATGTCCTCACACCGTCGGAAGCCCCACTTGCGCAAACAGTTGCGTCCCATGTCCAGCCCTTCGGAGCTGCCGCACCACAAAAACACGAAGCTCCGATGGGCGGCCACCTCACCAATGTCTAGCGCGAGTATTTCATCCCACGACCAAAAGTTGCGTGGTGCACCGGCCGCTACAGCGGCACCGCCCCTCGCATACTCCTCGAGCGGTGGTTCAATGAGGATGACGTCGAACTTGGTGCCGAGCGCTTTCAGATCGAATGTTTTCAGATCCGCCCGCAGGTACATGGGCGGTGTGGCAGTTTCCGCGATCAGTTCATCCTTTAGGCGGATCAGTTCGCGCAGCTTCGGGTACTCTTCGAACCGGTCCGCTAACCCGACGTCACGGATAAAGTTCTGTGGCCGTTGCCCCGTATCGACAAAGTGCTGGCAGTAATCGTTGTGCGGGTTGGACGATTGTGTGCCCTGAGTACGTGAAGAGATGGTTAGGGTTGTCTGCTATTACGATAGCTAGCGAAAACGTACCTTTAGAAAAGTGGACGAATCCCGATACACAAGCCCTTCGGCCGTTTGGGACGTTTTGGACGAGCTAGCTTCCTCGTCCTCGTACCGTTGCGATTTGTTGATTGGTGAGTCTTCCGCAGTGCCGAGTACGTGCTTCAAATCTTCCACACAGGACACACCGAACTGAAAAAAAAGATCAAACGAACCATAAACACTGCGTCCACTGGTCCATCCGTTACGGTCCGCTTTCCTACTTACGGTTTGAGCGAGCAGCATCTTACGCTTTTGTGATTGCTCACGCCGGGACTTGATAACGTCGCTCATGGTATTTGTTGCTAGATTAACTCGCTTGCCTGCCCTATACTAACCAGTCGCTTCCACAATACCCAAAACTTATTGCTAATAATCGATCGATTCCGCGTTGCGTTTGTGCGGAACCGGGGAGCGTTAATTCCTAAAAACAGAGTAAAATCAGCTACGAGGCGACGGTGCCTGACGATGCGGCATCGTATTTAGTTGGTGATGAGGTTGCGCTTCTTATTGCTTTGCTTCTTCTTCCTGGAGAGAAAGTTCCGTCCGTCCGTCCGTGCGTGTGTGGTTTGTGTTCCAACTCCTCCCGGGTTTGGTTGTGTTGATCGGTTGCGGCGGCAGTACGGGAGGGGGGGTGCCGATGGGAGGCGAAGAGAAGTCCGCGGAACTCGTTGCCCTCTGTGGCAAGGGCAGTTGATGGGTGAGTTGATACTTTGGCCCGTATTTGTTTCGATCGCGGGCTGTCTGGTTTGCCACAGGTATTCCGTCCAGATTACTTCACACAGTGTTTTCTAGCCGTATTTATTTGGCTGTCCGCATCCCAAACGATGCCTGCGCGTGTAGTTGTGCTTGGTTGTCAGTTTTGTTCCGTTGCGTACTGTGTGTTTATGGCGTCGGGTTGTGGTGTCCGTCGCGATTGCCGGTTATGTTACAACATGTAATTTAACGTAAAAAAAATGTTACAAAGTTGTTTTCCCGTCCATTGCGAACAAGCTTTCGTATTATTACATTGCATTGCGTTGCGTTTTTATTTGAAAGCCTTTATTTGATTACAACCGGCGTTACCGGCAGTGCTGCCAAGCGCGATGGCGGGAAAGCAACCACATAGTCCAAATAGTAGGCAACATCTGCAACATTTCCATGGCAACGGTTAGCAAGAATGTCTAGTTCTTGCTGGATAGCGTAGCGGTCAGTTTAGTCTCATCGGTTCTTCTCAGCGCTTCGTTCAAGTGGGAAATTCTCATTACACACCAGAGTGAAATATTTGATGATGAATCCCAATTATCCAACTCCCAAACGCTCTCGTAAGTACTAGAATTAACTGAATTTGAAGAACAGTTGCGATTCCTTATCTTAAACTCTTGTATCCCGTAGGTTGTAGCAATCACCCGGAACAGCAGTGCCACCATATGCAAATGTTTTCCGTTCCACCGCCTACAATTCCACCACCAAACCCGGTACCGCTGCTAATGATACGTTCTTCAATGCCTCCGGTGTGGTTATACACAGGACCCACAACATATGACCAGATGCAGTAAGTAGATACAGGAATTAGTGTATGGTTGATTCAAAATGCTCATGATTGTGTGAATATGTGTATGTGTGTGTGTGCGTGCGTGTGTGTAGGTTCAATTTCAGTTGCTCGTCCGGCAATTCGTTCCTTAGCAACCATGCTTCATCTGCTGCCGGACCATCGTCATCATCGGTTGTTTCGTCTTCATACGAATTTCGGATGTCGAGCATTTTCCAGAACAATCCGTCCAACATGGCTGCCACCGATTCGGAACAAGAAACGGCTATGTAAGTAAATTCTTTGTACTGAACATTGCCACACTAGTTTTTCTAATCGTTTATGCGGTTTTGTAGAAGCACCGTACCATCGGCGAAAAAGTCACCTTCACCGGCCTGTCTACTCGAACAATTTCCTGAGTTGGTGCGGACAGCATTGGAGGGATGCAAAAAAGCGGAACAACTGGCGCAGAATCATCAGAAACGGCCGTGCTTCAAGAAAATTGATAGTTTATGCGCTCGACTGAAGCAGGACCTGGTGAAGGTGGATAACGTAATGTCCAACATCAACTCGCAAGGGTTGGCATGGGCGGTGAAAGACTTCATCTTCGTGTTCACCAGAATCATGAACGCATGGATCATCATCAAGGGCTACGTGCCGAACAAGCCGGAAGGCATGCTGATGATCCAGCGCGAACTGTGCCCCAACTTCCTGGACGCGTTTGGGCACTGGCATGAGGCAACGCATGAACTCATCCAGTCGCTTATCCAATCGTTCACCAACTTGAACAAGCTGGCAAAGCAACAGCGCAGTGGAGGGAATATTTTTGCCAAGCCCGAAGAACAGTCAGTCACGGCCGGTGAGGGCGCTGCTGGCGGTGCGAGTGGGCAGCCATTGCCGCGTGATCTGCTCGGTGAGATCGGGGAAACTGAGCCACTCAACTCACTCGGTGAAGGATCGTACATTAAGGCTGGGATTTATCGTTTCAATCCTCCACCCGGGTTCGAGGAAAAAACACCGACCGATCAACAACAACGCAAGCAAGCACCGGCGGATGTGCAGGCTGCAGCTGTTACTCCGATGAGCTCAAAGCAGCCTAAGCTTAGCAATGGCAATGATGTCGGTAACACAGCCGCCCAGTGTAATGCTCGCCAGGAAATGGAGAATTTTCTGCGGAAAACTTCGATCGAGTGCATCAAATGGGTGATTGATGAAGTTCGTGCGATCGAGGAAGGCCAATATTTCTATTGCCTTAATTTTGCCAAAAATTATGTAAGTATCACGTTTGCAGAAGAGTGTGATCAGGATCTCTTGATCGCGATGGAAGATGGCGCAATTATTGAAGTTCTTTCGAACGAAAGCGGGCTTTCGCTAACAAACGGGAAGCAGAAAATGAGAGCAGCAAATTTTCTCCCTCGCTTTTCCGAGGGCGTATGCGCCAAAAAGGGGAATCCCGGACTGCTCAGCGCATGCTCTCTCTCTCTATCTCTCGCTTTCGTTTGGTTCCCGTCTCTCAAGTGCAATGCAAAAAGCTCCCAGCAATTCTCATTGCATTTTGTTCTATTACAGTTTCCCGATTTCCATCTGATTGCATCGGACATGATAGACCTACGCCAAGTGTACCGGAAACATCATGCTGGTCAGTATACGATGATGGTTGAGCTGATTGATGATTTGCAGCAGATTGTTGAATGCTGCAAGCAGTACGTGGAAGTTTCAACCCAGTTTGAGATTTGGATTCCCAGCGATCCGGTTCCGGACAACAGCAGTGCTATACAGCGACAGGAATGGGAAAATTTCCCTAAAATTCAAAATTTCATTGCCAAAATGGAACGTCTGCTATCCCAAATTCGTGCGAAGGAACGTTCAATAATGGCGGATCGTGGCACGGATGGACGATCGCTTCATTGTGGCACGGAGAATGGTCTCGGATTGCAACAGCAGGTTTAAGCCGGCACGGGACATTCTTTTTAGACTGACACGCGTACACGGAAAAGACTGAACGCCACAATCTTCATCATCCGGATAATAGGACATTTAATCTAAATGAATAGTAATTTATTACATGCATCTCATTGCAGGGAATAATATAATTTATCAATTGGTAT
>KZ061593.1:23922-74578 GCA_002091835.1 Anopheles maculatus | reverse complement strand
ACACGCGATCTCCCCCGAATACGGGGAAAACCACGTCCCCGGCCCCGTAACACTTTCCCGTTGGCGGGCGGACTTTTGGGTCGTAACGCTTCGATCCGCTCGGTACACCCGGTGGTTGGACTTTCCTCGAACGAGTTGGCGTACAGTTCACTGTTAAAGTTCGAATTGGTCAGCTCCGGTCCGATCGTTACCCAGCCGGGCCGTATCGTGGAATCGCGCCCGAAGATATGCAACCGGCGCCGCCCAAGACAAAAGTGTTCGATGATGTGAAAGATTTCGATCGGTTTCTCCAAACTGCCAAACTCGGCCTCCTCCGAGATGATCAGATCGATGTCCACGTTGGCATGGATGAAATCTCCATCGGTCGAACGGCGCACCGTACCCTTTATTCCCATCAGACAGTGTTCCTTCGTGCGCTGAAACACGGCTTTCGGTTCGAGAATTTTCGAATGCCCAGGTGAATCGATATTCGTCCGTATCCAGCAAATGTCCTCACACCGTCGGAAGCCCCACTTGCGCAAACAGTTGCGTCCCATGTCCAGCCCTTCGGAGCTGCCGCACCACAAAAACACGAAGCTCCGATGGGCGGCCACCTCACCAATGTCTAGCGCGAGTATTTCATCCCACGACCAAAAGTTGCGTGGTGCACCGGCCGCTACAGCGGCACCGCCCCTCGCATACTCCTCGAGCGGTGGTTCAATGAGGATGACGTCGAACTTGGTGCCGAGCGCTTTCAGATCGAATGTTTTCAGATCCGCCCGCAGGTACATGGGCGGTGTGGCAGTTTCCGCGATCAGTTCATCCTTTAGGCGGATCAGTTCGCGCAGCTTCGGGTACTCTTCGAACCGGTCCGCTAACCCGACGTCACGGATAAAGTTCTGTGGCCGTTGCCCCGTATCGACAAAGTGCTGGCAGTAATCGTTGTGCGGGTTGGACGATTGTGTGCCCTGAGTACGTGAAGAGATGGTTAGGGTTGTCTGCTATTACGATAGCTAGCGAAAACGTACCTTTAGAAAAGTGGACGAATCCCGATACACAAGCCCTTCGGCCGTTTGGGACGTTTTGGACGAGCTAGCTTCCTCGTCCTCGTACCGTTGCGATTTGTTGATTGGTGAGTCTTCCGCAGTGCCGAGTACGTGCTTCAAATCTTCCACACAGGACACACCGAACTGAAAAAAAAGATCAAACGAACCATAAACACTGCGTCCACTGGTCCATCCGTTACGGTCCGCTTTCCTACTTACGGTTTGAGCGAGCAGCATCTTACGCTTTTGTGATTGCTCACGCCGGGACTTGATAACGTCGCTCATGGTATTTGTTGCTAGATTAACTCGCTTGCCTGCCCTATACTAACCAGTCGCTTCCACAATACCCAAAACTTATTGCTAATAATCGATCGATTCCGCGTTGCGTTTGTGCGGAACCGGGGAGCGTTAATTCCTAAAAACAGAGTAAAATCAGCTACGAGGCGACGGTGCCTGACGATGCGGCATCGTATTTAGTTGGTGATGAGGTTGCGCTTCTTATTGCTTTGCTTCTTCTTCCTGGAGAGAAAGTTCCGTCCGTCCGTCCGTGCGTGTGTGGTTTGTGTTCCAACTCCTCCCGGGTTTGGTTGTGTTGATCGGTTGCGGCGGCAGTACGGGAGGGGGGGTGCCGATGGGAGGCGAAGAGAAGTCCGCGGAACTCGTTGCCCTCTGTGGCAAGGGCAGTTGATGGTTGAGTTGATACTTTGGCCCGTATTTGTTTCGATCGCGGGCTGTCTGGTTTGCCACAGGTATTCCGTCCAGATTACTTCACACAGTGTTTTCTAGCCGTATTTATTTGGCTGTCCGCATCCCAAACGATGCCTGCGCGTGTAGTTGTGCTTGGTTGTCAGTTTTGTTCCGTTGCGTACTGTGTGTTTATGGCGTCGGGTTGTGGTGTCCGTCGCGATTGCCGGTTATGTTACAACATGTAATTTAACGTAAAAAAAATGTTACAAAGTTGTTTTCCCGTCCATTGCGAACAAGCTTTCGTATTATTACATTGCATTGCGTTGCGTTTTTATTTGAAAGCCTTTATTTGATTACAACCGGCGTTACCGGCAGTGCTGCCAAGCGCGATGGCGGGAAAGCAACCACAACCACATAGTCCAAATAGTAGGCAGCATCTGCAACGTTTCCATGGCAACGGTTAGCAAGAATGTCAAGTTCTTGCTGGATAGCATAGCGGTCAGTTTAGTCTCATCGGTTCTTCTCAGCGCTTCGTTCAAGTGGGAAATTCTCATTACACACCAGAGTGAAATATTTGATGATGAATCCCAATTATCCAACTCCCAAACGCTCTCGTAAGTACTAGAATTAACTGAATTTGAAGAACAGTTGCGATTCCTTATCTTAAACTCTTGTATCCCGTAGGTTGTAGCAATCACCCGGAACAGCAGTGCCACCATATGCAAATGTTTTCCGTTCCACCGCCTACAATTCCACCACCAAACCCGGTACCGCTGCTAATGATACGTTCTTCAATGCCTCCGGTGTGGTTATACACAGGACCCACAACATATGACCAGATGCAGTAAGTAGATACAGGAATTAGTGTATGGTTGATTCAAAATGCTCATGATTGTGTGAATATGTGTATGTGTGTGTGTGCGTGCGTGTGTGTAGGTTCAATTTCAGTTGCTCGTCCGGCAATTCGTTCCTTAGCAACCATGCTTCATCTGCTGCCGGACCATCGTCATCATCGGTTGTTTCGTCTTCATACGAATTTCGGATGTCGAGCATTTTCCAGAACAATCCGTCCAACATGGCTGCCACCGATTCGGAACAAGAAACGGCTATGTAAGTAAATTCTTTGTACTGAACATTGCCACACTAGTTTTTCTAATCGTTTATGCGGTTTTGTAGAAGCACCGTACCATCGGCGAAAAAGTCACCTTCACCGGCCTGTCTACTCGAACAATTTCCTGAGTTGGTGCGGACAGCATTGGAGGGATGCAAAAAAGCGGAACAACTGGCGCAGAATCATCAGAAACGGCCGTGCTTCAAGAAAATTGATAGTTTATGCGCTCGACTGAAGCAGGACCTGGTGAAGGTGGATAACGTAATGTCCAACATCAACTCGCAAGGGTTGGCATGGGCGGTGAAAGACTTCATCTTCGTGTTCACCAGAATCATGAACGCATGGATCATCATCAAGGGCTACGTGCCGAACAAGCCGGAAGGCATGCTGATGATCCAGCGCGAACTGTGCCCCAACTTCCTGGACGCGTTTGGGCACTGGCATGAGGCAACGCATGAACTCATCCAGTCGCTTATCCAATCGTTCACCAACTTGAACAAGCTGGCAAAGCAACAGCGCAGTGGAGGGAATATTTTTGCCAAGCCCGAAGAACAGTCAGTCACTGCCGGTGAGGGCGCTGCTGGCGGTGCGAGTGGGCAGCCATTGCCGCGTGATCTGCTCGGTGAGATCGGGGAAACTGAGCCACTCAACTCACTCGGTGAAGGATCGTACATTAAGGCTGGGATTTATCGTTTCAATCCTCCACCCGGGTTCGAGGAAAAAACACCGACCGATCAACAACAACGCAAGCAAGCACCGGCGGATGTGCAGGCTGCAGCTGTTACTCCGATGAGCTCAAAGCAGCCTAAGCTTAGCAATGGCAATGATGTCGGTAACACAGCCGCCCAGTGTAATGCTCGCCAGGAAATGGAGAATTTTCTGCGGAAAACTTCGATCGAGTGCATCAAATGGGTGATTGATGAAGTTCGTGCGATCGAGGAAGGCCAATATTTCTATTGTCTTAATTTTGCCAAAAATTATGTAAGTATCACGTTTGCAGAAGAGTGTGATCAGGATCTCTTGATCGCGATGGAAGATGGCGCAATTATTGAAGTTCTTTCGAACGAAAGCGGGCTTTTGCTAACAAACGGGAAGCAGAAAATGAGAGCAGCAAATTTTCTCCCTCGCTTTTCCGAGGGCGTATGCGCCAAAAAGGGGAATCCCGGACTGCTCAGCGCATGCTCTCTCTCTCTATCTCTCGCTTTCGTTTGGTTCCCGTCTCTCAAGTGCAATGCAAAAAGCTCCCAGCAATTCTCATTGCATTTTGTTCTATTACAGTTTCCCGATTTCCATCTGATTGCATCGGACATGATAGACCTACGCCAAGTGTACCGGAAACATCATGCTGGTCAGTATACGATGATGGTTGAGCTGATTGATGATTTGCAGCAGATTGTTGAATGCTGCAAGCAGTACGTGGAAGTTTCAACCCAGTTTGAGATTTGGATTCCCAGCGATCCGGTTCCGGACAACAGCAGTGCTATACAGCGACAGGAATGGGAAAATTTCCCTAAAATTCAAAATTTCATTGCCAAAATGGAACGTCTGCTATCCCAAATTCGTGCGAAGGAACGTTCAATAATGGCGGATCGTGGCACGGATGGACGATCGCTTCATTGTGGCACGGAGAATGGTCTCGGATTGCAACAGCAGGTTTAAGCCGGCACGGGACATTCTTTTTAGACTGACACGCGTACACGGAAAAGACTGAACGCCACAATCTTCATCATCCGGATAATAGGACATTTAATCTAAATGAATAGTAATTTATTACATGCATCTCATTGCAGGGAATAATATAATTTATCAATTGGTATACTAACACTGGTGTTGGGTAAAAGCAAAATCTCACATTGTTATCAAGCTTTGCATTGTAATTAGCTAATAATTGTTGAATCTAACCTTTTAAATGCTCTGTTATAACTCTCAAATGGTTTTCAATATAAAGAGAATTTTAGCCTTGTAGAATTATAGCAAATCAATCTCTAACGACACACAACGACCCTATCGACGATCATGAAGCAAACGTGCTAATAGGTGGGACACGGGTATTGATGGATGTCTGTCGTTGTTTTAAATCGCGGTATTTGCGCCCTGTTCGGTTAGCATCACCGATTTGCTAACAAACAAGATTGTGGTGGATCTCGGAAGCAGACAAATATCTCGCTGCAATAATTATGAACCAGCTTTCGTTTAGCGTTCCGTTTTGTGCTAATGAGCGGTAAGGTTTAACGGGGAACATACAAACAGTGACAAGAATAGTTGGGATTATATTGAAAGTTGTTTATACTTTGGACAGAAATTATGCTCTTTTATTTACTTTTTTGTGATTTTTCTATCACCTATGGGCAACAATGGGTAAAAGTGAAACTCAAAATCACGTTGCAGCGATAACGAAGTTTTGTTTTTCAACTGCACAAACTATGAAATATCGGAATGATTACAATCTTAGAGAGACCGTGCGAGAGAGAACTAGTCGCGAGTCCCCCGCCATGAAGAGCATCTCATCTTCTAAGACGTTCCGAGCACGGTGGGGAAATGCACTCAGCACGTACCAACCCTTGGAAACACCGAGAGCCGAAAGTTAGTGCGGTAGTGGCCATATTTGCACAGTTCGTCGTTACTCGTGACAGTGTACGGTTGTGCTTTGGCCCTTGTCTCGTGGCAGCGTCGTGATTCTCAAGGTTCGTGATACCCTTACACTATAAACGGGAAGTATGGGAAGAGACACCCGGTGGCTGACTCTTCCGGTCATATCTGTAGCAATATTTAGGAACCGTGATTTTTTCTGAAGAATTTCTACACTACACTGACAAAAGGAGGAATACGGAGGGATCGTTTAAGCATCCTTTGGAAAAAAAAGATTGGTGCAAATAGTGGTACTTCGTCGACTCTTGGGTGGAATTCTTCGTGATTGTGTAACAGCACGTTATCACAAGCAGCGCCTCGTTCTTTCTTCAACCTCGAAGGACATTTAACTGAATAGGTACAGGGTTGTGTTTGTGAGTGTGTTCTGGCATATTACGAAATCATAAGGATGTAGCGAGTGCGTGGTATGACAACCTGGACTTCTCTAACTCGTCCCTGGACGCTAGGCGTCTTACGTAATAGAGAAAATGTTGTGAACTTTATTGTTCCAACACTAACTATCCGACAGAACTATGTTTTAAGCTCATATCATATCCTAGAAGTTGTGCAACAGTGGTGGCCTCCTCCAGCCGATGTTTTCCTTTTTCCAACTTACGGCTTATGCGCATGGTTGGGAAAATGGAAAAAAAGACATTTTAATCGATCTCAATACATCCTGAGCTCTCTCGCGTACCGTCGTTTGACCTGTGCGTGTGTATGTGCGTGTGAGTGTATGTGTGTCAGTGTATTGTATGCTTTCTTTTGGCAGGTTAACGCCGAAGTAGTTACGCAAGGAAGCAAGCAGGTGCAAAAGGCAGTGGCGCCAAAAAAGAGGGCTCAGCTTTAGCACAGTCTCCCAGTACTAAACCTAGCACCGAACGTAGCACGATGATGATGTCCTCACTGCAGTCCGTGTTTCTTGTTAGTTTATTGGTGATTGCGGTATTCATCAACAAGGGTAAGTCTTCCTATTTCTTCCTCTAGCTCTCACTCTATGTCTCCGTGGGTAACCCTGACACAAATTTCCAGTGCAGAAATGTGTCCAGCAAGGTGCACAAAACGCAGGTTTTTGTTCCTGTAAAGTGAGAATATAAAAGACAAAGGCATGACAGGTGAAAAGTTTGCAAGCTGACAAAATTCTTTGCCAAAATCGATGAATATGTGATTTATCTCTTACTGCCGGAGATCCCCATCGCAAATGCTTGCAACAGACGACGCTGACCACGGCTTACAGACGGCGGTGTGACGTGATATTATCCAATTCAGACCCTTAATTGAATATTACGAGAAGCGAAAAAAAAACGGGACCAACGATCGGCCGAGTTCCGTGATTCACACGAGGTCAGTTCATCTACGGTTGAGACAGCTTGGTTCCTTGTTCTCGGAGCACAAGAGAAGAGAGCTTCTAGCACGAGAGCCCTAGCACGATGATGAAAAACGCGACTAAATGGGGGCTATGTGGGGCCAAACAGGCACTGGAAGAGGTCTTGACTCGTATTCTAACCTTTGGCAATGCAGCTGTCTAAAAAGAGAAAATAGGACCGATTATGTAAGCAGCAGCAGGTTCGTAATCCGTGAGTTCTCGCGGTGCAGCCGTGTTGTGTGGGGTGAAATTTGGAGGTACGTCCACATTCGCGTACTCTTGATGCCAAAGCTGCCTGGATCGATATTCTGCCAACGTCAAACATATGACGGGGTGTGTGTTTGTGTGTGTATGTGTATGCTGCGTGATATACCTCCTCCGATGGTAACTAGATCGATGAAAATGACAGAATCATTGTCCGGTAGCGAGTTGAGAAGAACGATACATCGAATTCTCTCGGCTTTTTCGGGTATTCAAGGTCATGTGGAGAGGTCTGGTCCTATAATTCCTGCCAGGAAACGGGACCACGAACAATTAGCACCCGTTTAATATTAAGCAACGGAGGAAACAAGTTGCTTAGATTAACGCTGATGATAACCGATTAAAAACTCTACTCCGTTCTTCAAAGCATTGGTTCGTTTTGTGGAAGTTTTCGTTTTTTTTTTCTTTTTGCTTCTCTCGTACGTCACAGTGTTACATCGACACGGTCGCTAACTTATCAGCAATACTCTAAAGTACACGCTGTATTGTACGAATAATGTTAACCAACAAACCTGTACGGCAGAAACAGTGCACACAATTTTATCTTAAAGCACGTGTTGTTGACATTCAATCGGTTACATGCTGGGGATTCCACGTCGATGTCTGTCCCATCGTTGCGCTTAATTTATGCACCCGGGCATCCATGAAGTTGTTAATCGTATTCGCTCATTCGATACAGAATGATTGACGATGAAGTAATTCTGGAACTGGAATGAAAACAAGATTAGACTCGAAGCATGACCTCACTACGCTGATCGCCAGTAGCAAAATGTAATTAAGGAGGTTAATCTTAATATGTCGCCAGAGAGAGCGAGCGTATGGTTCCGTACTGCCCTTTCTTATCGTATCACAATTTGCTGTCCTCCGATTGAACGCTATTCAAGCATGAATTAGTAAACATTCAACCTCCCCGAGACTGATAAGACGGCAGGACAGCATCAGCAGCCGTAGTAGCTGAACCCAAAAGTTACCCCTGTCAACTGTGCGTGTGCGTTGCTAATGGAAACGGTACGAATGTTCCTTTCTTTTCGGCTCTTTCAGGTGATGCTATCCGTTGCTTCGAGTGTAACAGTGCGGAGGATTCGACCTGCTCGCACGACAATCCACCGGACACGATGTCGGTCGACTGTAACGATCACAAGGACGGCAACAAGTACACCTTCTGCCGGAAGATCGTCCAGATCATCGAGTTCCCGGTGAACAATCGTAAGTTACGAACGGCGTTACTCTGTTGTTATGGTGTCCTTTAATGCGCTTTCCTATTTCTTTGCCAAAACAGTTCCTCCAGACAACCGAGTGATCCGTGGATGCGGTTGGGATGAGTCCTCCTACAAGGTACGTTATGTGGTTTACCCTTGCTGTAAAGTTTTTCTTAACCGGAAACTCTTCTTCTTTGCAGGGCAAATGCTACCAGCGTTCCGGCTTTGGTGGACGTCAGGAGGTGTGCGCTTGTTACGACGACAATTGCAACGGTGCATCCACACTGTCCGTCACCTTCGGTGTCCTGCTGTTCGGTGCCGTCGCTTTCCTGATTCGTGCTTAATCCAATCAACGGTTCCATTCCGGCACATATCCACCGCGCCGATGCTACTGCGAATGTGGAGTAGTTTCTAGTTTTGTGTTTACCTAAATTACCTCCCTCTCGGGGCAGGAGATCTTCGCTATTTCTATCGAGAGAGCAATAGATCATTCGGTGGAGATGGACGCGAAATTATTGTTCATTCCCCTTTGGTGCGCTAGGGAAGAACCATGTACGCGGTTATACGGTTAGCTTTAAGTTGCTGTTAATCTTTCGAGGAACATTCCAATACCTTCTTCACCTTCTATCATACATCTTGGACCGTCGGGATTTGACCCAGCCGGGGTGCGTGTGTTGATTGATTGTAGACCGAGAGGACCATTTCTAAAAGGTTCCTTTCCGTTTCCGTTTCCGTTTCCTTTTTTGTTTTCGTTAGGCAATTTTTGATACACACACAAAATACCTTACAATCGAGAGGTACGACCGTTTTTGTAAAGAAACCATTTCTACGTTACGCTATTTTAAGATGAAATCAGCAGCAAGTAAGAGAGGTTGTTCGGCTGGTTAAAGATAACAAACAATTGTGCGCAGAACGTGATTGCCGCGTGTTCAATAAATCAGAGTTAGCGTTTAGATGATTTCCGTTATAAACAAACGAAACACCCGAAACAAGCTTACACAAACAGAACCATACAAGGGCAGAATACAAAAAAAAATCGCAACCACAACAGAACACATTAAAATACAGCAAAAGTAGTAAAACAAATGCAGATACCGCTGAGGCGCACCACCGTGTCCTTTGCAAGGGCTCGCTAGGGAAGTCGGCTGTAGACGAAAGGCCGACAATACAAAACAAACACTAAGCTGCCAGAATCGCTTCGTCGCCATGCGCGCGTGTAGTGTTGTAGGGTACCGGGCTTTGGTCTCTTTTTGGTTCGAGGATCAGGCAGGTGCGCACCACCATCCGTTTTCATTCTACAGTTGGAGGGATGCGGATACGGCGGTGGTATCAACAGTGCGCAGCGTCATTTTAACTTACCATCAATAACAATCGGAACGCAACGTGTGACGTGTTGTCGATGCGCATAAATTACTGCAGAACGAGATTTCGGGGTACATGAAGTTCAATAAAATAGACGAGAAAAATTTAAAAAATCATATAAACTTTTTGTTACGGATGGAAGTTATTGTGCAGTGTTGCGGTGAAAGGAACGATCTAGTAGGTGAGTGAATCGAAAGAAGGTGGTGTTGTTGCTACGACACAACCCGCAAGTACACACGAACACGCAGCACCCAATAGCGAAACACAAAATTAGCGATTAGTAGTAATTCGGTAGTGTATAGAACAATCAGCAATAATTTAAGTTGTTTAAGCGCCTAAATCGGTGCATCGTTTAGCTTGCATCGTTATTGTTGACGGGGGACAAAACAAAGGAATCAATGTAACACAAATATCGTCAGAAATAGACTAATGCCTAGCCACCCGCCATGTATAATCCTTTAATTCACTACATATTTCACAGCAGAAACTATGAGGCGAGTCATGGATCCATGATAGCAATTTTACACATGCACTCACACACACACACACACACACACACACACACACACACACACACACACCTATGATAGCCCTAGCTGGAATCGGCACTGGAGGAATCGGCGTTGCCTAGAATCTGTGAGAAAATGTTGAGGCACCACGTTTTCTATCCTCAACCAAAACAAAAAACACACCTTTTGCTACCGTTAAAATCCGAGATGTGAAATAAATTAATTAGCTCAACTCTACCCGAAAATCGTACTCTTTGATGTACTCTTATTGACCGACGAAAACTCTCTTCTTGGTGTGCTGTGCTGAGGATTATTCTTGTCTCTGATGCTTTTAGGTTGGATAGAGCAAAGGCACGTGCCAGCGGAATTATTTGTTTTATCACTCCGTTTTATTTTGAATCTTACCGTTACAAGGCACACACATACATCACACCTGCGCAGTCTGAAAACGATAAGTTCAATGCAGCACAGCCTGCTATAGGCACCTTGGTGATGCCTCATCCAACTGACAGTTGTTGCCCGCTCTCGTCTGTTTTGTTTGTGTTTGAATATTAAACCTCCAAACGATACGACGTCGACGACGACGCTTCGAAACTCCGGGGAAAGAGCCGGCAAAACCGATCGGACAACCTTCGCAAGGCGAATACACGATACAATGGACAAGACCCGCTTCGACATGAAGCTAATAATGGGCGTGAAGGAGTTAGGCTTATGGGACAAGAATAACTTTAATGCGAATTCACAGAAAATGCATGCAGCTTGGAATAAAATAGCGAAACGAAATAAAGTATCTGGTAAGTGTGTTGTTTTGAGGGTAATAGGAGCCGCCGGTGGTACTAACAAGACCGCGCGCAGTTCGTCGTTGCAGGAGTCGCTGGCAATGCATTAAGAAAACCTTCTTTAAAAATGTCGCTCGAAAGGAAACGAGTGGAATAAAGTCTGTTTGGCCCTACTACAACCATATGCTGTTTATGCTAGATTCTCCTCACAATACTGAGTAAGTTTCTGAACCGTATGTCTCAACCGCATGCTACTGCTACCCAGCGTTAATGTTGTTTCTCTATTTGCTTTCTCAAGTTCTTCGATACAATGCAATACATCGGCGGAAGAAAGGGATGAAGAATCGTCGGACGACGAGATGGAAGAGTCGCAAGAGCTGCCCGAGCCCGAACCGGAACTGGCACAGCAACCTCACGAAATGCCACAAGCTGTCCGCCAGCAAATGCCGCTACCGATTACCCGTGCAATATCGGTCGATTCGATAACGAAGGAAGAACCAGAGATTGTGCGCATGGATAAAGCTCGCTGCACACAGGAAACTACTGCCACTGCGGCGGTAGAAAGATTTGCCCAAATGACCAACATAACTCATCCACCGCCAGCACTGTACGCCAGACCGGCCGATGCAAACGATGGTACGGGGCAGGAAGAGCACGAAGAACGGCCCCTATCGTGGCGGACGATCGATACGGATGAACAGTTTCTGCTGAGCTGCCTTACGGCGATGAAGCGACTGTCACGAAGGCGAAACGCTTTGGTACGGCTGCAAATTCAACAGCTCATGTTCGAGGCCGAGTTTGCCAATGATGATGAGGCCGCCTGAAATGGGGCGTACAACAATCGGTCATAACAACATATACTGAACCTAGGCCAGGTATTTCGTGCAGCAGGTTGGCCTACTATGATTACCCACTTTTTTTCCAGCTGACGTTGACGTATCCAATGCTAAGTTGACTTGCTTTCGGTACAAAATGGCAAAACAAAACATTTAAAATTATTTCATACAGCCTACATGCTGTTCCTTACATGACTCTCTATCTGCCTGTTGCTTGTTACTCGAATCAACCAACCAACTCGCTTCCATCAACCCCCCCTTCCACTCTGTGTGTGTGTGCCAATTGAGTGCCGTGTGCATGTTATGCAGATATTCGTGATTTGTTGATAATTAATAGTATATTCGATATCGATGACGCTTTAATTATCGCCATCCCGACGACGTTTGAGCAGGGTTTCGGCGAGCGAATATGCGTATGAAGATAACAACGTTAGAACGGGTTATTATTATTATGGTACGAATTGTAAGAGATTTGTCAATGTTTTTTACAAAATAAATTTTATAATAAAACTAAATAAAACAGTAAAATCGAAGAAGCGAAGCTATGGAAGAATCGAACGAGTGGGCTTTTAGGCTAAGACAACTATTAAGTTCGATAGGACGTTGAGTCCTGCGCTCAGTAGCGAAACTACGACGTATGTATCGTTGGTTTGATTTCGAAGACTAGTCTGCAAAAGTTTCTTGGAAGACAAGAGCCCTTGGACACTGCTGCCTTGATAGGGATTTTGTTAATCGCGTCTACTGTACTCTATCGAATCGCGTTACACCAGCAGGAGATTGGTTCTTGATAGAAGAACGACGCCATAGAATGAGTTTCTTGGAATCGAAATGGCGTCCTGACAATATTTCCCTGGTGTTCTAAATCTCAAGCGGAAGTAGAACTCGATCGTAGCGTGACGTATGTGTAAATAACCATCCCACGGCCATTCCACCGTACCCCGACCGACTGTGGATCACTTTCGCAACGCGTGCAGAAATGGTGGGGCAATCAAACGACAACGCTCTCCTGTTACAAAGCACGGAAGCGTAACATAAGCAGCCCATGTGCTGGCTAGATTCTAATGATATCCGTTGCTTGGAAGTTGAATAAAACGACGGACGAATGAATGTACTGGGAGAAAATAAAAATAGACAGATTATAGCGACATGCATTGACTGGTGGCAGTGTAACATAGTCTAGGGTAATGGGATATAACGAAGAGAACTGCAGTATCAGTTTGATAATGGTAAAGATCGATCAATCAACAACATTCCTTCCTTTCCGTACCGCTCGGTAAAGGCGTCGTGAAAAGGCAACTTGGACAATATGAACATTGTTAAGCATAAGCCGGAGCAACATTAGCACATGTATCCAAATCCAAATTAGCACCACTGATCAATCTATGCCCCACCATATCTTCGTTAAGCATGGAGTGGGGATTGATTTGGGACCGAATTTAGTACGATCGATTTTCGAAATAAGACACCCGGTCGCCCGATCCGATCCCGATCAGTTGTCCGGTCCGTTGAGCTGTTCGGAGCTGTACCTGTACCTGCAGACCTCTCGTAGCCTTTCCATTCTGACGCTACCATGGACGCTGCTACTGATCGGTTGGGATTTACTGTTTTAGTGGTGCTTGTGGTGTTGTTTGGTGCGAGTTCCGGTAAGAGTGTGTACACATTAGGGGAAGATACGGCCTTCAATACCTCCATCCCCGGACCATCCAGCTTGACAAGGTCGTTCTGTCAAACCGCCTAATCAGCTAACACGATCACATTCCACCGTAAATTCCACGTGATATGGCGCACCTTCTTCGGCCGCCCCGGTGTGAATAATTAATAGAATACTTTTACCCTCACCCGGTAACACCGTTTTGTCACAACTGTTCCGCGTTATCCGGCATCTAGGTGCCCTCTACCGGGGTTGATTGATGATGAGTGGTCGCTTTTGGGGCTGGATGGATGGACCGCGTAGTGTTTGCCGTTGTTACCGTGACGGTATGACATGCTGTCAACATTTTCTGCAACCCTTGTGTTTCCTGGTTCCACTTCCCGGAACGACAACAACGAACAACGAACGGAATAAATGGTAGTGTCCGAAGTGAGAAGATTGTCCGTGGACTGATAAGCACGACAATGCATTAACACCGTGTACACATTGCTCGTTAAAATGGGTTTGTTAGTGCGTGTGAGTGTGTGCGTGTGTGTGTTTATCCTATTTTTACGCTGGTTCTGGACCCGCACCGTAATCGACACCTGGTGCAGGAATGGTTCATGTTTACTCATTCGGAAATTCATGATTGGAAAAATTGTTTGCACTCACATCAGGCTATTTTGACCGGTACAGTAGTGGTAGTGTAATGAAGCTAAGGGACAGCCACTTCGTTAGTAACGTTCCAGTGTGTCGGTAGCAGCACGTCGTGAGCGTGGTAGATTACCTTCGCATTAATAATTCATGATTTCGGAGTTGTGGTCCTGCGAGAAGCCTGGATAAACAATCGACAGCGTTATCGAGTAAATCAGCCACTCCGACCAACACCACTATTTGAACGAAGCGTGACGAACAATTGAATATCCCTCGAGGAACCATACTCAAAAAAAAGCGATAAAATATCGATTAGAGAAATGTTTTCTGTTGCAAAATACGTTTGACCTTTCGCACAAGTCGTCCACATTCGACCGGCACAAAAACACTCATCGAGAATTCGATTAGACATGGGCATCGGGGTGTACTTGTCGCCCTCAACTCAACCCAGCCGGTAATGAAAATTTCACTGCTCCATCACGCATTAATGACCAAATCGCAATGGTTTCGCAATCGCGAGTTAGCGAACCTTCCAAGGTAGAACGAGAACTGCGTGATTTAGCTACTACATGCTCAATGAATTGGAAATTATTTATCACATTCCCCTTCCCTACCTCCTCATCTCATCGTACTCCCGGTGTTCCTCTCGGCCAACCAAAAAAGAAAGGTGTGCGCCTAATATTACTAATACTACACCATTGGGACCATAATAACCTTACACCACCAAGCAGTACAGAGAGAGGAGTTGGAGTTTTTCGTAGTGAAATAAAAGTAAACCGTGACATTGGGGCTAATTGTTGGGCACGCGTGCGTCACTCTTTATGGTACGCAACGCAAACGAGACTATTAATTTTGCATGTAATAATTATGGATATGAGCTTTGCGTTTTGTGTGCGGCATTATTTACGATGTACCCTGGAGTGGAGCGGATTGGACCAGGGATATATGTAGGTTTGAGCAGGTTTGCCCACAAAAAGGAAGGTCACAATTTTTCCCCTTGGTCTGCTGCAACAATCCTCGATATCGCGCGAGGGCTTCTTCTTCTTTCTTGGCCTAACGACCTCTTAGGTCATGCCTGCCATTTCTGGCTTACTAGGCTTATTGTTACCGCATAGGTGGATAGTCAGTCCTCACTATGGAGGAACGGCCCAGATGAGACTTGAACCCCGGTCCTGCCGTGTGTAGACCGGCGGCGCTGTCGCATCTACCAACGGGCGAGGTTTAACGCCGTCTTTTTCCAATCCAATATCCTGGCATTTCTGGGGAACACATCGACGACTTCAATTCCTCCCGGATTTTGCCCTTCACGACTCTTTTCTCTCTGTACATGTGGATGTCCTTGATGAGATTTATACTGGAGAATATGGATGGCTTCGACGATGTTGAACAAGATTCATGTCTTAGAGGCGTATGTGAGTACTGAGTACTATAAATGCTCTCTATTGTTCACGTTTTGTTCGACACCACAGGCGATAGTATGACCGGATTTTGATCTCAGCATTCACATTGATAGAAGACGTTATGGACGACTTCAATTGTGGCTAATCTAAAGTAATCGGATCTAAACTTACGCTCCAATTCCAGTAAGTGCGCTTCGTTGCTACACCTGCAACTCGAACGACAACTCCGAATGCTTTGCACCACCGGTCAACTTTACCGAGAGCGATCTGCAGGACAACAGGACCATACCGGCCCGGCTACTAGTCGACTGTCCGCTCGATCCGATGGGACGTGAACCGTTCTGCCGGAAGGTGAACTTACTCGGTAAGTTAGCGTACGACGGGTGTACGATCATTGCTTGATCGTTTGCATTTGATTGCAGTGATCGGTGGCAGCCTACCGGATCATACGCGCGTAACACGTGAGTGTGGTTACGATCGGGCTCGTCGACCCTGCTACAAAATAGAGAACGGTGGCCACGAAGAACTCGTGTGTCAGTGCTTTACCGATGGCTGCAACGGTGCCCCACAGATCACCGTGTCCCGTGTGTTGGGTGGGCTGATTGCAGTTACAGGACTATTGCTAGGACACGGCCACCGCACCATGTGATGCTTGGAAGAACAACAACACTGTCCACTTGATGGAATAAATTTGCACCACCGAAACGCATGGTGTGCCAGCAGATTGGTTCGGTGTCGGGCCAAAATTCAAGCTTGACTTTTACGACCACCAAAACTACAGTCCCCGGAATCATCGGGAAGCCTGTATGGGTGTATGTGCGAAAGAAAACAGACGACTCATCAGCAATTCAAATCACGCGGGGCCTTCTCATTTCGCAATTTCCACTTTGTTTGTGTTAGAGTAATGGAATCGATTCATCCACGCGGGTATACATCCACCCGACGATGGGTCGATGGTAAGTAAATTTTAATGGCGGCAATGGAGAAGCTCGGTACTCGATACTCGGAAGATAAAGCGGGCCGGTTTCTTCACGACCGACGGTAGGACAAATGGAGACAAATAGAGAGAGAGAAAAAACAACCTCAAAAAATGCGCTCCGTTACCGATTAGCATCCTTGGGTACGATTTGTTTATTTTCCAGAGAACGATGTTTTTAGCTGAGGACACCGCCACCAGACAAATTACACCTCTCGATGATTGAAATTGAAAAATGTTCTTTTGCTAGAGCTAGTGGGTCACATTCTTTGTGGTTTGTTGAGGTTAAAAAAAGCGGAATTCCTTTTGTGGCTAAATAAACGAAAACTGTTCACAACTTCCCATCAAGCAGACAGAGATCGTCAGCGGATACGGCAGATAAATTTCTTCTTCATGACGTCAGCACAGTTTTTGTGTGTGTGTGTGTGTGTGTGATTAGTGTGCTTTGGTGACGACTTTTTTAACGACCGTATGTCAATGGAGTCAAAATTAGATAGACCCCTCCGTTTGTCTCTCGCTACGCTATTCCACCAACCACCACGAACTCTCATTATCACGTCTTGCACGGTGCGGTGACCTTGTGCAGACTTCGCCCAAGTTCGCCCGAGTAGTTTCGTTCGGAGAAAATTAATTTTCGTGACCGAAAATGTTGGTAGTCGGTAGGTAGGAAGGAAGCACAAGTTTTGGGCAAGCTTTTGCACTGGGAAAGAAATAATTTCCGGTTGTTATGCAAATTACTTTATTTAAGCAATTTCGGTGAGAAACGATGTTTTTGGTGGAGGCAAAACAATCTCCCGCCGATGTGAAGTTGTGTAAGCAAAGCTCGGTGTACTTACCCGCTCGGTACGCTAGTTCATCACTCGGTGCAGGAACGCGTTACAGCTGTAGGCAGTTTTCATGACCTGGGTGAACGAAAGGGACAACATCTGTTAACGATTTCGTTGGCTATATTACACACCATAATCCTTACCACAGTGAAGAGCGCAAACGAAAGAAAGCCAAAGCCACCAACACTAAAGCCATAGTTGCGCTGGGCGTTCTGTAGCATAAACAGTACATTCTGAAGATCGCGACGATTCCACAGCGTGTACCATCGGTTGGTGTACACCGCGACACTGAAATCGGCCGCTTTGCTTACGACCAGTTCGCCACAGTAACAGAAAAGCCACATCTTGTTGACGTTGGTCAGCAGCATACCGTACGAACCGTTGTTAAACTTAAGCTGAATGTGAAACAATGATACGCAGATGTGAACGATCGAGCAGAGCGCTTGCATCAGGTAAACGTCCCGGTATATGCTGGAACACTTTGAGAGGAATCTATCCAGAGAGAGGGACAGAGAGAGAGCGATTAATGTGGAGCTTGCGAAACCCAACCGGAAAAGCTTTACTTTGAAAGATCTGTGTGGATCGCGTACACCTTCCTTATCAATCTCCTTTGTTGCTCTACATTATCGGGGCTAGTAGGATGTGGAATGATTGCATTGAATGATTTGCATACATTTAGGCGTACCCTACCGTACCTTTGACCAATCTGACGAAGATACACAATCAGTATCTCGAGCTGGGATGCTGAATAGCACACAAACAAATAAAATGGTCCATCCAGCCCAACAAACACCAACGCGACCCAGTTCGCCTGCACAAGCTGCAGCATGTAGTTGAGCATATACCAAGGATCTTTGTAGTAGTCTACAAACGGTATCGAGTAGCCGACCGGTAGGACACGTTCTCGAATACCACCCGATAGCACTGGATAGATTAGCAGCATTGTTGCCGCAGACAGATACGACGCGATCGTTATGATCAGTAGCTTCCTGTGTGTTTTGAGGTGTGGTAAATGTCACTTTAAAACGCTTTATCTTATCCCGTTCTAATCAACCCTGTTGTACCTTGCCAGTCGCATGTACTTCCCACAGATAGCATCCTCTAGCGGACCGTTCTGATAGCTTCGATCGTTCAGCACGGTGCTTATCATCTGCTTGATCTCCTTCCGCCGGTACACCATCCCGCTGAGCTTAAGCAACACCTCTAAAGCGCTTACAAATGCCGACACACTCAGTATTACCGTGTCAAGATCGGACCGGTAACGGACCGCGTGCATCACAATCGTCACGAGTGAGATGGTAATTTCCAAAAAGTAAAACTGGAAAAGTGCGGTAGTGATCGGTGTTACCAGGAAGTCATCGTCGAAGATGCGAAGTAGCGTTATTTTGAGGAACCAATGGAACACCTCGTAAATACGGTTGTAATTCAGCTCGAGGTATTGGCGAGATTTGCGCTGGTAGTGCATCGTTAGTGTCGGAGAATTGAACTGCAAGTGATCGACAAACAGAGCACCCTTTAAATAGAGCTGATTGCGATCAAAATTATGTAAATTATACCTTATTACTGAAGAGTCTTTCTAATACGTTGCCAGCGCCTGCATTTATGCAATCATTTCTTTATGAATAATTGTAAATTGTGTTTGCAGTGCTGGTGTTTCTTGCTTGGAATCGCGTAGGTTTATGGAATTGTTCAATATTGCATACTTTCAGGCGTATTCAGCGTAGACACAAACCTTAAGGAGATGTGTCGATGGTTATACTAACAGCTCTATTACTATCACAATAATGGGCTCAATTTGAATCAATTGGTATGTACTTTGGAACACCTTCCTTCTAATTAAAGCTATTAAAAAACAATCAATTCACTGTAAATATTGACATTGGAGAAATCTAAATATAATGTTAAACTATGCAAGATAAAAAATAGATTGTTTAAAAAATATCATTTTGCCGAAGCATAAATGTAGGCGCAACTTTGCCCCACCGCAAATAACAGTGCGCCTAAAGTTATAGAATAATTTAATTTTTGTCTGTCTTCAACCGCCAGATGCTTTATTTAACTCTTCAATCGCTCTCCTTGTGAGATTAGTTCCATATGCTTTGATGGCCTTTCTCCTTCACACACACATACGCATACACACACCAAACTAAAACTCTTATCTGGTAAAGTTAATTTGCTTTCCATGCCACGAGCTTCCATCTGCTCCGTTGCTCTGTACGTCCGCCGTCTAGCATATACAGGGGAATTAGTATTTATGGGAAGCTACCCAATTTTATGACTTCATTAAAACTGGCGACATTGGCTGCCGGTAGACAGTTTTTCGCTCGCGGACATGAACATAAATTTCTGTCCGGAAGAAAGTTGCAGAACAACAGAAGCCTTACTCACTGACGGGTTGCTACTGTTGGGTACTGCGAATGTAGGGCAACAACCGGGTCACCCTTTCGGGCGATAAATTTTCATCGTTCACTGTAGTGTGCCGTGTGCCGTGTCAGTCACCGGGATCAGGAGATTCTGTATGAGGCTAGCGATATAGAACGCACAACACGGTGTCAGCTTGCAAGTCTCATATGGTGGCGTAGAAACTAATTTTCTCTCCACTGTTGAAAAGCTACGTACGTACATATGGAGCTTAATCCAGCTTTTTCTCTCTGGAAGAACCCAAAGCATGGACGATGGTGCGCTAGTGAACCAGCAAATATTTAATCAAACATATAACTCGCTCGATTTATGATGGTGAGTTGCAGCTGGCGAGTAATTGAATTGCATCTGCAAAAGGATGTGTGATGCAATCCTGCAGAATGCAATGGAAAATGTAGGAACTCACCTATTAAAAGAACGCATATGCGCCAGGTGTCTGCTAGCGTTTATAAAAGTGAATTAAATTCTAAGAAAGAAGTACGAAGCACGACGAATGCTGTGTCATATGAAACATATAATTTTAATTAAATTAAACCCAGTAAAGCCACTTTACAACCCAGGCTCAGTTCGTTTTCCTCCTATTTGCTTAGTACGAACGATATTGAATTTTCACTAAACTAACCATTCCCGTGTGGTTCTCGGGTAGAACAACTTTGGGCAAATTTATTTCTCCAGCTCGTGCTGACTGCAGCTCCAGAAAGGGTTCCAGAAAGGGAGCACCCATAACCTAACTTATATTGCAACCACGAATGTAAAGATCGGCGTGCAAAAGTGCACCAATGGACGCAAAGTTCATTACACAGGAGTTGCATAATTAAATGGAAGCGAATGTGCAACCCCGAACGAGGAAGCCACACACAAACTAACAATTTCGAGTTGATTTCCATTTTTGGGGTTTCCAGGTTTCGGTTGGTGTGTGAATCGGAGGGAAAACATTCCCCTGTTGCTTGCTTGCTTGCTTGCAGGGTGTTCACACTTCTAAGCTACTCACGTTCACCGGGTGAGGTCAGCAGACGCCACTGCACTTGATTACGTGCATCGTAAATGCACTTTTTGAACTGTGGCCAACAACTGGGTGGCTGTTTTTGTGACCCAGCAGTAGTCCAACAGTCGGGATAAAATGGTTAAGTAAAATGGCACTTTCGCTTCGGTAGAAAGGAAATGAAATAGAACGATTAGAATGGAGAAATTGCATCGTTTTTCATGGTTGAATAGATTCACATTTTTACCCCAGTACGCATCGGTACACTCACATGAATCGTCACTTTGGTGTGCGATGAAGCTACTACCATCACAGGAGAGCCATCACTCAACCACAGTGGGATGTACAGTGCGTTTCAAGAGGGAGGGAAAAAAAAAAACAAACAGCATAAAGTTCTACACAATCAATGAAAAATGGAAAGTTTTATCACTCACTCCTGAACGCACTATGGGGTGGAGTAGAACAAGCGCGATAAAATAATAATATTAAAAAAAAACAATTTCTTTTAGAAAGTTAAACAAAAATATGCTTCTCGAGCCTTTTACCTAAAAATATATTTATACGCTGTTGTTATAAATACGTTAGCTTCATAAACAGTTTAGTTTTATTCTTTTGAGATCAAATAAATAGGGATCTATTGCTTGTTTCGTTCAAAGTACTGGGCGCCTCCAGCGACGTATATTAGTTTCCGAAAATTACCAGAATCACTTGCTACCTTTAGTTCTCGTCTTTCGTGGTCTGGCTCTGCGTGTTAATTCCTTTGCAAAGTAACACCATTGTATCTATAACATCATTTTTAAATATGATGCGATGGTTGGAAAGGCAGAATTTGGGAGATCGTTTTAGACTACAATTTCTCGCAGGAAATGTGCACTAAAACACATTGGTTCTCTCCATTTTTTCTACTAAACTTGTTGTGTTCCGACAAGTATAAGCCTCTTATCAATCTGTAGTGGAAGATTTTATGTTTAATCACCTTCGAGAATTAGAAAGCGAATGAGAAAGAATGAGAGAGTGAATGGGAAAGTGATTGAGAGAGCGAATGAGAGAGAGAATGAAAAGGAGAATGAGAGGGAATGAAAAAGAGAGTGAAATGAGAGAGAGAGAGGTAGAGAGATGAACGAAAGGGGAGAGAAATGAGAGAGAATGAGAGAGAAATGAGAGAAAAATTAGTGACAAATGAGACAGAAATGAGAGAGAAATGAAAGAGAAATAGAGAGAATGAGAGAGCGAGAAGAAAAGAGAATGAGAGTGCGAGAGAGAGAGAGAGAGAAATGAGAGAGAATGAGAGAGAGATAATAAGAGAGAGAGAAAAATGAGAGAGAGAGAATAAGAGAGAGAGACATGACAAAGAAATGAGAGAGATAGGAAGAGAGAGCGAATGAGAGAGAGAGAGAGAATAAGAGAGAATGAGAGAGAATGAGAGCGAATGAGAGAGAATGAAAGAGAATGAGAGAGAGAATGAGAGAGAATGAGAGCGAATGAGAGAGAATGAAAGAGAATGAGAGAGAGAATGAGAGAGAATGAGAGAGAATGAGAGAGAAAAAGAAGAATGAGAGAGAATTAGAGACAATGAGAGAGAATAAGAGAGAATAAGAGAGAATGAGAGAGTTCGCAATTTTCGCGCTGCGATTTTCGCGCCGCGGTTTTCGCGCCGTGATTTTTGCTCTCATTCTCTCATTCTCTCGTTCATTCTCTTTCATTCTCTCTTTAATTCTTACTTATTCTCTCTCATTCTCTTTCTCTCTCATTTTCTCTCTCATTTCTCTTTCTCATGCGCTCTCTCTCATTCTCACTCATTCTCTCTCTCTCTCTCTCTTTCATTTTCTCTCTCATTCTCGCTCATTCTCTCTCATTCTCTCTCATTCTCTCTCATTTTCTCTCATTTTCTCTCGTTCTCTCTCATTCTTTCTCATTCTCTCTCATTCTCACTTATTCTCTCTCATTTTCCCTCATTCTCTCTCATTCTCTCTCATTCTCTTTCTCATTCTTCTCATTCTCTCTCTCTCTTTCATTTTATCGCTCATTTCGCTCTCTTTCTCTCATTCTGTCTCTCTCTCACTTTCTCTCTCATTCTCTCTCATTATCTGTTCTTTAATTCTCTGACATTCTCTCTCATTCTATCGCATACTCTCGCTCATTCTCTCTCATTACCTCTCTTTTTCTCGCATTCTCTCTCATTCTCTCTCATTCTCTCTCTCATTCCCTTTCATTATCAGTATCTCTCTCTCTTTCATTCTCTCTCATTTCTCTCTCATTTCTCTTTCATTCTCTCTTATCCTCACTCATTCTCTCTTATTCTTTTTCATTCTCTCTCATTCTCATGTGACATTTTTCGAGCCCCATCCCGGTTTCGTGAATGTTTTCGTCCCATAGTGATATGGTACGCCCGATTGCGGAAATCAAAGCAATCAAAGCGCGAGGGACAGCGAAAGAGCGAGAGCGAGAGAGAAAACTTCCAGAAGAACAGGTTATTCATCTAAAAATTGCATCCATTGCACGGCAAAGTCATTCTGTGTGCGTGTGTGTGCAGCATCCACCATTTCGCAGGGACAACATCGTCAGCATGTTGCTTGGTTGTCGTCGCATCGCGAAATAAATCCCCATCCGGGGAATCCTTTTCCTAACTCCGGGTGAAAAAAAAAACGGAGAGGGAAATAGGACAATAATAAAAACCGTGAACCGTCGCTCCACCCAGCTTCGGTCTGGTGGGAGATGAAAATAAAAGTTTGTGGGCGCCATCGTGACGCATCAAATCTGCCATTTTCGCCAGCGTGGCGCCGTTCGGAGCTTTCGGACAGTGTGTGTTGTTGTTTGCTCGGGTGTCTCGTTCAAGCGGCACAGTTTTGCTGACTTTTTGATTGGTGCCGTGACCGAGGAGTGGGCCTCACACAACCACTGTGTCTGCCCGGAATACAATTTATTTAATCTCGATATTGAGGCTTCCCGGTTTGACATGGCGTGCCTCACGGGGCATGAATTCTAATTCCCAGTTTAAGATTCTCCGGGTGAGTTTGTAAAGCAGACTGTTCGAATCTCGGATCCAACGTGCCGCCTTTGAAGATATCCATATCAAATTATCAAATTAAGCTAACTTTGGTCTCCGGGGGATGTCCACTATAATCCTTCTTCTTGCGTTGGACAACTCTCAGGAACGGGAAGAAATTCATATTCTATTGACGTCTGTATACAGCTGTACTACATGCTACCCATTAACTAGCCCAGCTTCTATTATCTTCCCAAGCACAGGGTCTTGTGATTCCGCGCGCGTTCGTGGAGAAAGTTTTGTAAAAGAAACGAAGACAAACCAACGAAACGGGGATAGTATCCACTTCCGGGTCGAAGCGCAAAAAAAAACTTTATATTTCGAACGCTTTGACCCAAGCCAATACTGCAGACTGACAGCCGGAAGACTGTCACGATGCGAATGTCCCCGTGCGGGACTGGTTTGTTTCCGAAGAAGAGTGTGTGTAGGTGCGTATCAACAACCGGGGAAAGAAAAAAACTTGCTTCAAAGTCGCTAAAAAACTCCACTGTCTTCAAGCGGAAGCTTCAAAACTGAGATGAAACAAACAAACAAGTTCGGTTGCTTTGTGTTGTATGTTAGTAGCAGGGAAGTCAAGAAATGGCTACCGAAGCGCGGTACCATCACATCCTTCCTGTCTTTTGTGTGGATGTTTGTGCATCAACCAGTTGATTGCCAATTGGGCAACTGAAACGGAACACTCCTCCTCCTCATCATCATCATCGCTATCGGACCTTTCCCAAGGAAATGAGGGTCACGTGCAATAGAAAATCAATCGAAAATGAGTCCACTCTTAAAGGAAGCTGTGGGAATGCCAAATTGTAACGCAACCCAATCATTCGGTAGCCATTTTTGATGGAGGACACAATTTACACCGAAAGCGATTACAGTTTGTGGCCTATGGTCCAAAACATTCGCTGTTAGCGTCTACCAAAACACGCATTTTTCTTGTAAGTGGTGCCGTCTGCTTGAGAAAGCAATCGGACACCTTAACCACATTCTCTGGTGACGTTTCGGTGTCAGGAAAAGCTTTGCGCCTGAATGAATGCAACCATTCGCAATCCTTCTTTAATCTGGAGAACAAGCACTAGAATCGAACGTTTCCTTTTTTTGCGTCTTCCGAGTTGTGTCTCGTCTTGACCGAAAATCGATTCTGTTTCCGATTACAGCAGATCTTGCTTTCATCTCCTACTGAGCTGCCCCCAACGCCTTCCAAAACTCGTTTCGAAACAAGAAAACGAATCGAAAAACAAAAGAAAGCTAAATGAAAAACAGCACGGCAAGTTTTAATTGGATTGGAAAGAAAATGGTGATGGTAGCGTTGCTTCTTGTAGGTTTTTCTTTCTCCTTTTGCTCCTTTCTACACTTGTCCACGCTAGCTGTTAACAACGACACAAAATGGACACAAACACGAATTGTGTTGAGTTCCGACCAGTAGTCATTCGAACGATTGTTTTACGTGCATTGGGATAAATAAAGGTGGCAAAAGTATCGTACATATCGCAACACGCTGTCCGCGTTGAGTTCTGCTCCACGGTGACCACCCAAAAACACTACAATCAAATCCGGTAAGGTGCAGCGGGAGTGACAGGGGGTTTCGTAATTTCGCGACCACGGCCAAGTGGTAAATTTTGTGTCCGAATCTCAATATATTGAGTACGTGAAAGCATGCAAGCGTTTGTAGCGTTTCGTTTCGTTTCTTAATTGGTTACATAAATTTGCATCTTACACGGCGAAACTCGTGCTGTGTAGGTTGTAAAATGGTACAGAAATACCAGGAGTTTAGTCAGACAAACGACATCCGAAACAAAGGGATGGAAAAACAAACTGTCTGTAGGCGGTCCTTTCATCGATTAGTGAACTGAAAGTGACCTTGTCCAAGGTGGCTTTCCGGGGAAGGAAGCTAGAGTTGGGGATGGCTCATCTCACTCTAGAAAGGGTCATCTTAGGCTCCCTAAAAGAATGAGCTGTCGGCAGACAGATTTTGAGATGTTTTTTTTTGTTCCTTTGATGTTCCTGCCAAGACTCTTGAGGCATCATCTACAAGAAATCTCAGGATTAACTTCTTCTTCTTCTTCTCTGGCACTACAAGCTCTGTAGGTCTTGGCCTGATAGCAATTGCTAGCTTTCTGTGACTTAGTAATACCCTTAGCTGGATAGTCAGTCCTGCGTACGGGGAGGCGGTCAGCCGGGATTCGAACCCGGTCCTGCCATGTGAAGACCGGCGCTGCTATCGTATACACCACCGGGCCGCCCCATTAAGTACAACTCTACTAAAAATGCCAATTCTTGCAGAACTACCAAAGAATAATTGCTATTTTTGCGAGTTCTAGAACTCCTTTGGACAACAATGTTCAAATTTCATAATTTAAAGATTACAGGAGAGTGAATTTATATCGCCTAGTCACGTTGTTAGTATGACACCAAACAACCAGACAACAAAACTTAGTACATTTTTAGTTACAAATACAAAACTTGGATCTTTAGCTCTCGGTTCGTACCACTCCAACAAAATAAAGGAAATAGAACATCCTAGAACACGGAACAGAAATTGGAAGTTATCAGAGTCATCAGAGTTTTATATCCAGTTTTATGATGCTGTCCTATGAACGATAACACTCAACAAATTATTTAACTCTAAGCGCGAAAGGAGAATACTACTCGAGTACTGCAGTAAGGTTTTATGCGCAGTAAAATAAGCATATTTAGTGTTAGAATTCCATAAAACATTCATAACTTTAGCACTCACATATGGCTGCGAGAGAAGTGGAGATAGTCTCCAGAATTCACATGGGTCTTTAAGTTGGTGTCGATGGAAGTCAAGCTGTGATTAGTTTCGCAAGGCTTCTAGAACTGAGATCTGAGTAACATGAAGCTCTATTTCCAACGAGTCTAAGCGTCCTCTTAAAGAAGATATAAGATAAAGAAAATGTCAATCATTCTAAACCCTTTTCAGTAAGGGCATCCTTAGGAAAAACGCATGTCTCAACGATTATTATTATCCATGGGAGAAAAATGATTGCTCCTCCTCGTAACGCGCTCAGCTCCGGATTATAAGATCGAGACAAATAATTTCTCGTATAATTCCCCTTCTAACAAATAACCATAAAGCCAACCGAACGCAGACAAACAGAATGGGCAATGATGAATGACCCCGCGGTTAGCTCCCGCTTATCTTGATCGTGGTTTTCCGACTCCGTTTTCCACTGTTCGTGCATGACAAAACTTCCACTTCTGTAGCAAACAAACCCATTTAACCATGAACACCGGGTCTAACCGGAGCTCGGCGATGTAATCATTCTCCTTCTTCTTGCAACACAACAGCTGCATAAAGCGTGGAGGATGCAATTTTGATGCTTCGCTTCCCTTCTGAGTTCGTTTTGTTTTCCTTTTGCCACGGCCAAAACGACTGTTGTAAAATTACAACCAACCATTTCGGTGGAGTGTTTTGGAGGGTGGGCGAACGACAAACGAGAAGAGGGATAATTTGGCCCAGCTCCTGTCTAGCGGACGTTCTGTCCTTTTTGCGTCTGGGGAAAAATTTGTTAACTTCGTGCTGGCAAGCTGCCCAAAACGTGTGTGTAAGCGATGGCAACAAGGCCCTTGGTAGTCTTCAGCATCGAAATCCGCGACGGTCGTTTCGGTCCATACGTACCTGGCGTCGAAAGCAAACAAGATGACACATTTTGTTGGCCCCGCAGTGTATTTTTACCGATTTTTGTGTATCAGGTACGACGACGTTGGTAGGACACTCGGGAAAATGCACTCCTTCGCGGAATAAAGCCCACTAATGGGATGGATGCAGTGAAGTTGAACGGGTGATTTCGAGTGATCGGGCATTTTCGATCCACTTTTCGATACCCATAGACCAACCGAGCACAAGAAAAACTGATTGATGTGTTGGACGGATACGAACGGAAGAACGCGAAGCAGAAAACCACACGAAACTCGAAATTCCATCTACTGCCTTCTAGGGGAGATTGTTTGGCTGCCTGCGGTTACACTCTGCACAAGAGGAAATGGAATTTTCAATGCTGAGGCAGTGTTCAAGACAGAAAAAACGCTTCACCGGTAGAATGGTAGAAATGTTTGGTTGCACCTGACTGGAGGAAAACAAGGAGCGAGTCCTCGAAAATGGGTGGGCAATTTGCATTCGAGGAAAAATTCAATTTTCGACTTTTCGGTTCACTGCGAAACTGTGTGTGTGTGTGTGTGTGTGTGTGTGTGTGTGTGTGTGTGTGTGTGTGTGTGTGTGCAAAAATGGGATGAAAAAGCGCTAAGCGCTATGCATTTTGAAAATTTTCCCTTGCATCCTATAGCAGCGAAGTGAGGTTAGGAGATTGAATTTTTTGGCATTCTTGTGTTCCTTGTGTACTTTCGTTTGTTTTCCATGATTGAATTTATGTTGCTGTAGTTTACTGAAGTAAATAGCTCACTTAACGGAAAGAACGATCAAGAATTGTTTGTAGATATTATTTGAATAAGTAAACGTTCATTATAAATTCCCCAACTTCAACTATAAATACCTATGAAGCTTAAAATTCAAATAGAATTCTATTATTTGAACGACTCTTCGACTATCAATGAAAGCGCTAAAATCATTAATGTTGTTCTAAATATTAGTACAAGAGAATATTGGAAATCTTGAGAATTTTGAAGATCCTATCAATAGTCTGCCTTGTTATACGACCTCTCTTGTTTTTTAACCAGATATCTACGAGGACTTCAGATGTTACGCAAATAATTGCTGTATTGTGATGCAGATTGGTCGACACTGTTAACTTCTTCTCCTACTGTTGGAATTACCCTGTCATTCGGAGCCTGGCAAGTCTATTTAGTTTTTGAATGTTAACGGAACTGTAATGCTCATACTCCGCGCGTCGGTTCGGTGGCCGAGACAGTAGTGGCGCTTGTCTCCACACGGCACGACCGGGTAACGAATCCCTCCCTGTACGTTGGACTGACTATCCAGCTACGGGTAAAGATAAGTCACTGAAAGCTAGCAATAGCAGGCCAAGACCTCATGAGGTTGTAGTGCCAAGGAAGAAAAAGAATGCTCATACTCATACTGAGACCCTTCACAAACAATCACAAAGACTTTATGTTGATAAAACACCAACAGACGAACGCTCAAGAAATAGGATCTTCAGATCTTCATAGATATTGGGATCAGAAGATTTGCATGGTTTCTTGAGAAGAATCTTGTTCTGTTGACCTAGAATCCCACCCCCTCTAGATCCTTATTTTGTTCCTCCTCTTCAATGTTCAATTAGGATTCCTGTCTGAACGATTATTCGACTATCACTAGAAATGTCAAAAACGGCAATGTTCTCCTAATTGTTAGTATTAGTAAGACATTTGGACTATCTTGAGAATTTTGAAGATCCTATCAATAGTACGCGTTCTAAGAGACCTCTCCTCATATTTTTTCTACCAGATATCTACAAGAACTCCAGATATTACGCAAATAGTTGCTGTATGCTGCTGTAGGAATTCATTTTGGGCAAGATAAGATCCATTCTCAGACATGTGAGACATTCGAATCATGCAAAATATATTTAGCTTTGAAAATTGAGGTAACTGTAATGCTAATACTCATACTGCGTCTCTTCACACAAGTTCATATCCCAGCACTAGCAGAATTCAGATCAAAAGTCTTACAAGGTTCATCATTTGTAGAGATCTTCTATTGAATCTTCTTTTTACTGGTCCACAAATCAAAGCTCATGCCAATACCAATATAAGGCCATTAATGATCAAGCAGCTCGTTAGGTCCGTAACCCCCAAAAATGAATAAACCTTTCCTAATATAAAAAATTACACGATTTAAGGCAAAATAGGATAGAATAAAATTATTCTTTAACCTACATTATTTCATCGCTATCTCACTTCTTCAAATCGTTCGGTACGCAAACATTTAAGTGGTGATGCTAATGGGCATCAGTATCGTTTCGCCATACCCACCACCACCATCAGACGTACCGTACCGAGCGCAGATTTCCTTCATATTTATTGCACTCCATCTCTTCGTTTCCGCTCCGTTCCGCTTCGGTCTTTCCGGGTGGGCAAAAGGATATCAATTTTCGCCCTGCCTTGGATATTTATGAGTTCGACGTATTTTTTTTATTGTACTTTACGCGTGGTCGCCAAAGAAAACGGAAAGAAATTGGACGCGGCGGAACAAAACACACACCGCGGGTGCGCGGGTTCGTTAGCGAATTTGCTGCGATCGATTGCGTTTGATGTTGGGCTGCGTCGGCACGACTGTTGGGTAAGGTGATTATAATAAAGGAAATCGAGAGTAAAGCCGCAGGATGCTTTTATTGTAACGGTGCGGGCATTGAGATTGTACGAGGAAAACCATTTTCCTTGGATAGGCGATTTTGCTTGAGTAGTGTTTGTTAGTGAATAAATTTGGCATAATCTAATCAAACTAGATAAAAGCTAGATCTAGAGTAGTAACCGGGTTGCCAAGAAAACAGTCACTTGTGTCTTTCTTCTTGTGTATGTGAGTAGTAAATCATACCATACTTCTGTGACCATTGATTCATATTCATGAATCGTTTGCCTTACGTTTGACGGCAGAAAATAAGGGCACACAGAACGTTCCTGCACGTTCAACTCTGCTCCCGAATATGCGGGCCCACTCGGTCTAGATAGTACATGTGATAGTGATTATTCAATTTAGGGGAAAGGACGATCTCATCGTTAAGTCACACATAAATCACTTCATTCTGGAAGCTACCCGAGTGCGGCTTTCGTTTCACAATGCTTCATTAACTGAACCGGTTCAGGTTTTATAGTGTGATTTTGGGGAAAATCAATTTGAACCTAGCCTAGCTGGAAAGGTGTCTAAAAGGGATTTTCAAGAAAGTCCCCAAGGATTCTTATCAACGCCTTCGAACACGTTCAAAAAATAGGTCAATTTCCTGCCATTAACGCGATTACGCTTACACAAAATTGCTCTTTTTCGTTCCCTTACGAGAGAGATAGAGAAAGTCGTTGCCTTCACAAATGTGGGTTACAACAGAGTTGACAGAAATGGACCACATCATCGAATGCCAAGGTAGTACAGCCGTGGTCTGTTGACCTCGCGGCGCGGTAAGTTCTTCCTGGTCACGCGAACCCAACGAACGGCGATTCGATTTCTTCCCGGCCATCCGATTGCCGAGGTAACTCCCCTTGAAGTTGATAGTACAAACGGCGATATTAGCACAGTCTGGATAGATGTCAAGGGGAAACACGGTTCTATTTATAGGGTGGGCTGGCTCGCACAATCTAACCACCACACAACAAGTTTTCTTTATCGTGGCTTTTCCCGCAAGAAACCTTCCAAGCTTCGGGGTTTAAGGTTACACCATGCATGCCCGGGTGGGCTTTAAGGAATTCTTGTAGCTCGGTTCACAAATCAATCCACAGTTCCCACCAGCTTCGGAGTGGTTGAGGTACACGAAATAAGGGGAAGGGGTTAAAGTTTTCACCAAGTTTTCAACCGCATCCGGTACACTACTGTAAAATTGCAGTATCGTGTGCGCGAAAGGTCGATGACGGTGTGATTAGCAGTCGGATACCAGCAAAAGGCTGCACGTGTGTGTATAGGTGCATTACGCAATTACGTGGCACGGTTTCAAGAAGCGCGTCACACAGCTACAAGACGTCTGAAGCTGAATCGATCAATGTACACTTCATCAAAAGTGGTTTCATGCTACCAGACCACTGCTAAATTGTTTTGGGTTACTCAGAGCGCGGCGTTGACTAATGCTGTGCGACGTTATGAGTAATATTTGCTACAAAGAACACAATTTGGTATGGCAGTTTATGTAAAGCTTTATGTACCGAAAATAATCAATTTATAATAACTTTTAGGTGTTCTTTTACTCTTATTATGAGTCCTTCTTTAAGGAGCGCCCTCTACTGGAATCCCCCGGTACTACCATAACTACCAGGAAAAGGCTAACTGCACTCGTCCGTAACTCGTCCGACACCAAGTTACTTCAAGACTATCTCGCGTTGTTCTGCTCCTGATGCAATCGCAACGGCTTAGCAATCTGCACTGACAAATGTTTCACTGTGTCGTTTGGTCGCAGCCGAAATCCGATCATTACTACCTATCACATTGAAGGCATTGCAGTCAAACGGCATACCTTTGCCAGGGACCTCGGCATACTCTTAGACGCGAATCGAGTCGAGTCAGCGTAAGCTAACTCGCTTTGCCTTACGCTTGCTTCCTTGGCAAGACCGCCGGAAACTTCCGTCGTATCCTGCTCGGTATCGTCTTCTGGGCCTTGAACCGCTCTCTGTTCGAAGGCGTAATGCTGAGAGCAGGTCTTCATTGCAGGTCTGCTGAATGGAAGTATTGACTCGCCGTCTCTATTGTCAAGCATCGATTTGTCAGAACGAATTAATTGGGTTAGTAGACAAGAATTAACGTAGGTTCCACACAGCGGAGTGTCTTGGTCTTATTACTGAGGCTGGTGCTAATTTTAGTACTAGATCTTGTAACTTCCCTTACTATTTGTGTCTTCAATGTTTGCGACATTGTTTAAAAACATTAAAAGTTTGATTCATAATGGTCTTGACAATATTTTCTGAGATTCGCCCTCCATCTTACGAAGTTAATATTCAATGACAGCTAGTAGTAGCTGTCAAATAATTATAGCCGTCAGACAGTTGACAGTTTGTCATTAGAGGGCTGTTAATGTTTAGCAGAAATGATTGTTTTGATTGAATTTTCCACAGTAACAAAAACCTAAAAACAAAACAAAAGTAACCGTTTGCAAACCCCAAATTAATCGTTACAATTTATAGCACACAATTTAATACACTCACAACCAACGGTCAACAAACAAGAACCCATTTTCATTCAATTTACCAGCCCACGATTTGTGTAATGGGACGTTGTAACCTTAACCTTTTCCGCCCCTGATACTATGGCACCCGTACGCGCAATCAGGTGATTAAAATCATAAATCTCTCACCGAGTCAACCCCATTGACTTTGATTGAGCGTGAGGCAATTCTCGTCACACTCTATCTCCTCTATGCTCCTCTCGCTCTTTCTCTTGGTTGGTGGTCATTGGCCCTCGCCCCAAAACTCATTCCCGTGACGATGGATGACGGGTGTCGTGGGTTAAGCTCTCGTCCACTAGCAGGACTGCCAGTATTGGCAATATCATTCCTGTGTGTGTGTGCGTTGTGTGGCGCTTCTATCTGTTAAGGGTTGGGAGAAAAAAGGGTGCGTACGGCACGGTATCCACGCGCCAAACGATGCAGGTGTGAACGGATCGAGTCATTTTGCTTCATTTTCTGCAATCAAGCATCAATCAGGTGTGAAACTGTGCCGTGCGTGTGTCGTGTGCGTTGCTCGCTTATCGCTTACAGGCTGAATCGGAATTATGGGACGATTTGGCTTAGAAAGGGGATGAGTATTCCGGATGCTTATTTTAACGAGCATGTTTTCCAGCTGTGAAAAGGAAAAATGGGAAATTGATTATTGGCATGCGAAACGCATTAAACCAACAGCAGCTAATCGAAGGAACGAAGCTGAATTTGGGTTTTGCGCCCAGATGTATGCAATCTTTCGAAGAAAACTCGCCTGCTGTCTATCCTGGCAGTTGTGCCCAGTTAAAGTTTCCTTTTACGCTACGAATAATTTCAAAAATAAAACGTTAAAAAGGATAGCTTCTTCATCAAGAAAAACTGTTTCAAAGCTAGTTAAAAAGACATCATCATCCTGCTGCTTAACATGCTCTAAGCAAGGAAAACACCAAAAGACACCAAAGGAACGCTAGACCCACTAAAGTTCCACCTACTTAAGCTGTTGATTGTCGAGCGCAAAAGGGGCCACTTCAGCAGAAAAAAACCCCACCCAAAGGAGGGCCAGTCGTGCTGATAAACATCACACGAACAAAATCCTCTTCCTGTAAGGCTAGAGAACCAAAACGAGAGCAACCGGCGGGAAAGAAACGCGAGAACACTTCGTTCTACAAGCTGGATGAAGCCACCGTGGACTCGTAAATCAGCAAACCCCGGAATCATCATCGGCCCGGGGTTGAATTCTCCACCAAACACAAGTAATATCGCTAACGATACACAACACTAGTGCGCCTAGTTACGTAACTGGTGGCCCGATTCTCCCGGATTTACTTCCCCGAGTGCTGGAGCGCTTCCGAGAGAAGCACTGGGAGAAAGCCGGCGAGCGCAGCATGTTTCAAATTAAAAAGCAATCCATTTGCTATAAATTTGGCAGCCAACAACAAATAGACGCGGACAGTGGCGTTTCGCAAAGCAAAACCGGTCCTTCCGTTACATGGTGTAGAAGTGCTGAGAGGGCGAAGAATTGTTGTTTCTCCCGACTCAGACAACCACAACAGACTCGTTTATTTTTAAATCCTTTATTTTGCCGGGGTTTTCTTCCATTCGTCCACATGATTGCAATATAGTTTGAGTTTAAAATGCAATCGGATTATAAGACAATTTTGAAGCAAACTAAGATACAGAGTGTCCTGAAGAATGATGACTCTTTTCCAAGTATGGTTGAATCTATCTCTGGAGTTTTAGAATGTATTACAGACAGTTATAACCCAGGATCTAGGCAACTTGCAATAATTCATAGTAATTCCATACTTCATGCAAAAGAAAATTATTATAATTGTTGACAAAATATCCTCCATTTTTATAATATCTTAACTTGAGTCAAATCTTCAGGATATTTGCTTGAAGTCCTTGCGGTAAATCCGAATATATTTGATAAGCTGTCAATAAGCTGTGCGAAGAATTCAAATGTGTCTGGGAAATTATTGAAGAAATGAAACTTTCTCGAAAAACTGTCAAATAAGTTCGGCATACCCTGCATTACTTCATATTCTTAAGCACTCCTGTCCCTGTGTTTGCATTTCTTTAGGGACCAGAATGAAATGGGTTTTCTGCAACCGGTTGAAAATGGAACTCCTAAAGTACGAATAAAAAAACCGACATCAAACAAAAAGAGCTCCTCAAGGGAGATCAGTTTTGTGAGGAGTTTGAGTTGCTCTATTTGATGATCGTTTTTTTTTAAGTGTTATTATTCATCTTACAGTGTTTCTCACTTGATAATGCAAAGTTACCTATGATTTTTGCAAACGCTACATACGATTTCGTATGGAGCGTTTGCAAAAATCATAGGTAACTTTGCATTATCAAGTGAGAAACACTGTATCGCATTCAAACGGCAAAACAACTACTTTTTCCCCATTACAAATGATGTTAATTTCGACAATTCCCAGAACGGAGCATCTACCGAGCGATCGAATAAGTTTTGCCACGGATCGTATACCATGGGAAACCCTCATCTGGAAGCATCCGAAAACGGGAAAACTATCATTCGATTTTCCTCCCTTTTTATCACAAGGGAGAGAGCGCAAAGACTTCGTGTTCGTGTTCTCACAAAACGATTTTCTTCGGGTCACGATTCTCGGCACACGATCCACTTCCGAAAGAGACGAAACCCGACGACCTTACGGTCGGAAAATTCTACTTCGCTGTCGGCACGTCGTCGCGTTTGGTAGAATGTTTTCCAAATTCAACCACCGATCCCAGTCTGTAACGGTCATTCGGCGGTGTCGGAGTTTCGCTCGAAACGTTCACAATTAGGGAGTTCGGAACTTGGAACAGGATCAGTTTAACGCGAATTTCTTTCCCTCTATCGCTCCCTTTTTCGACGCTCCCTTTTCTCTACGTCTGCTGACGACGACCCCGGTCGTCCTTTCCTGTAGCTTGTCTAGTGCTTTTTTGTCTGGCGTGTGCCCTTTCGTAAACCCGGTGCCTGTTTGGCGCAGTAGTGTTTCTCGGGATAAGAAGGTGCGGTATGGCTAACTAATCTTTCCATCTATATAACGACGTCTGAAGGAATACAAGGGTTAATGCTTGCAGTTAAACCGAAAGACGTTGGTTGTGAAACAAATACAAAGGATTACAAGTGCATGCGGGCCGGATTAGAGGAGAACGTGCTTGTGTGTTTGGATATCGTTTGATAATTCAAGCAAGTGACTGTTTTCATTGGTGCACTTTGTGGACGATTGTGAAAGAAGGTTGGAATCAATGTACAATAAAGGGACTTTGTGTGAATTCTGAAACAGTGATTGGAGTGCAATTATTTCTTGTGACTAAATGACAAAATAGGTTAATAATAATAAAGGATGATTTAAAAAGGAATTAAAAACATAGCGATAACAACTAAGTAAATGAAATCGTTAACAAAAATAAAAACTTAAAAACAAGCAAAGGAAAAGTTAAAATTGAGACTTGAAAAAAAAAGACGAAAAACTAATAGTATAACTAAATACAATTTTGTACTAAATTCTTCAAAAATTAAATTGATTTCTGTTCTTTCTCTACTGTGCTTCATATATCAATCAGTGTAAATTCACAAAAAGAAACAACAAAGGAAAAGGCAAGCTTTCCTCCGGCTCGTTCGCTGTACGGAAACGTCAACCGATCCGTGGTTTTCGTGGTGTGTGTTTGTGAGTCGGTGGTTCACGATAAGCTGAAAAACACGGGATACCAAAGCGCAAACCAATCTCGACCAGCCGACGCCAACGTGTCTCCCGCAAGCAAGCAAGTGTACCGGAAACCCATAGCCGTCGACCACCGAAGACCTCCGAAGAGGACAAAATGAGCAAATTCTATTCGATTTTTATGCAAATTTGTGTGATCGCCGCATCGATGCAAGCCGGTAAGTGGGACGAAGTAGAGAAGAACATGTAGGATAAATTGAAGTTGGGGCGGAGGAGTTATTTTTAAAATTATAAGCAAAAGCATTACTGTTCAACTATTCTTTTATGCCGGATATTGGAAGACATTCAACATCAACATCTTTATTATACTGGGATGGCGACGCTCCAAAAGCCATTAGACAGCAGTTCCAAAAAACGCAATTCCACATGCATTAGACGAGCCGTATGCAGTTTTCCAAAACGACCGACAACGACAGTCGTGCCATATGACCCATTAGTGGACGGTTTAAATTAGCTTCACCCGCGCTCTACAAAGCGGACAGACTATTAGCGAGCGACTGTCGCAAGATTATTTTTGGCCCCATTGCGAGGATTGTTTTACTGCTACCGAGCAGTTGATCTGGAGGTCCCGCGCAAGCTGTCGATCTTCTCCATGTTGGACAGTTTTCGTCGTCGTCGTCAAGAAAAAATAGGCAGACACTAGGGGAAAAGATCGAGTGACACCTGTCGTAATACATACAGAAACAAGCCACGTCTCTTTTCTCGATGGTGTTGTGTTCCCCCGGGTTGTTTGTCCACAGACAACGCACAATAAATGGAATGAAAAATGAGCTACAGCGATTCTCATTTCAACATGCGTGACCCAACCGTACCGTCGAGGCGGTTTCGGAGTTGATCCTAAATAATGGTGCATAAAGTCACCAACGACGGAAATGACGTTCTTTGTGACCACGATTGTGCACTAGCTCGTCTCTTCTTACTGCTGCTGTCGGTTACGGGGGGGTGGGTTTTCTCCGGCCGATGAAAAATTACCATCAGCTAGTGCGATACACGAGATTGCTTTGGCCGGTTCACGCACGGATTATCATGAAGCTGTGTCCGATCTTTGCCCATGCAACCCGCATCTTTACCAATGCGTGGGTCTTACTAATGCGCCTCTTTGATGTGGGCACGTACGCTCGTCTGAAGTACGGACGAGATTGTTAGTTGAAGTTTGTTTTCTTTTTTTGTGGGGAGAAGATGGAGCAATTACCGGAATTTCATTACCAAGTACGCTGTAATGCTAGTTGATGGTGTCGGGAGTTTTTGGAACGATTTTTAAAACGTTATAGAGAAGTTGCACAAATTATTCTAACAAAAAGACACTTATGGACGTAACAGTTACAAAAAGATCTGTATTGCATACCTCTAGGCGATTCCATCGTGACTTTGAAGATTGAGACGAATCTTTAGAGACAGTGATACTTTTTGATGAGTTTCCTGGAAACGAATTGGACGACAGACGACAGAAGAAGTAAGTCTTCTTTGCAGTAAGAGCATTAGAAAAGAGAGACATTTTTGAAAAAAATACATCTAAAAGCATTTATATTGCATAATTTTTCGGGAATAGCATACAGATTCATAAAAGACAATCCATTAGGGGTTCGGATGCTTGATGGTTAAGTGAAAGTTGGGAATCCAACTGAAAGATGGTCGACATTTTGAGGAGTATTACTTTCAAAATTATTTTGATTGCATACCTTCAGGCTCATACCTCGAATCCTCATCATAGTATACAATATAAGAACAGTCCCACCGCTAGAAGTTTGTTAAAAAAGTTTATGGATTGCATACCTTCAGGCGCGCATTTTAAATCCTTCCAACACACTATCCATCACAGGGCCCAGATTTTATTTTAATTTAATTTCTCGAGCATTCTTTCTGATTGATGCTAACTTTAGTTATGAAGCAAAAATTCTCAAGCAAATGTAATTGCAATGAATCAACAATTGGCACACACACACACACTCTCTTCCCCTAACATGACTACGAACGAATGTAAACATCATCATTCCATTCCATCGGCAATCCGTAAATTGCATTTTCTGCAGTGATCCGCGCCGTTGTGCAGCAAACCATTCCATGAATGCATCAAATATTCTGCACGGGCCCAGCACGGGATTTCCATATCGGAATGTGCTGGAACAAAATTGTTCCTTCTTTTGCATCCCGGAATGGAATTCCGTACAGCTTCTCGCGTGGGAAAATGTGCGCTGGTACATATAGCACGGCAAAACGTTCAACCATCATCATGAAGTTCCATCATAGCCTTACTCGGTTTAAGGGTTTTTTTCGTTTTTTGTTGAGGCGCACATCTCGGGTACGTGCCTACAGCTGATTGGGCCGGATTAGGTAGGAGAAGGCGTAATGCAAGAGTGCATTGCACAAAAGGAAAACGCAAGTAAGAAAGCAATCTTTTGGTAAGTTGGATATAGAGGGAACGAAGCGTACGATGAAGATAGCGAAAACTAATTCCCACCACACAGCCATACCCAAAAACGGACAAGCTTCTTGTCGTACCGAACGTACACCTAATGAACCGTTTCAAAATGAACGATTAGGTAATCTGCTGATCAAGGGTGAGCACTCTCTTACTCTCTGCTTTTGTCTCTGTGTTTTACTTTACATCATCTTGCCCCAATGTAAACGACCCACACACAGAGCCGACCAGAGTCTCAGGCCAGATCCTTCTCGGACGATATAACGAGCACGTGCTGCAAGAGAAAAACGTGTTCCCTCGCTTTTCTTGGGCCCTGTTTTCCCCTTTCCCGAAACACGCTATTTGTGAAGATATCGTTACTGCTTTCTATGTTTACGGTGCGCTTAAACATTGTTCTGCCCGTGAATGTATGCACCTGCAACACTAAACGCTTCGGTGGGCTAGGAAAAGAGAGAGAGGGGGGGGGGGGGGGGGACAAAGTGCAGGGAGATGGCGTGGAAAGGCAAAAACTAATTTGTATTTATGTGTGCTCGCTACAAACCGGTGGGATGGGAAAATTGTGTTACACTCTTTGCAGTACTCGAGTTCGGCTTAGAACGACCATGCGTCTCCATCGAACGCGTTGCATTACAAGCCACGTGTTGCGGGAAGGATTTGCACCGAGGGGGGAGGGAGATGGAAGACAGTATTAAAGTGAGTGTAGGTGTTCAAGCTTGTAAAAACAATTTTGCCTAGAACAATAGGATATTTATAGTTTTGTAGTTGAGAAAATTATTTTGAATATTTTACGAATATATTACATTATACTAATACAAATTATACGAAAAAACTTTAAACACTAAGAGAAAGAAATAGGACAGAGAATAACAATTAAAAATGTTCTTCTTTTGCATATCTTATGCATTCGCCACATCATACTATACAATGTAAGAACAGTCCCACCTTTTAATATTTTAAGAATACATTACAAACCAATAATTATAGTAACATTCTTTAAACACAATTTAAAACACTGCGAAAACATTATATTTTTCAGAATATAAGTTAAAAATATTCTGCTTTTACGTACCTTACGCGTACGGATTCGTTGTAGGTTCATAATACACAATCCTTTACCGGTCCCACCACGCGAGTCACACGCATTTACTCGCGAACTTAGTTGCATTTGAGAATGGAAAGCAAATTGTGTTTGTCACTGTACCAGCACGGTGCATCAAAAGCACTTACACTAAAGCGCCGTGAAACAAATGGTACATCCATTTACAATGGGACATTTCCCTACGACAACTAAACTGGGCTGGTGTTGGGGTGAGTGTCTGTTTGGTTTTGTAACTGTGGCTTAGCAAAAGTGATTTCCTTAAGTCCTACCACACCCCATTTAAGTGGTGTAAACAATCAAATGGAACATGAACACACGTTTCACCGTCCCGTGACATTTTAGTTTATTATTAATGGGGAGAAAACATTGTGCGGAAAGACTGTTACGTGTCAATGATGTAGCAAAATGTTGCTCTCTAGGGTTGGTTTACTTAAGAAGGATAAAGGATCATAATGGACAGCTTTGGACATTTAATTTAAGGTTAAAAGAGGCTCACAAAGTGCGCTCGAATAGCCTATCTATTGCTATCTTCTAGTCGTGTTTCAAATCTCATTCTAACCGAACTCTCCCTTCAATTAAATAATTTTGTAATGATACATTCTACTCTCTCGTTGCATGTCATTCCGTTCTCCAAACACCAACGGACGGACGACGTAGGACTTAGCATCAAATGCTACAACTGTGACTCAACCAGCAACGAAGAGTGTATGGATCTGAAGCGAAACTCTGCCATCGTCGCCGAGGTAAGACACTGACACACACTCATCTTGCACTCTCTGCAATTAGGGAAGAACCTTTCCGCGTGCGTTCTCTAATATTAATCTTCAATTAAGCCGTCACAGTAACATGGCTGAAGTTACATATCTACCACAACCGCCTAGAAGATATGGTGGCACAATAATCACCATGTCTATCTGTGCGATTGACGTACAATTGTGTACTACACGCCCTAGCCCCTTCTGGCAGCCACCGAATAGCAATAAAACAACCGTGTTTAGTTAAATATGGTGCGTCCTTCAGTCCAGTGTTGGCCAATAATGTATCGTGTCACGAACGTGCAGCGAGAAAGTACATTTGTTTTGATAAAAAATGGCAGTACATGCGATTAGAAAAATCTATTTCTAGCGCACGACATTGTCCTTGAAGTAGCTCTCCAATGTTTACTTCGATTGGGGTTTCTCGAGAAAAAATAGTGCACCACAACTACACACAGTAGAGCTGAGAACATGCTTTGACAGCAGCCACTTGACATTTGTTTACCTTTTTCTCGCTCTCTTTCTCTCTTCCCACACGCAGACGTGTACGCCGAGTAAAATGGCGGCCACGACCGGTAACTGGTTGGCGGATCTGACCCGCATCGAGTACTTTGGCGGTACGGAAATTACGGTCCCGATGGTATGCCAGAAAATCGTCGCCTCTAATGGTAATGTTGTGTGTACACAGAAGGCAGAACTTCGCAGCTGAATTAACCTTTCTTTTTCTGGTTTTTTACGTGTAGAAAATGGCGACACGATGACGTACCGTGGCTGTCAGTTGGATGGCGGTAAAACCGATCCCTGCCAGATCGCGTACGGCAAGGCGAAGTTACAGCGTGGCGTTAAGATCGAATCCTGCTCAATCTGCAAGGATGATGCCTGCAACGGTGCACCTCAGTTGGCAGGACGTCCGACGGTTTGGTTCCTAGCTGGAAGTGTGCTCACCCTGTTCGGATTCACATCCCGGCGGCTGTTTCTGTAAAACACACTCATCCACATCATCATCCTGGCGTAATCGCTTCGTCACTTCGTCATCGAACCCTGTACATATTGATTGATTGATAAAATCAACCCGCATCAATGCACACGTGGAATCTGCTGCTAACTTCAAACGCTACTACTGGCGTCAACTGCGTTCGTCGACGATGAGCCATCTCACAGCCTTTATCGTCTCTAGCCTGCACAACAACCAAAAACAAAAATCGCACCCAAACACCTACTATAAATAGGTTTCCCTCCCCCTTTAAAGCGTTCTCTAGCTCGGTATAATCGGTACCCGAAATAATAACTTCCCAAGTTTAATCATCCCATGCCTTAATCAATCTCTGAGTCACTCCTAACCCATTCACAGCAAACAAAAAAAATCTAGCTATTTGTGCGGTGGACTCGGACTCGGTGGCTTGAAAAAATCGCTTATTATGATAACGGGCGTGTGAGTCACGCGGGCATATTTGCACGGTGTAATATGATCGATTTTTATTTTCCTTCTTCTACCGGGAGACACGCTAGTGATTGAGTAGATAAAGCTATGAACCAACGGAAACTATGGTGGAAAAGGGATAATGTAAAGCGCGCGGAATGGATCGCATAACGGGGCGTAAAGCCCAACAGCCATTTAGTGTTTGCGATAGGGAACACTGAATTGATAAGGCAAGTAAGTAAGACAACTAAGCTAAGAACGAAAGTAACCGAGCGCAAGTAAAACTAAGAATAAACGGAAAGAACTTAAACTATTGGAAACTACAGCCCCCCTCCAAGATCAAATTCACGCATATGCCTTTACATTCGATTAACAAACCAAAACAAAAAAAAAAACAACATTAAAAGCAAAAACTCTTGTTGGGAAGCATAAGTTAAGATTGTCATAGCTACAGTTTTGAATAACGCTAATATAAACACTAGATAAATAAAACACTCAAACGAAACTGGATAATGGAAGCAGTTTTTTAGCGATTAAGTTAGTGCGCGCGCGCGCGCTTCAACAATGTCGCTTTATCGCACGCAGTCACTCTCTAAGAAATTATGCTAAATAAGTGGATGTGGAGACGATTGGATGAAAAAAAAAAATTAGGGGAAAACATTTGCAGCTAACACAGTCTCGCTGCAGTTTCGTTTGTTGTTTGGCACAATAAATAGTAGACAGTTAGTAAGGGTGAAACAATAATGGGAGACTCTGCGAAACCCAAAGCAAGCTGAGCTGAGAATATAGAGAACACACGTGCACGCACATTTTAGTGAAGCGTACCAAACGTGTGGTAGTTTTTCATCGAACAAAAAGAAACGGAAGAGTAAAGGCACGATAATGATACTATATTATTGGTGGTAGTAGTGGGTAGTAATGTAAGCAGCACCAGTAAGCAAAACCATCAACCCACACTCACACACACTATGCACACCGATAAGCCGATAAGTGTGACGAATCTCTTTCTGTTTTAACATAATTACTAGTAAGTTGTTTAACATAGTGTAAAGCTTAAATTACTTGCAGAAGGCGAAGGTGACGAAGGAAAACACAAGGCCATTTGTTTTAATACATTAATGCACTTGGTGCGAGAAATTTGAAGGCTTTTACGTTGAAACATAACAGTTTAATTATTACCGTTTCTAATGAACAACTTTATTGTTAAGCTAATGTGTGCAGCAATGTTTGCACAGCACGTCACGCAATTTTAGTCAATTTAGAACATTCGTTGGTGTATATAAAACATGTTTTTAGCAACGTTTGTTTTTATATTCAATCGGTTTCGTTGGTACATAAATATTTGTTCTTTTCTAAGTTAATTAATTGACACACACACACATAACTGTAGTGCGAACGAACAACACTTTTGAAATTGGGTAGGTTTATACTTGTAGAGAAATTTAGTCGCAAACAAATCCACATTATTAGAGACAACATTTAAAACAATCCCCATCACACGCAAATAATAACACAAAAAACGCACTAAAAATGCGAGTAGATTCAAAGCAACTACAAAAAAACACACACACACATGTAACACATGATTGAGACGAAAATAAATGACACTATCGATAACATTACAAAACCAACAAAAAAACACCAAACCAAAAAAGAAAAAGAAAAACCGGGTTTTACTTTTATCACACAAAGAAAGTAAAAGTTCTAACTTGGCCTTGTTATTGTGGATGAATAATTTACTAGCCTGTCTTAGCCGTAAAGTGACCAAGTACGGTTCACTGTTGATCTTCCTCGTTAACTCAGTTTTACTGCCAGTAATGTGTGTCCATTTTAAGCAACAAGCTGCCTAAGTATAGCAATTTCCGTAACATGTTGCTACTGTTGACTTTCTGTCGGCTATAAACGGCCCATCCCATTGATGGAAAACTAATTGAACGGCGATAATGGTGAGGACACCGCTCACCAACAAACTATTGTTTGGAACGCTTAACCTTGTGCTCGTTGTTTTCCATACGATGGAAACACGGGGTTGATTACAGCACGACGTGTCTTTTTACTTGGAAAGAGACGCCATTCCACTTGTAGATGCGTAAGTAATAAACATTATTTTTAGGACTCTTGCTACCGCGCTAGATTCTACCGTCACTACAGTGTGTCATCGTCGCTGTTGCTATAGTTTCCTCAAACAAATCCTCTTAGTGCATCGGATTGCTTCGATGGTTTAGGTAAGCAATCAAATGAAAGTGATATTATGACGTACACCTTGACTGAAGGTTACATCTGCCGTCAGAGAGCGCTGATGCACTTCGACCGTAAATGGAACCGACCATCATTACCGCACAGGCCAAGTCGTTTAAATGACTCGCAAAGAGTATATGATATTTTTGGAGAGTTTTGTAGCAACCTTTCACCCATATTTGCTCGATAAGTGGCTGATAAGCCCGTACCCGTAGCGTTCTGCCTTATGGTGTACGTCACCAGGTACAACAACATACACACACACACACATAACCGTTTGGTCAAATTTGCTACGCATTGATGGAACAACGGCGGGGACAAGCTAGCGGGGGTAGGGAGGCGACAGGTACGGTGCTGATTAGCTGATGTTCTAATATAAAAACCCATCCACAGGCAGGTGAACGGTTTCAGTCGTGCGCTCGTATTCTAGTGAACCCGATCGGGCAGAACTTGCAGCAGGACCGGTTTTTTGGGACGAGCTTCAGTGCGTGTGTGTGTGTGTATATCGTGATCTAGTTCCGAGTGCGTTTGTACTGCTTAGTGTGCGCTTACCTGTGATAACGTGTGAAGTTTAAAAAAACAAGCTGTCCAACATGAATACGAAATTGATGGCAACGTGGCTACTTCTGGTGGCGTTCACAGTGAATACAGGTACCATAAAAGAAAGTGAATTTGATATAGAAAATTAGGAGGTCTCGCTTTTTTTGGGTAATTGGGATATATAGTGACACTTACCGATTTACTAATCGTTGTGTGATCGTTTTCTTGGTTCGCTTTTCAACTCCAGCATACGCACAACTCCAGTGCTATGTGTGTGACAACTGTCCCGATCCGTTTGAGGGAACCTCCTCGCAGCTGCAGGCTTGTCCACTGTCAGATTCAACGACCACGACACTGACACCTCCGGTCGGCGATACGACGATCCTAACGCCACCTCCACTACCGACGGGAGGAAATCCAGGCGATACGACGACGGCCGGCGTAACGACTGAAGCTCCACCAACGCCAAGCACACCGGTCATCACACCACCTCCACTACCAGGCCGTAGAAAGCGTCAGACAGCGACTGGGTACCGGTGCTTCCGGATCGAGCACTGTAAGTAGGATAGAAACATTCTTAATTTAGCGATCTTTTAACTAACTGGCCTTCTAAATCTTCTCCACATGCAACAGCAAACACTGTTCGTCGGGGTTGTGCAGCGTACCTGGGCAATCAAGCCGACACCTGCTCGTCCGTTAATGGTGGAACAACTCCAACGGACTGTACAATCTGTGACTGGGATGGATGTAACAGTGCGACCGGGCTGCGAGTATCGCTGTTCGCCCTACTGCTAGCCGTACTACTTTCCGTTGTGCTCAAACAGTAACTCCAATAGAAACAAACCTTCTCAGGAGAAGGTTACTACTCAACATGTAAGCTGGGCTCGTCCCCGGAAGACCGACAATTCTTGCGGTGCTACCAAGCACTATCCAGGGTGATGATTCAACTACGCAGGACTAGGTTGTACAACCCATAGGTTAGACAGATTATCCAATGTTTGCAGGTGAAGTTGGAAGAGAAAATAAAAGCGATGAAATCATCCCACCACCTCTCCCGGGTGGTTAATTACAATAAGCAAAGGATTTAATTTTATCTCTCAGCACAAATTACGTTGCTTATCGGCAAACGTGTTGTTGGGGTATTCTTTTTGCAAATGATCAGACAACCAAATCACCTCTCACGGGTGACTGACTGACTAAGCTGAACAGATAAGAACATTCATATCGCCCTGCTGGACTCCGGTCCGGTGTGTGATCAGCAGCAACTCCGGAAGTGCACATTAGTGTACCCTCCGAACACAAAGATTCTTTCCCAACGAAATCCAATCAACTCTAAACCCCTCCGGGACTACACATGCCCATTTTCGCAATATCTGTCCCGTAAACACGTGTACGTGACAAATCCGAACACCCTGGGTGTAATTATGTTTAAACGGAACGGTTTGCACCTGTCAGCCCGGTATGCGTTGATAGATCGGTTTGTAAGATACGGCCGAGCGATGGGGTCGCCCGAGTACCATTAGATTAATCACAACCGATGATGATGGGGCGTGTGACGGGTGCTCCGATATAGAAATTTGATGAATTTGGATAGTTATTCGGTAATTAGCTGGTAATGTTGGTTGCGCATCGGTTGAAGTGTTGAATAAATAAAAAAAAAACACGCTGTTGCATGCATATGCAGTTTCTATAATTGAAGTTATTGATTGCATTTACTTTTTCAAATGTAAAAGTTTTACCTAAAAGAACTAGCCGCTAATAAACTTTTTCCTCTGTAAGTTGTTGAAATAGTGCGTTGAATGTATTTTAAACTGCCAACGGCTTCTTGGATAGGGGGCTTCAAACATCAGTATGGACAAGCGCTCATGACACCGCGTCTCTTTTATGCGCCTAAATGTAGGCAATCCGCATACAATTTATAACAGCTGTAAAAGAAGCTTTTTTCTACCTCGAAACAAACTAAATGCCGAAGACATCGATAGTGGTTAAAGGAAGGAACCAAGAAGTGTCCAGTGTTCTTCGCACCGGATCATTGTCACAATTAAGTGTTAAATGAAAAACTAAACATTTATGAAACTATTAACCTTAAGAGGTATAGAACAAAAAAAATGGTCAAAGAGCAAATTATTCTTTTTATTAAAATGATTTTTTATTAATATTCAAAATAACTATTTTCTAAACAATTGCATTTATTTCAATGACCAACATATCTATTCAACGACTCCAACATACAGAAACACCAAAACAAATCACAGCATGCTCGTACGAATTCTTCTTGTTCCTTGAACCTTGAACTACTCATTACAGAGTGAGTGTCCACACACACGGCAACTCGTAATACCACCTTCCGCCATCGGTATCTGCTCCTGGTCACATACGCCAAACAGCTGTAAAAGAAGCTTTTTTCTACCTCGAAACAAACCAAATGCCGAAGACATCGATAGTGGTTAAAGGAAGGAACCAAGAAGTGTCCAGTGTTCTTCGCACCGGATCATTGTCACAATTAAGTGTTAAATGAAAAACTAAACATTTATGAAACTATTAACCTTAAGAGGTATAGAACAAAAAAAATGGTCAAAGAGCAAATTATTCTTTTTATTAAAATGATTTTTTATTAATATTCCAAATAACTATTTTCTAAACAATTGCATTTATTTCAATGACCAACATATCTATTCAACGACTCCAACATACAGAAACACCAAAACAAATCACAGCATGCTCGTACGAATTCTTCTTGTTCCTTGAACCTTGAACTACTCATTACAGAGTGAGTGTCCACACACACGGCAACTCGTAATACCACCTTCCGCCATCGGTATCTGCTCCTGGTCACATACGCCAATAGCGTAACCTTCAATTTCAGCACATCCACGGCGATGAATTGTATCCTTTTGCTGATCTTTTCCTAAAATAGTATTAGTGCACGCATTAATTCCCACTCAAGTCTTTCTTGTGGTCCCAGCAACATTACCTTTGCTTCGAATCGTTGCACAAACGAATCGTTTTTGCGGCTTTAGATGTCCTTTCGCTTTTCCGAACGGATAGTACGTGGTCGGTGGCGTTAGTATGGGATTACCCGGGTACCAGACAGTACTGCCACCGACAAGCGGTGGTGGAGTTAGCAATGGATCCCAAGGATACAGCTGATTACCACCATTATTGCCGTACAATGGTGGCGGAGTAATGATCGGATTGCCCGGGTACCAGGCGCCTCCATTGTTGTTTCCACCAACGAGCGGCGGTGGCGTTAGCAGCGGATCCCACGGATAGTTCTGATTGCCGTTCGGTGGTAGGGTCGGTGGGGTTAGGATAGGATCCCATGGGTTTGTATTCCACGCTGATGTGGAGGGCGTCAGTATCGGGTAGGTCGGGTTGTAGCTAAACGCGTTCAGATCGAATCCATTCTTTGCGCTGCACTGAACGATCGTTGGCGCCTGTTTGGTGCAGTCCTCGCACGAGTAGCAGCGGATTTCGTTTCCTTCCACTAAAAAAGAGAAGATTTCCAGATTAATAATGGCTCTTTTGGACAGTAGAAAAAATCAAATACTTACCAAACACCGCAAAAACGGCAAAACAGATTGCAAAACACAGTAGCTTCATTATCTGTCCTTTCTAAACAAACTCACATCACAATCACTGCTAGCAATAAACCATTAAATGCAACCACCTGCGGCAATCTCGTTGCTTTATATATATTTGGAAGCGTTTCGTGCGAGCACCGATGGCCGGCCAATCAGCGTGCCTCTCTCGATTGATACACCTATATCTGAATCTTATCAGGGCAAGACACACGGCGAAGTCACTCCCAGGTCGCTACGAAATTCGCCAGTCATCGACAAGACGACAGCAGCAGTATGCAAATGTGTCCCGCACACACCTCAACCACAGTCGGTATGTCCGCTCGGGTTGATCGAACGATCGACATTCCGATACGGGGTGGTTGGGAAATTCCTATCTGCCTTAGATTCTTCTGCCTCGCATCATTACGTGGCACAAAACGAGGCCCGCGCGCGCGAGCGCGTGAATCTTTAATGACGCACCGGTGATAACAATACCGCCTTCTTGTTTTTTGAGTTTGATCAAGCAACATTTCGGTTTATAAAGTACCATGTTTTGTTAAATAATTGTAACCATGCTTACCGCGAAACGATAGACAGAATGTCTCGGCTTTAAAACATTACAAACATTGAATCATAACGTAGGTTCTTATCTTTCCTTCGCGTGATGAATGTATGTATTCCACATTGTTGCGGTGTTATGATAAACATCGCCCAATTCTTCACCACCCGGCTGGTCTGGGGCATAATCTTCTGTCTACAGATAAAGAGGCTCGGTTGGCACACATTCCATACGCTGTCCGAGCAGTTTGAACCGGTTACGTTGTTTGCCGATATCTCGATTGTGTTTAGTTTCCTTATTGATTACTTGCTATTGGCAATTATTAACGATTACTATCAGAGGATTAATAATCTTGCTTTCTTACTTACTGACTTATCAGTGGTTTGTGAGTCTTACTTTCGACACTTGATAATTTGCATTTTCCCTTAGGAAACGACCTCATGACACCTCATGACATTCTCTTGGTCCTTGAAATGCCTTGAAATGCTTTAACAAATTATTTCTCTATCTACTCTCGATAATTCACACTCCTTAAATCACCAATTTTCACCAACATTTATGTCAGATCCCGATTAATCGTGCCGTCTTTTATACCCTGTATCTGATCTGTATCTATCTGACACGAGTGATCCCAGTACTATTTAACCGGACCATAACATAACATCGACCAACGTCACAAATAGCTTCCTGTGCAGATGCCAGCGAATCCTTTTCCGGTGCATTTATTGCCCTGAACAGTCCAATAAATACCTTCCGTAAGCTGTCCCCGATAAACACACGTCACGCACCCAGTTCCATGTCCATTCATAAACACGGCGCATTCTCAATCGTAGATCCGGGTTTAGATTATTTGTCTTCTCATTTTTTCCTTAGCTCTCTACACTAAAAGCGTATTAACGAACCCCCAGACGCCAGTCCCCCAAAAAGGCTGCAGGTAAACGCCAATCAACAAACTGTTTATTATATCTTTATGATCGTCCGCGTATCGCTGGTTATCACCATGATTTTGGTAAGACTAATCGGCCAACCAAAATTATGACCCTCCACACCATGGGCTAGCCTATATAAGCGTGTGTCAAATGCATGTCCAGTTCGGCTAGTGCGTTCGTAAGCTCTAGATGAAAGAAATACGTAACTGAAAGAAATGGTGGAAGTGAGTGCAAGGGGGCAGTGGCCACCAAGTGCCAAAAGTTTAGTGATTAGTGTGATGCTGTTAGTGGTGCTCGTCCCAACAGCGGCGAACGCTGAGGTGATGTGCTACTGGTGTGAAGGATGTGACGTTTACATGCCAACTCAGATGAAGTCATGCGCGTCTGAGTGTAGCGTTTGGTATTCAAGTGAGTTTTGCCTCCAGTTTCCGGTAATACAACATCTCTCCTCTGCTAATCGCGTACGCGTTTGATGTGTTCCTCAGAAGATGGAGCAACGACAACGGTGAACCGAGGATGTCTGGAAGAGGCAGAGCTTGATGTAATTTCCCAATGTGCATCCGCTCTGTGTAATACTGCGAGCGTTACACGCTGTGTGCGGTGCGATTCTACTGTGTCAGCTGAATGTGAGACCGTCATCTGTCAAACGGCGCAGAGCAAATGTTACCTTAATCCAGCAGGTAATTATCGAAACGCGTGTCTACTTCCTCAGGTGTATTCGAATACTAAAAACGTGTAGCAATGCTCAAACTTGTGCCACATCATCGTTCAATTTATTGCTTTCTGTCTGTAAAATGAGATAACTTCGCAATAATTGATAAAACGCAATATTTTTAAATGTGCCTACTACCTCAACTGCTGCCAGCTTATCGGTAGATGAGGGTAATACGATTGCCCCGGGGGAGG